>CM050925.1:29598423-30198423 GCA_027742785.1 Vigna reflexopilosa | reverse complement strand
TACAATATATTTCAACAGTTACTACAAACATACTGAGAAATATGATATTTAGCACATGATCTTCTTTCCTTTCTCAATGCAATGGGTAAATCCTCAGTAGTACTTACCTTTTCATTGTTATCTTCAAGGATCCTCACCTCCAAATTAGACAATTTTTCTTGCTTGAGAGTCGAAGTGGGTTGCTTTCTTCTTTCATATTTTTTGCCAAAAAATTGTCTTTTTCCTCTTCTTCCTCAGTGTGGACTATGATAGCTTCATTGCTAAGATCTTGGGCATCTTGCAAAGACAAACATGGTACTGACAAGAAGGAGAGTTCATCCACTTCGAGTGTTTTCTCCCCCTGAAGTGGTGGACTGACATAAAAGGATTGTGATTCATGAAAGATGACATCCATGATGATACATACACGACAACTCTGAGGATGATAACATTTGTACCCTTTTTTATTAGAAGGATACCGAAGAAAGACACATATAAGAGCTTTGGGATCTGATTTATTATGGTTAGGATGATGAGAGTGAACAAAAACAATACATCCAAAGATTTGACTAGGTAGACTCTTTATTAGGGGATAAGAAGGAACAAAAGATAATAGAAACTCTATAGGACTAATGCCATTTAAGATAAGTGTGGGTAACCTGTTGATGAGATATGTGGTAGTTAACACAACTTCAGAAATCTTTTGGAACAGACATTTGAAAAAGAAGAGCTCTAATTACTTTAAGAAGATGACGATTCTTTCTTTCTGCAACCCCATCATGAACAATACCATTTATGACAAAATATTGAGAAATTCATGATTCATATATTCAGCACCATTATCAGACCTTATTCTTTTGATATTTTTTCCAAATTGATTTTGGACAAGACGGAAAAAATTAATAGATTTGGAAAACTTTTGATTTATTTTTCATAAGCTATGTCCATGTGACACGGGTACAATCGTCATTAAAGGCAACAAACCATTTGACTCCGGAAATAAATTCTAGGACAAGTCCCTAAACGTTAGAATGAATTAAATCAAATGGAGAATTACTATTTTTATTACTAATAGGATAAGATGCAGATGGTGTTTTGACAATTGAAAAATATCACATTTAAAAGACTGAATAGACTCCCTAGTAAACAACTAAGAAAGAAGGACTAAGATTGAATGAAGGATGCCCATGCTTTTCATGATGTAACCATATTTGGTCATTTTCCCACGTCTAAGATATATCTTGTTGACTCGTGATTTTTGTTTTGCTATCATCAGACTCCAATAAATACAATCCACTTTGCTCCTTAGCAGTTAAAATCGTCTTCCCTATGGCAAGGTCTTGAAAAACACAATAAGTTAAGAAAAATGTTACTGAACAATTTAAATTTTGTGAGTTTTTGCATAGAGATAAAACTATTGGCTAATTGTGGAACATGTAAAACATCCTTTGATAAAATAGATGAGTCCAAAATTATATTCCCAGAGCCACATATAGGTATACCCTGGCCATTCATAATTGTAATAAGTTGTTCTCTATTTGTTTTACTATATGAGTCAAAGGACACGCGAAAAGGTATCGTATGATCAGTTACTCCTAAATCAGGAATCCAAATACCTTGAGACACATGACCAACAATATTGAGACAAATCTTATCTTTCATGGGCAGAGTACATGATCTAGTGTGCTTACTCAATATATTCAACCATTGCTTTCAAGCGCTCGAGTTCCTCCTGATAAGCTTTCATATCAAGAGTCAAAATGATAGCTTTCATACCAGTGTGACAGCTTCTATTTCTACCTCCTTCAGCAGTGCCTCTAAAGATACTACTTTTCTTATTAGTGTAGGATCTCCTTTCATCACTACCTTCTCATTTTTCTGGCCAAATTTCATGGTTAGGTCTCCCCAATTGATCTTGACCTCCCCCAATTAGGCTAACCAGGCCACCCCAAAATGAGATCCACTCCTCCCAATTCAAATAGGTAAAATCTCTCCTTGATTTCTAACCCTTCCAACAACAAGGATATGTCACTACAACACCCCTGGGTGGTTTTCCTCTGCCCATCCCCCAAGCAAACTTTATAGGAAGGCGTTTCTTCCACTGTTAGGCCAGTTCCTCCACCAACCCAGTTGAAATGAAGTTGTGACTGGTTCCACTATCTATTAAGACTAGCACCTTCTTCCCCTTCACCCATCCTTGCAATTTCATCGTATTAGTTTGGGTGAGGCCTGCATTTGCTTTATATGCTTCTGTTCCATATATTCTTCTTTCTCTCCTTCACCATCATCGTCATCTTCAGCCATGATCAAGACTCTCATACTCCTTTCTAGACACTTGTGTCCTGGGCTGTAAGGACCTCCACAATGGAAACATCTTCCTTATTCCCTTCTTCTTATGTATTTTAGGTAAGGAAGGTTTCTAACCCCTCGGTTCCTACTCTCCCCTACTGCATTGCTCCAATTTTGGAACCCACTGTGTTACTAGATCCTTCTTTCCTTGTCGTACTCGTAGTTCCTTGTCCACTCTACTCCCTCTAAACGTTTCTATTCTGGAAACAGCTCCAGATTCCCCCTGATATCGCCCCCATGATTGGTTATTCCTGTTGGCCGCTCCTCCCCATTCTTGGAACTCTGCTGGCCTCCTCCACGTCCCTGGCTATCTCTATAGCCCTCAACAGATCCCTTGGGTTATAGGGTTTGATTTGGCTCCTTATGTCTCCCTGCAAACTAGCAAAGAAATACCTTAACAGCTACTGTTCTGTTAATTCTGCAGTTTGGGCTACCAACATTTCAAACTCATGAACATAGTCTTCCACTGTCCCCTTTTGTCCTACTACTGCTAACTTCTCAAAAACAAAACATCTCTGTCTCCCTCCAAATCTCCTAATCAATACCTCTGTCAAATCTTCCCAAGAAGGGTTCTTATGTTTTCTTTTTCCAGAACCTGAACCAGTAGCTTGCACCCCCTTCCATGCTAATGTAAGCCAATATCATCCTCTCCTTGTCCGTGACATTCTGTATGTCAAAGAACTTTTCAGCCATGGAAATCTATCCCATCGAATCCATACCTTCAAAGGTAGGTAGTGCTACCCTCTCCATCCAACTTTTTCGTATTTCTCCCCTTTCATCCTCCAGTTCTTCCTTTTGATCCTCCTTCCTCCCCAGTTTATCTCCATTTACCAACCCTTGGCTCCCTTTAGAACCCCTATCTTGGTTCCTGGTTCTCCTCCCTAGGATTCTGGTTAATTCTTTGAGTTCTTGATGAACCTTCCTGGTTTTCTCCTTTAATTCTTCCACTGTCCTTTCCAACGAGCTTACTCTTCCCTCCATCTCGTTCTGCCTTCAATGGACCCGGCAGGTCGGACCACTTGATAGATTTCTTGAAGAAATCTATGCACTCAGGCAAAAACACTCTCACACACGCACAGCAACACTGAAAACAATCTGTATATGATTCTTGATGACAAAGAATACAGGGTATACAGACCAAACACTTCCAAGGGAACACTTTCCCTTCTCACAGGATGCAATGGTCCTGTCTAAGATACTACAAAGCAAAAACATGTCTGTCCCAAGACACCCCTGCCCTGTTATAAAGCTAACCCTTCCTGACAACCAACTTCTAACCACCCAATGGTCCCAACAGACCTCCTAAACCTCCTAACAGCCTATCAGCCTATAACATCTTATTTCATTTAATTTCTCTTCCTCCTTTCATAAACTCTTAAAGTCCATCAAGAACTGAATTAATTTCCTATATTCTTTCTTAGAGAAACACTGAAGATATATATACATACTTACCCTTTGATCCAAAAGTTCAGTTTCTAAAACAAACCAGATCATTTTGTTTTATCAAAACAGACTCAAAACCTAACAGAACTAACTCTATAAAGAGTTATTACATAATACGCTGTTGCAGTTCAATTTCTGTGCACTGTTGAATTGTTATTTGGTGATTAGAATTTGAATTTTGTGTTTGTAGTGGTGGCAAAGAAATTTAATGTGCAATCTGATTTGCTTATATGAGATAGAATTGGATTTTGAAATTAAGCAGGCATGTCAATTCATTGTTTGCAATTCACTGGCAATTGAATTCAATTGCACCTTGCTATGAAATTCTGTTATATAAATCGAAGTGTGTTGACAACTTTATTTTTGGATTGATTTAAAATCATTCTTTCTGGTGCCTTGTAAATTTGAAAGAGAACGAATTGGCTGAAGCATGAAATTGGAAATTTCAATTCCATTTTGTTTGGGTGCCACTGAATATTCAAGCGGGGCAGAATTTTTTTTTTTTAAAAAAGAAATCTGATTTTAATTCAGTGATTAGATTGAAATTGTGCCGTGAATTGAAATTCACATGATTTCTTGAAATATCAAGCAGCTTGGTGCAATTTTATTCTTTGATTGTAGCAATTCATCACATATATTTGGTACAAGCGGCTGGTGGCATTGTTGATCCAATCAGTGTAATCCTTAATTTTGTGAATCTGCACGTAAATTGAAATCAAAGGATTAATCAGAAGATTGATGCGAAAGATTGGAAGCAAGTGGATAATGTAGCTACTGGTTTCCTTGATTGAATCCTTGCAACGGTGAAAATTTTAATTTCAATTGTTGCGTGCAGCAGATTCTTGTACTTTTGAAATCGGGCATTGAATATTATTATGATTGAATTTAATTTAGCTAGCGGATAAGGTTGTTTCGTTGAATTGATTCAATTGGCAGCACAAACATATCTTGTTTGATGGTGTTGTGCTAGTTCAAATTGAAGTGAATGTGCAGAATTGATGATCAGCGGCTGGAACTCATATTTGGGCTAATTACAATTTGTTAATTGATAAGGGCTGAACTAGTGGTGCACTTGTTTGCCCCATTTATCAAACACGTGGTGTGCCTTGCTGGTGGTGCAGTGTTGGACTTCAAACGTGCTAGTACTTGTTCTTTTCTTGGTGCTTTTGGTTCTGTTTTGGTGTCTAAAACTAGTTTGGCAATTCTTGCTACGAATTATAAGGAAAATATTGCTTGGAGATTAAACTTTCGTAATTATCTAGCTTACTTTGTTTTACATTTATAGTTTAATTTCAAGTACTTTGTTTCGATTACTCTTGCCTTTTAAAAGTACTTCTCTTTGTCATATTCTTAATTTTGTCATGTTTTTTACTCTCTTTGGTTTTACATATTTCTTGATTTTGTACCTTTTAGATTCTTTTAAATTCTTTGGTTTTGCTTGAGTTTTCATTTTTTTTTACCTCGTAAAATTTTTAATGGGTTTATTGAAAGTAGAGTCCATCAGCAGCACAAAGACTCCTAAAAACATCCAAAATATAGTCTTCAAAATGCTTAGAAAATACCAAGATCAAATCACCTTCAATCAGCTTATGAATAACAATGGGTGTTAAAGCGGTATAGCGGAATGGTTAACGCGTTCAACAAACCAAGAGGGGATGAATTGGTTTCTTATCGCAAATCGTTCTTTTAATAATTTTCTCACGTAAAAATAAATTCCTTAAAACAATCACAAAGAAAATAAAACAGTTGTTAATCTCAACCGAGATCCTACATCCAGTTGTTAATCTCAACTGAGAATTAACGTTCCACTAGCACAAACACTTCTCTGTAACTCACAAGGGATGAACACCTCTCTGAATCTTCACAAATGATGCATACCTCCTCCGAATACTTTCACGAAGGATGACAGGCTTTCAACTCGGCAACAACAACAACACTCAATCACACTCCGTGTGAAAGTTCTCACTCTATGCCAACAGCAACAACACTCAATCACACTCCCTGTGAAAGTTCTCGCTCTATGCCAACAACAACAACACTCAATCACACTCCTTATGAAAGTTCTCGCTCTATGCCAGCATGCTAAGTTCTCAAAGCCACAGCACAAGGGTTCAGCAACCTCTAGAACGCTTATCACCGCACTCTGCAAATAAGAATTTAGAAAATACGCTTCTTGTATTTTTCGTATTTTAGATGATAGTCCCGATATAATTTATAGAGATCTCACTCAAGGATACTTCCAAAAATCCGTTATCAACTAATTAATTGTGATAATCAATTTTTCACTTATGGTAATTGATTATGCATTTAAAAATTAATTTTAACACAACCTAAGACAATCAATACATAGAATCAAAGATAAATCACATCCTATATATCAATCTACTAAATTAAAAAAGTTTTATTATAAAAACAAGTCTTCATAAAGATCTTCCTTCAATAAAAATACTCAAGACTGACTTTAAGACATCATCAAAATTTCTTCTTTTAGCTTTATGTTAACAATGACATTGAAGCATTTTTTAACAGACCAGTTCATTTCAACCCCTTCTTTTCTAATCATCATAGCTTGCAGGTTCAGAGCAGTGTTAAGATCATTCATAGCCTCCTCTTCATACACACAATCTGCCAATTTCTGCTGAATAGAAACCAAAAGTTGCTGTTTCTCAACAGCAACAGTGTGAACATTCGCGAACAAATTCTTATTCCAGATTTTAAAGGCATATTTCAGTCTTTGCAATTTTTTTGAAGGATCAACATTGGACAGCGAATCATTGACTCGGAACAGAACTGTTGAATAGACTTCTTAAACTCAGGATGTTCAAGTAACTTTTTCAAAAATCTAAAAGAGGAGGGTTGGGAACAAACATTAATGCGAGATAAAGAGGGCAGTAGCGGATGCTGATCAGAACAATTTCTTGGATGAACCCTGCACCTACAGTTAACCTACTGATCCAAACAGGAAATACTATAAAAGGCTCTATCAAGCTCTCTCAATCCTATGACTACCTAATCTGCCATTGCACCAGGTGAAAAAGGGACCAGATGAAGGAAAAGCCAGCAGCTCATGGTCATTAATACAGCCATGAAATTTAGAACAAGACACACTGTTAAGGGCAATCTCCCCCTTAGTTTCATCAACAGAAAGAACAATATTGAAATACCAAAAAAATAAATCACCAAGGACCCTTTTCTAGAAATAGAATAAATCAGACCAAAGAGATCCATAAATACCAGCAACATTTAAAATTTTCCTATGCCAAGTAACGTCAATATATATATATATATATATATATATATATATATATATATTGATAATCAGAATGAATGAGATTAATAGTCACATCAAACCTGCCAAAACACCAAAGACCACTTAATAGAAAAATTAACAGCACACCAGAAAAAATTCAAATTCTGAAAGAAAAGAGCATGTGCATCAGAGAAACAAATCACAGGCTCAGCAATAAAAATAAAGTGACGTTTGTGTTCCAGAATAAACAGCTGGAGCATATTTAATGATTTATAATTAGCAATTCCTCTTACATTCCAAGATAGACCTCTAATATCGATTTACTTTTTCTGTTTTTAAACGACTTTAGAGGTTTTTCTTGTACCCTTAAAGGAGTTTTTAGGTGGTTTGCCAGGTTTCCTGGTTGTTTTAATAGCTTCTTCCTCGGTTTCATCCTACTCACTAATAATTTCATCCTCCTCTTGGACCTTATCCGCCCAAAATTTAGAGACCAATTTATCCTCCTCTTTAAACTTGTAAGCAGTTTCAGGCACATCCTCAGTTTCAGTAGCATATAAGTCAACATTATGAACAATAGAAGTAGGAACATCAAGTTCAGCAGGATCAGTTGGTTCAGTAGGTTCATTAGTGTCATCATTAGCTAGACTATGAAAAGTGTTCGTCAATTCTGACAGGGGAGCTTGTAGAAGATCAAATCGGGCCTTACCGGAAAGACCTTCAACATGATCATTAGCCTCTGGAATTTGCTTAGAGAAAGCCTGAACCGAGGATGGAAGAACCTCGTTTACCCTTATCAGTTTGTGGAGAAACTGAAGTATGTTTGTTCAAGTCAACCACATGATTATTCATTAATCCATCAGACTGAGTATGAATCAATTCTAAGGCTGGCATGTCAGCCAAATCATCAGAGGTTCTTGCAGCTTCACTACAAGATCCCTCAACTGCGTCATAAACATTGAAAACAACAACATTGAGATCAGAAAAATCCAAAACCTTATCATGCTTTTGCTTAGGAACAAACTTCTGTTCTACATTCTGCACTCCTTTTTCAGTGATTGCAGTTTTATTTTTCCTTATTCAATTGTTGAGATTGTGCACAATCATCTTGCAGGATATGCAGAAATGAGGTAAGTTTTCAGATTCAATAACAACTACAAAAGCATAACACGACCTCTCCACAAGGAGTTGATTAGGAAACCCATATAAGAGATCAATATCAACTAAAACATGTGTTAAAAAACCTTTGGTTTTGTTCATAGTGTTGTCGACAAGATAAAGGGGAGAGCCAACACATGCTATTGAAAAAATGGTCTTTGGTTGCTAGAAGTCTTACATCTATTAGAGAGATAAGGTCAATTTATAATATATAAGTGGATGCAAACCTCGTCTTACAAGTCGATTTTATAAGGTTGAATTAAGTTTAAAGTTTATTTCTTAACATGGTATCAGAGCTATGAGTTAAAGTCTATCCTAGCAAAGTTTGTTGTTTGTTAGATTTATTGTTCTGAGTCGCAATAAGACCATCTAATAATGTCTAGTTTCATACTTAAGATATATATGCCTCTCCAAGAAAAGTGTGTTAAAAGTCTCGTTTCAATTAGAAATAAGTTTAATTTATAATATATAAGTAGATTACCAGTTTTTAAGGTTGAGTTAAACTTAGAGTCTTCTTCTTAACGGTTGTCAATATTTTAAGGGTAAACCACATGAACTCTACATTAGTCAATTTCATAGTGGTAAGAAAAAAAATCCTTTGTTCTAACAAAAGACAAGATGAAATCTAGGGATAAGTTCCAAGAGCCAACTGTCCCTTCTCGAAGAAAAATCAAATTCATAAAACTATTTTCCAAGAGATATGGCTTACAAGAACCTAAAGATTTCCAAGAAACATCCTCATAAAACTATTTCCCAAGAGTTATGGCTTCCAAGAACCTAAAGATTTCCAAGAAACATTCAGGTTCTTGCAAAGCTTTAAATGATTCAAAGGTTTGTTTTATGTACTTTTTACATTCTCCCAGACTAGTGAGATGGACCTCAGAAATTTATACACAAACCATATCACCCTTAATTCAAGGGAAAAGACAATTAAGAAAGCAGAATATTGCAAGTATTATGCAGAACTGTGCAGAAGTACAATTTTGAGCCATAGGCACTTAAGAAGTCTTATGGACGAAGAAACACCTATCTTGAATGCATCCCCAAGGAATGGCAAGGCATGCAGAATCAGTCCCCAAAACAACTGCAACGAGATTAGCAAAACCGGCTATGCTCAAGAAAAGCCACAAGAATCCCTACAAAATACTCACCAAAGATGAACTATCCCAAGAAAACCAAATCAGAAAAAATCAGTTGCACAAGAATTGGTCACCAAAAAGAAACCAGACACACGAAGCAGCTTAAAAGCAATGAGATCAAACACTTGGTGTGCAAAAGAAATCCTAACAAAAAGAATCAGAAAAAACACCAAACTACATTACGTAAGAAAACCAAAAAGAAAAACTGATCACATACATAAAGAGACTCAAGACTTGTGGTCAAGTTGTCAAAATCCTGATTCTCTGTCCTCCTCTATCAATGGTGTTTACTTTTAAATATTTTTAGTCTTAGACAATCGGTGATAACACAAATACACAACCTATAAAAAGGTTAAAAAGGATAGTTATTGAAAATAATAAAAATGTACCTTTTTCCTTATATAATATATTTTAACATATAATCCAGAGTGACGAAAGATATAGGATATTGAGATCTTCATCTTTACTTTCTCATCTTGACTCAATGTAGTGATAGGCACATTCACAAACATTCAAATGTTGTAGTCAGAAAGTCTACTTTGTTTAGGGGAAGTTCTATACAGCTAAAAGTATTAAAGATAGACATATATCACTCACCAACTTGCTTGTTGGGAATATATATAAGCCGCCCCAGAATCTTGTGTTTCAACCATTTGCTTCACTAGAAGTTTTTCAGTCTTAGGTTTGGCTGCTTTATTTGCTTTCTCCTTCATACTAATATTTATTCTCCAAAGTGACGAAATGTTATATCACTATTCTTTTTGGTTACTTTTTCCACTCAAACAACATTCCCTCGGTGACTTTATATGTGCATTCATGTTCATGTTTAAGTAGATGCACATTATATCTTTTCTTTCCTTTGTTATCTTTTTTGTAAAGTTTTCATTAGAATATTAAAGTAAATAATACATTTTGTATCTTAATAAAATAAATATAATATTTTTTATTTGTATATTAGAATGAACATAAGAAGCTAAATTAATTCAAGATTAGATATGAAGGATGGTCATAATAATAAGAGTAACACGTATTTTTAATTTCATTAAAGATTGACATTTACTAAAAAGAAACAGAAGAACTTGTAAGTATTTATGTGTGTTTGAAGACAGAAAATGAAGTGGTCCATCTGATAGAGGGATAAGATCATCAACTTGAATAAGGTAGATTGCTGGGATTCAATCACCAATGAAACCTAAAGTGTGTGTTTCTTTTTTCCACTTTTCAATTAATATAGATGTTCCATTAAGTTGATGTATTTAATTGATGTGGTCCTTTATGTCTATGTAACAACATTGGTAAACTCAAAGCAAAAAGTCAATTCTCAAGTTTCAGCCGCCAAATTAAATGGTGAAAGAAAGGGTGCTCACTTGAATAACTAGGAGAGAAGATTAACCAATTAAATCATTCTAAATATATTCTTATAACTTCAAATTTGTAATAAAAAACTAAAATTAAGATGATTTTTACTTATTCTCTTATATTTATTATATTATTAATTATACTATATTTGTAGCTGTCCATACTCTTTCTATAAAAAGTATAGTGTGGAAAAATATCAGGAATTTGTAGACTATCTTTTCTGTATGATAAATGACATTTGTTAATGTTTGAAACAAGACATGCATTTATTCAAATGCATCCTCAATCCCCCAATGCTATATGGGTTGTTAATAATATTAAAATTGGGTGTCAATCAAATAATTATTTAGACACTAGATTACTGTCCCATTGAAAATGTTTTATTTTAATAAATATAAAAGTATTTAAATTAATTTTTAAATTGGTTATAAACCTTCTAACTTATGTTTTGTTTAGTAAAGTTGCAATTACATATCTTAAAGTCTTATAAGAGTTCTTTAAGAATTCCTATCATATACTATGCTAGAAATCTATATGATGTTTAAATAATTAATGGTTAACTTAAGAGTAACAAATGTATCAGGAGTTAATATTCTACTATATGCAAGATTAACATATATTTACTAAGAATCAATTTGTTCAAATATATCTTCAACATTGCAAACAACTTACATTGCAAACAAATTACAATACATACATTTTTATAAATATGTAAATAAGAGTGCAACAATGTTGGAAATGTTCTCTTAATATTAATTGATCTTAAAATAAATCAAGATTGTGGTTAATAAGAAATCAAATGAAATCCAAGTAATTCATCCATAAAATATGTCTATATTATTTAAATATTTACAACTCAATATAGAAGAAAGAAAAGCAACCTTGCAATTTAGACTACTACCTATCATCAAATCATTAGTGCAGCACAGGGAAATGACCGCAGTTGTTTTTTAGTGTACGTCGCGGTTTTCGAACCTTAGCATATACGGGTACGGTAAAAAGTCTAGGCCTTTAGGCTGCAGTTACAACCGTGGTAAAAAGCGGGAGAATAGACTGCGGTTTCCCTGGAACTGCAGCCAAAACCCCCCTTTTTTTAAAAAAAAAAATTGTTACACAATAGGCCGCGGTTCGAACCGTGGTAAAAAGCGGGGGAATAGACCGCGATTCGGGCTACAACCGCGGCCAAAACCCTTTTTTTTTAAAAAAAATCGTCTAACTTTCTATCGCGGTTGTCGTCACAACCGCAGCCTATTCTCCTGGAATTTTTTTTAATAGCAGGTCTGTTTTTGTGATATGGGAACGAATAATGTGGGTCATCTAATACATTACATAGTATCCACACTTATATGACCCCTTCTGTCTGTTACACTACAATATATCATCACAATTGTAAATAGTTAGTGAAAATCATTAAAACAAAACAACTATAAGAAAGTATGGCTTTAGCATATGTCAAACCTTGAGAGAAATCCATGCAAGCTTTCTACTGTTAGCAATTGATCTCCCAACCATCATCATACTTGCTGGAATATAACTAATATAACAAAGAAAGTCCAAACATTGAGGTTCTTACCAATCAACTGCTTCTCTGAGATGTGTGGGAGGAGAGTTGTGCAATAAGCAGAACCACAAAGCATAGCTCTCCTGTATAGAAATAACAAGAAGCTGCCAATGACGCCTGAAATTCACAATAACTTAATTATTATATATTAAAATCACATATGAAACTTTATTATGTTAACAAAGTTCACTTACCCAGATATATAAGGCATAAAATATATTTTCTTGACGCTTGCAAATCTTCTTGTGAGATGTGTTGTGATCTAATCAAAATCATTTGTTTTGTGAATGACTTGGGGATCAATGAACCCATAGTCATCATTGTACCCCCAGTTGTTACTAATCCCAAACATATACCTGAAATCAAAAATTAACTTTCATATAAGTGTACTTGATATATAAATCAATTTTATATAAATAATTGCTCATAGACTTACATCATCCATAGCTGAACTAATGTAATATTCAACTCTTCTGTTCTCGACGCAAGCTCTCTAACATCTTGGCTATGCAGGTATAATGGGACCTCAGAGCCTCTCCCAAATACATTAACATCATATTCAACCTCCAAAGGCTTATCTCCAATGGTGTCAGCAAGTAGCTACAATGAACCAAGAGGATCGTCCTCAGATAGAGGAGTCTTCTTTTGTGCCTGCGTCTGTTGTTACATGGAAAAATAAGATAAGTTTTGACATCAATAACATGTAAACTTGAAGTACAGGAGATTGATCTTTTGATGTGGAAAATTGAAGCGACTCAGCCTCTAAACTAACTCCACTATTTTGTACTGTGCTTTTATCATCCAAAGTCTTCGTATAGAATGTGCAATTATTGACTTCATAACTTGTACATCATACGACATCAAACTTTAAACCAGTTGCAAGCCACAACAAAGTTTAAGAAGAATGTGGCTCTTTGTCAATTTTAGATTTGAACCAAGACATAAATGTTTTGTTATGCTCCATCAACTGCCATTTCTCTGATTGTCTTGGATTTTTATTCTTCATAATGGCTTTGTGTGCTTCCAAGAAAGGGATCACCTCATCTGTGTTGTTCAATATATAAAGATGTTCTTGCAACAATTCTTCGCGATCTTTTCTCACCACATTCACACCTCAGATGCTTTTACATGTAGAACATTTATTCAACCATGATGTGCGAGGAACTCCTATTAGATTCGTTGATGTCATGTAATCTGAACAAAACTCGATACTTTCTTCAGTAATATACCTTTCAATCATTGAACCTTCGGGACAATATGGATTTTTAACGTATCCTCTCAAAATCTTCATATAACGCTCAATAGGATACATCCATCTTAAATATACCGGTCCGCACAACTCGATTTCTCTAACCAAATGAACAAGTAAATGTAGCATGATGTCAAAAAAAGATGGAGGGAAAAACATCTCTAGTTGACACAAGATGATAACAATCTCGCCTTGAAGTTCATCTAACTTTGTAGGATCGATGGCTTTACTACAAATTGACGAGAAAAATGAACACAACCTGTTTAAGGTCTGCCTAACATTTTTGGGCAAAATTCCACGAATAGCCACCGGTAACAATTGTTGCATTAAGACGTGGCAATCGTGAGACTTCATGCCAACAAGCTTTAAGTCCTGCATCGACACTAAACTCTTCATATTTGAATAGTATCCTTGTTGTACTTTAATACTCTTTAAACAAAGGAAAAAACTTATCTTCTCTTGTCTAGACATTGTGTAACATGCAGGAGGCAAATAAGTACGTTTACCAATCTCCCTTGGTGCCAACTCTTCTCGGATATTCATGTCAACCAAATCCAAACGAGCATTGACTCCATCTTTTGTCTTTCCCTGAATGTTGAGTAGTGTACCAATCAAGCTATCACACACATTCTTCTCTACATGCATGACATTTATGCAATGTCTAACATCTAACTTTGACCAGTATGGAAGATCAAAGAATATTGATTTCTTCTTCCAAGGGGTTGTTACAGACGACTTCTTGGATGTTTTCCCAAATACATGATGTATTTTATTAACTTTTTCAAGAATTTGAAGGCCAGTAAGTGGATTTGGTGCTTCGTCGCTCTCTTGATATCCATTGAATGCTTTTTTTAACCTAATATATGGATGATTACATTTTAGAAATCTCCGATGACACAAATACACCGTCTTTCTTCCGTGTTTCAATTGATGAGCTGCAGTGTTTTCTTCACATATAAGACATGCTTTATGACCCTTGACACTGTATCCTAACAAATTACCATAAGTTGGAAAGTCATTAATGGTGCAAAATAACATTGCACGCATCACAAAAGTTTCAGAAGCGAATGCATCAAATATTTCAACACCATCAACCCACAACAACTTCAAGTCTTCAACTAGTGGGCTTAGATAAACATTTATGTTATTTCCAGGCTGCTTTGGACCATATATCATCATAGACAACATCATGTACTTCCTCTTCATGTACAATGCAGGTGATAAGTTGTAAATTATCAATATAACTGACCAAGAATTATGATTGGTACTTAGATTACCAAATGGGTTCATTCCATCAGTGGCTAAACAAAGCCTAAGATTTCTACACTCTTTACCAAATTGGGGGAATTGTTGATCCATATTTTTCCATTGCTTTGAATCAGCTGGATAACGAAGCAGTCCGTGAATTTTTCTCTCATATGCATGCCATCTAAGGTTTTTAGCATCTTTGGGATTCGCAAACAAACACTTAAGTCTGGGCACTATTGGAAGATATCAAACTACTTTCAAAGCATATCCATTTTTTTCTATCTGACCATTATCTTCACTATTGTTTTTTGACTTGTATCGTGATAACCCACATTTTGGACACTTTGTCAAAAATTCAAACTCTTTCCTATATAAAATGCAGTCATTGGGACAAGCATGTATCCTTTTATACTCCATACCCATTGGACAAAGAATTTTCTTCGCATCATAATTACGAGTGGGTAGTGTATTTCCATCCGGCAGCATTTCATTCAATAACGTCAACAATTCTGTAAAACTTTTATCAGTCCATCCATTGCTCGCCTCCAAATTCATGAGCCTTAACACCGCTGACAAATGTGTGAACTTAGTTGAACCGACATACAAAGGTGTTTTCGCATCAGTCGACATCGTTTCATACACATGAGATTTGGCAAAATTTTCTACGCCAACATCGCAGATCATGTCCTCTAATTTGTCTTCATCCGGTCGATCTTCTTCCATGGTGGAATCAATAAAATTTTCAGTTTGGGAGTCAATCAGAAAGTGCATTTCTTCGCCGTGCCATATCCATGTTGAATAGCATCTTAGGAAACCATCACATATAAGATGTTCTCTAATTTGGGTTGCGTTCAACTTTCTCCCATTCAAACAGTTCACACAAGGACATCTAAACTTCACTTCATCATCACTTGTACCCTCATTATGTTGTGCAAATTGTATAAATTCCTCTACCCCTCTCTCGTACTCAACACTAATGCGTGGTAAATTAATCCAATTTCGATCCATTCCTAAATATTAAAAAATTACAATTATACAATTTTCCATATTAAATCAATTCAATCATACAATCAATTCAATCATACCATTAATGATTAATGTAAACTATTATCTAATCATATATTATTATACATTACCTTTTATAGTACCCTCATGGCGATTTGATTCTCAAACTCATACCGATATCATAACACAAATTACTGGCTTTTGATACAAATATAATTAATTTCTCACAAAATATGGTGAACCCGACATGATAGAGTCTTAATGTTGAAGAAAGCAAACACAACTAAGGGCATAAAAGCAATACCTGGAATGGGCGCGACTGAGACGAATGAGCACGACGGAGAGCAATGGGCGCGGCGGAGAAGAAGAGGCACTACGGAAGTTGACGAACTCCAAGTGAAAACGAAGCTGTTCAGCGGCGGAGAAGACACTCCAAGTGAAAACGGAAGAAGGAATGCTGACGGTATGAGAGGAATGACTCAGCGGCGGAGAGGAATGGCTCGGCGGAGTTTCAGAAAACTCGAAGAAAGCTTTCAGTTTTAGAAATTCGCGTGGAAGACAAAACTGTTCAAAGTATTTTTTTAACCTAATTAAACCATACTACCGCGGTTCAAAATAAAATCGCTGTAATATAGTGGAATAGGCCGCGGTTGTAAGGGAAACTGCGACCTATTCTACTAAAAAAAATAATTCAAAATGACATTTTTGAAATTTTCTTCAAACTATATGTCGCGGTTCAGCGCCAACCGCGACCTATTCCCTTAAATATTTAAAATTTATTCAGATCAGGGAATAGGCCGCGGTTCCCCCCACAACCGCGACCTATTTTCTGACGTTCTGAATCCTCCAAACTGCCTACCAACTGCCTTTTGGGGAATGACAAAAGTTTGCAGGGGAAATAGGTCGTGGTTCTCAAAGCAACCGCGGCCTATTCCCCCTGGAACTTCTGACATTCCCCGCCAAGTCAGTACCATAATAAATTGCAGGGGAATAGGTTCAGTTCTCAGAGCAACCACGACCTATTCCTCCATGCAATTTATTATGGTACTGACTTGGCGTCAAAGTCAGCAATTTGCCTGGGGAATAGGTCGCGATTGCTCTTAGAACCGCGGTCTATACGTTTGATTTATTTTCAAAAATGTCACCGTGCAGTATTATGCTGCAGTTTCTGATGAACCGATGCATAATGTGCACGATAAACACTCTATTATTTACTAGTGAATATTAAAGACATTTTTCTATTACCTTCTTAACCACATGAAGATTTTATATATAAACCTTACACCACAGTCATCTATCAAAGTCTATATAAAAACTTTCAAAGTTTATATAAAAACTTAAAAAGAGGATAAATGTAATATCAATATACATATGTATTCAAGTTTTTTTAGGAGTGCGGTAAATCTTTCCATCTTTTATTTTTTGAATTTAGCAATCTTTTGAACAATCTTGTATTTGTTATTTATGGGTAATAAATATTTGCAAATATTAACTACTCATTTTATTTAATAGCGATCATAAGTATTTTAGCCATTGTCTCACTTAATTTTACCTAAATTTTTCTTAATAGAAAAGAATTTTCTAGTAACAATTACAATTATATAATCATGATTTGGTTGATTAGACCAAAGAAACAATAAGATTAATAAGATTAAAGTAAAAACAATTAACTGAATAAAAAAATGTTTAATATGAGAAGATAAATTATATTAACTGGGTTATATCACCATTACACATGTTTAATCACTAATGGCTTCATAATAACACATATATTAAAAAAAAAAAAAAACTAACTGAAGACTAACATCTCATAGAACACAAATATTCTTATGTGTGTCTTTAGTTACTTAGGATGATTTAACATGTTTTCTAATCCTAAATTTATAACATTTAGAATTGAGTTTTTGGTTGTTACTCATTCTCAAAGTTGTCCTTAGGTCAAGTAGTAATAGTAATAACAATGATATATACGTAATCCTAATCCTAAATTTTGTCAAGTTAGAGAATGCAAGCCACATGCAACTCACTTAATCGATTTTGAAGCTCGCTTAAGCTAGAGTCCCTCACTTAAACTATTTGAAGCATATATGCTTTAATTAAAATTACAATTAATATTACACTATTTCTTTCATTGATCTTTGAATATATTTCGACAATTGATATATAGAAATATAAATATTTACTTTCAAATAAAATAATTTTATAAAAATAAAAATAAAAACTGTCATGCATTTAAGTTGTCCTACCAACTTCAGCTAATCAATTTTTAGTAGTTTTTTCTCAAAAATGAAAATTGTAAAATTTTATCATATAGTAATAGTTTAACCAAGACTATGCAATTTAAACATGCAAAAATTATATAAAATAATAAATGATATTGTACTTAGTTAACCAGTGAGAACATAATAACATTGTTAGAAACACCAAATTGATCCATTTTTAAACAAATTTTCAAATTCATATATATATATATATATATATATATATATATATATATATATATTACAACAAACCTGAATCTTTAAAATATGTCATAAATATTATAAAAAGAATATTGATATGAACTCTAAAAATTGTGCGTTAAATATGTACTTTCCTTTTATAAGCTAATAGTGAATTAGATTTTACTACGAGTTTATATTATATACATGACAAGACAAACTATTAATTCTTCAGTAAGTTGAACATTTTTAAAAAGCATAGAATGTTGATATTTATCAGTTATTACTCATATAAGATATCAACACATCTAAACATTACAACTAAATGAGTTTTTCTTAGTGCTGTCAAAATGAGTTGTAATCTCTTGTAATCCGTGAGTCAATCCGGCTCACCACGGATTTGAGCCGGGTTGGATTTAAAAAAATATGTAATTCTTTTATGCAGGTTAGTTTTCAACCCGGCTCACTTAGAACCCGACTCACCAGATTGAACCCGTGGCGAGCCAGGTTGGCTCACTGGGTTGGCTCACCGGGTTGAATCCGTGGTGAGCCGGGTTGGCTCACCAACCCACCTAATTTAATTTAATTTAATTATTTATTATTTTGTGTTTCAATATTATTAGTTAGTATTTTTTTTTATTATATTGTAGATGGTGATAAATAAGAAGATGTTTCAAGAGAGAAAAACATTATAGATTTATCTATTCAAGACTTTAATATTATAAATGGACAAGTAATACAAAAATTATCAATATTAAAAATTTATTTGTTTGCCTTTTGTACATGTTTTTGGAATACGCTTAGATTGTATGATACTTTTTTTTTAATTGTCTTTGGAGTTTAACATTATTTTAGTGTGAAGTTTATTTAGATTTAAATTAATAAAAATTGTATTTTTTTTTTTAAAAAAAACCTTATAATTAAATGAGCTAGTGAGCTAACCCCATTAACCCACCAACCTTGTGGTGGGTCGAACCATGTTCGAATTTTTTCAGCTCGCTAATAAATGAGCCGGGTTGGATTGGCTCACTAAATGACCAACCCGTGGTGAGTCAGGCCAGGTCGAGCCGACACTGGTGCAAAAACGAGCTATAACGTCACGCAGTCAACGTCTAACCGCCCAATTCGTAATGTTAAAAATGACCGGTGGCATTACCGTAAATAAATTCAATCGCTCCACGTCCTCTATTGAAATCGTTCGCCGACTAATATTTATTAACGACAAACAAATATCATATAGACGTAATATGAAATGTGCTAACGTCAAACAAGGGCCAGAACGACGTAAAACAATGACCTTAGAAAAGCTTAACATCATTTTGAGAAACAACTGATGTTCAATTTATAATAAAAAAATAGCGAAATAGTGGTTTGCTTCCAGCAGTATCACTCTACCCACGTTTTTATTCTTTATTTCTTTTCTCTTTTAAACCAGACAGAACGTCGCCCACTTTATGGTTTCGACGTTTATACCAATGTAGAACGTCGAACAATTTGGGGTCTAACGTGATGGTCCTTGGTGTACGAAACCTAAGTAATCACATAACTTCAGTTAAGGAATCAATTGACGTTCAATACAAAATAAATAAATACAAAATTCTGTTTTAAATAATATGACGTCACAATAACAAAAGATGGACGTTGTATATTACAGCTAATAGTTATTCTTTTATTTTTCTTTTAAATCAACCAATAAAACGTCAATTTAAACTGGCTTTGACGTCAACAGTAATTATTTTAGGTAGACATCCATTCATAAAACTGGCTTACCACGGATTTGAGCCGGGTTGGATTAAAAAAAATGTAATTTTTTTATGTAAGTTAGTTTTCAACCCGGCTCACTTAGAACCCGGCTCACCGAGTTGAACTCGTGGTGAGCCGGGTTGGCTCACCGGGTTGAATCCGTGGTGAGCCGGGTTGGCTCATCAACCCACCTAATTTAATTTAATTATTTATTATTTTGTATTTCAATATTATTAGTTAGTACTTTTTTATTATATTGTAGACGGTGATAAAGAAGAAGATGTTTCAAGAGAGAAAAACATTATAGATTTATGTATTCAAGACTCTAATATTATAAATGGACAAGTAATACAAAAATTATTAATATTAAAAACTTATTTGTTTGCCTTTTGTACATGTTTTAGGAATACGCTTAGATTGTATGATACTTTTTTTTTTAATTGTCTTTGGAGTTTAACATCATTTTAGTGTGACGTTTATTTAGATTTAAATTAATAAAAATTCTAATTTTTTATTAAAAAAAACTTATAATTAAATGAGCTAGTGAACTAACCCCATTAACCCACCAACCCCTTGGTGGGTCGACCCGGGTTCGAATTTTTCCAGCTCACTAATAAATGAACCGGGTTGGGTTGGCTCACTAAGTGACCAACTCGTGGTGAGTAAGGTCGGGTCGAGACGGGTTACCCATTTTGACAACTTTACTTTTTCTTTTCTTATATATATATATTCCTCAATTTTCTCTTCTTTATTTAAATTCTTAATAATTACTAAAACCTAGTTCATAATAAAAAGACATCTTTTAATTTTTTTTTCTTTCCTGGTCTTTTTTGTTTTGTTTTTAGGCTTGAAAACACATTAGGAGGTATTTTTAAAAACTTTTCGTAAAGGTGTCTCTAATAGTATTTTTATAAACTTTTCACTCGTTTTTATAGAATGCGCAAATGGAAAACGTTTCAAAGAGCAAAGCAATAAATAACTTATCTTATATTGGTTCATTCAACCTAAGCTACGTCAAGTTCTCCCTTAAGAACTCTTAAGGTGTTTCACTAATCTTTTGAAAAGATTACAGAAGTTTTATATTTCCAAGTTTACAACAAGTATTCTAACAACTCTTGGATCACATAGTCAACACGACTAGTCCGAGTTTAACCACTCCTAGTTCACAAGTGTTCTAACCACTTCTGGTCTCAACCCTAGACAACACGTCTAGATAAGTGTTTTAATTCTCTTTAGAATCTACAACACAAACAATGTTATGAACAAGGTACAGATGATAAGTTTCAAAGAAAGGATATAAATAATACAAAGAATTATGTGATTTGCTAAGGGTTTTCTCTTAAAGAAAATTTTCAACTTCAGACGCTATATGAGCATAGTAGACTTAGAGTTCACGAGTTCACTATCTTATTCTTCTTATATATCCTTCATATTTTTTCATTCTTGTCTTTTCTTCAAGCTTTCGCCTATATATAGCTTTTTCTTGAAAGATGATCGTTAGACAGAGAAGCTGACTTTAGGAGAGCAGGTAACCTTTAGGTAAGAAGTTAAAGTCTATTTTGTAGAGGTTTAGAGCTTTATCAAAGCCTTTAGAAAAACCGAGCTTGTATGATATGACAAAGCAGAAGACTTCAAGGGAAACATTCTCACAATGTTCTTCATCTCTTAACACGTCTTTTTCTTGGGTGTAGTGGTTTTGATCATATCTTTATGCTTTAATGATCTGCACAAATATCAAAAACAAGTATACAAGCATCGAAACACTTTATCATACATGCATTTAATATTTTGAACGTTGATAAGCTTTAGGCCATATTGCATGTTCAAAATTTTATCGTTTTTCATGTCTTTAATAAATGCATCGCTTGGTAAAGCATGCTACATGTATAATCATCAAATGGTATATAAGAAAAACATTAGATACTTTTATCAAAGGTTATAGCGTTTAGCCATCATACATTAGGCAGCGTAAATCATAAGACATTTTGCTTGAGTTAACATTGTTAATACAATATCATCTAGAGAGATTAGACCATCTAGCAACTCTAGTTTTGAAGTTTTACAATAAGCATTAAATTAAATATCCTCTTAGAATGAAAAGTGCCTACTTAACCTGAAACATCTAAGCGTTTGTTCAATCAAAATGAAAACCTAAGGTTTTATAATAGAAGTCACACAAATTGTCCAAGTGTTAATACAAAGTCCTTTCAAAATAAGAACATGCAAAACAATGTTTCCCTAAATTCTATATCGTCTAACATGTTGTTCAGAGGAAGCGTCTGATCAATAAGAAAAAACTACATGAATCCCTTATGTCAATATGCTTAAAGATTTCTATTCATGTGATGTTGAAAAGAAAAAAATTTATAAAGGTATCGTTCATGGGATATGTGAAAAAGAATAAGATGTGCTCTCAAGCTCTCTGATTGAAACATCTATTCTTGACTAATAACCGTCCTCTTTCAGTGACATCCATCAATAGATATCTAATAACCATCCTCTTTCATAGCAACATCCATCAGTAGATGTTGTAGAAGCATCCATCAGTAGATGCTATCATCACTACTATCAGAAGCAACATTTAACCTAAACATACTCAAACACAAAAAACTCAAATCCACACCACACACAAAATTCAATTAAAAAAAGAAAAACTTAGAAACTGGGTTGCCTCCCAGCAAGCGCTCTTTTAACGTCACTAGCTTGACCCAATTAAGCCCAATCTGGATTTTTGATGTTGGCGTTCTTCCTTACTTCATGAAACCAAAAAAATCTCAGCAATTTTCTTGTCACCAACTTCATTCTTATAGAATTAGGAGCCTCCATCTCAAGAACTCTGTTTGCTTTGATAGTCTTGACAACCCATAACCTAATCTTGCATTTCATTGGTGTGCCAGGTTTGGGTTTGTCACTTTTCACATTAGGGTGTTGGTGAACCAATTCTCCTTTCTTATTTGCCTCCTTATGATCTTGTACTCCTAGTACAAATTTTTTCCTGCATACACTAAAGAACACTACACTAGAGCACACAATTAGCCCAAAAAATAAAAACAGTAAAAGATATATATATATATATATATCTTTTTTTTATTTAGAAAGATAAAGATAGAAAGATAAAAAGATAAAAATTCTAATTAGTTAAGAATCACACAAATAGAATAGTTATACCACGAGTCTCCGGCAACGGCCCCAAAAACTTGTTAACACTCTGGCAAGTGTACCAGATCGAATCAAGTAATAAATAAACAATAAGTCCGAGTATCGTTTTCCCAAGAGACTCATGGCACTAAACAGTTGTGATCTTGCTTAACCAATTAAGACTACAAGAACAATATATTGTGGTTTTTAAATGCAAAGTGCGGAAAAATAAACATGAATGCAATTTGATCAATTGAGGCTAAACATAAAAGTGAATGGATGAATGGTATTGTTGGGATGAATATGTTGTTAGGGTTTAGATTTCACCTAATCACTCTCATGCATAAACGAATTCATCTTTTTCATTAATGCCAATGCCATTTTCTATTTTACTCTAAATCCAATCTCTCGGTGAAAAGAGCCTAATCACAATTACTAGTTTACTATCTCTAATCTCCCTAGCAATTATTCATGCATTGATGTGAACAGAAGCTTAAGGCAATTTACTTTCCTATTCCTATCTCTAGGTAATATTCATTATCAAGAGAATTCCCCAGATCGTGATTTGTAGATATCTCATGATACCAATCCTAGGGAGAGAAGAGGAGAGTTGTCACCTTCCCTAAATCCACCAACCCTAAGAGTGTGATATCTCCTCATGATACTTACAGATCATAAGATTTATGCCAAACATGAATAAATCATAACAAGCATTTGAGCAAAGAAGAATATCTCTAACAATTAATGAAAGAAGCATATATCAATAACAAGAATCAATTCAAATACAAGAGAGTTTAGAAGTTACATTATCCCCAATAACAAATGAGATTAGTTCTCCATCGTCATGAAGAAACTAGGTGTACAATGGGATGAAAGAGATAGTAACCCTTGTAAGAGAAAAGGAGAGTTGTCAAATCCCCAAATCTGCCCCCAAAGGGGTGAAAAATGTGTTTCTATGCTTAAGCCATCAAAAGATACGTTGTCTAAGATGTTCTAGTCTTTAAATAGGGTAGAAAAATAACAGAAAATGGGGCTAGGCCTAAAACAGATCATAAAAATAAAAAAAAACTGGCCCAGGTCCAATAGTGCACCGCCCAGTGGTGGTTTCCACCGCCCGACGGTATGTGTGGCACTCAGAATGGCCCCCCAGCGCTGGCCAGGCGAAAAACAATGAAAAACTGGTCTCGAGTCCACCGCCCGGCGCTCCCTGCGACACAAAACAACACTCTGGTCAACTTTTCAACATTTTGGTCAACTGGTTGACTTTTCTAGTTGACTGGTTGACTTTTATGCATTATGTTTGACTTTTCTGCACTGCAACTCATTGATACTTCAACCCTTCTTTCAAATCATTCCAAAGACCTACCAAATCAATGGAATTTAGTGATAAAATCATAAAGCATATCTTCAACTCTCTTATTCACAAAACTAAAGCAAAAATCATGAGTCCAAGCTAGTTTCTAAGTCAAAAAGGGTGCATTAAATATCAAAATTAAGTATCAAAATAACGGTTTTTGAATCATTATCACAAACCCAAACTTAGAACTTCACTCAAATCAGCTCATCAATAGAATTTAGTCAAGATGTGCACATGCTTTGATTCAAATTACTCATCAAGGTGTTCACACAATCACATAATCTTCCAACATATGTTATTCTCATGAATGATCAATTAGCTAAAGATAGATGCAATCATAGATTCATGGAATTCTTCCTCACCAAATAAAGTGTTTCACTCAAGCACTCAAAAGTATATAACTCAAGCACTCAAAAGTGTTTCACTCAAAGGTGTATAAAGGTCACTCCATCCCTCTACTAACCACATGTCACATAGAACAAAATTGCCTTTCATTTACCATAATCAAACATACTCACACACATATGTCATCATAAGGACTTTTTCAAGGCTTATAATGTGGCTTAGGCTAACAAGAAAAATTGGTTTTTCTAGATCACAAAACCCTTGAGTTAAGAGAGTTATTTATACATTCATAATTCAAGCACAAACTCTCTTTAACCAATCAATCTCATTCCCAACTTTCCCCTTTTTTCATTTAGCTTATCTATCTTTTTCATTTTATCTTTTCTATCTTTTTCATACTTTGCTCAACACCTTAGCTCAATGCTTTCTCTTTCTTTTTAAACTTTCCCAACAACCCC
This sequence comes from Vigna reflexopilosa, assembly GCA_027742785.1. Lineage (NCBI taxonomy): Eukaryota > Viridiplantae > Streptophyta > Magnoliopsida > Fabales > Fabaceae > Vigna > Vigna reflexopilosa. The sequence goes on along the minus strand of CM050925.1, from coordinate 30,173,204 downwards.
AAACTTGAACCTTTATCAATACCATGCAATAATTCTCAACTTAACTCAAGGTAAAGATTTTTCACAAGGGTTTTCATCCTGTTTAAGGCTTAGGTTCAAAAAGGGTAAAACACATGGTGTTCTTTTTAATTGGGACGAAAATTTATGCATTGGCTAAGAAATGGTTTAATCAAAAATTGCCTTGATCATATGACACATGCATACAATTCAGTCAATCATATAAAATTGGGCAAAATTATTCATGCTTTCAAGTAGATAGCAATCATACAATCAAAAACTCTGGAGTTCAAAACCTCACTCAGGCTCAATCACTATTCCAGATATTCTAGATAAACATCCAGCTTAGCATCATCATCACAATCACAACATCATCATGCATCTATTCACATAGCTCGTGAACCACCACCTGTATATCAGCATATTGTGCAATCTCAACATCATCAATAACAAGCATCATTAAGCAATTACACAACTATCAATATCAAACCACTTCATCAGATATAGTGTCCAACCAAGTACATCAATCCTACATTATTTAACAGAAGCAAATAAGTTCAAAATACAAAAGATAGAAAAATCTTGTTCTAGTGTAGATATCATCCAATAGTAGATGTTATCTCATCATCTTCCTCCATAGCTGGAGCTTCAGCTGCTCCAACTCTGATTCCTTCCTATTGTTCCCCACAGTCTTGATCCCCTTTCCTGATGAGGAGGTCATCCCTACAACAAGTATAATTCACAAAACCACAAGGAATCTCATTAAATGTTAGTAGAACACAAAACTTCTTCCAAGGAATGTGGAGGAATCAACCTCAAATAGTTGTGCTCTCACAACACCCCAAACTTGGATGTTGAAATAAGTTCAAAATTGATAAAAATTGGGTTTTCAAGAGAGAAGATGATAGGAGAAGTGATGGGAAAGCTTTGGAAGAGTGTTGAAAGTGAAAGAGAGTTTAGGGATCTAATAGAGAGTGCTTGGGCGAGCCTTAAGGGGTGTAAAAATCACATAACGGTCCAGGGCAACAAAGCCCAATTTTAAAATCGTATTACCTCGCAGCGACGCCACCGCCTAGTGGTAAGTTCACTACCCGGCGGTGAGTGCGATTTGCTCTTTCCCCTTTTTGCTTTGTTTCAAAACATTTTGACCCTGTAACTCTCAATTTCGACTTTCAAAATTAAATTTTCATGCAATTCCCAATCACTTAACTCACATATGCAACAATTAAGCCCTAAATGCAACTAGAACAGTATTAAAACATGCAATGGAAACAAATCTATCAACCGGGTTGCCTCCCAGGTAGCGCTTGTTAACGTTACGAGCCTAACCCAAAATCTTTCTAGCACCCATCAGTAGGTGCAAACCTTACCATCACCCATCAGTAGGTGTACCTTCCTGTATCCTTCAGTAGATACTTAAACTTTCTAGCATCCCTTAGTAGATGTTATCCTAGTGGCATTCATCAGTAAATGTTGTCAGTGACATCCATTAGTAGATGTCTAATAATTGTCTTCTTTCATAGCAACATCCATTAGTAGATGTTGTAGAAGCATCCATCAGTAGATGCTATCATCACTGCCATCAGAAGCAGCATTTAACCTAAAAATACTCAAACACAAAAAACTCAAATCCACACCACACACAAAATTCAATTAAAAAAAGAAAAACTTAGAAACTGGGTAGCCTCCCAGCAAGCGCTCTTTTAACGTCACTAGCTTGACCCAATTAAGCCCAATCTGGATCTCTGATGTTGGCGTTCTTCCTTCCTTCATGACACCAACAAAATCTCGGCAATTTTCTTGTCACCAATTTCATTCTTCTAGAATTAGGAGCCTCCATCTCAAGAACTTTGTTTGCTTTGATAGTCTTGACAACCCATAACCTAATCTTGAATTTCACTGGTGTGCCAAGTTTGGGATTGTCACTTTTCACATCAGGGTGTTGGTGAACCAATTCTCCTTTCTTATCTACCTCCTGATGATCTTGTGCTCCTAGTACAAATTTTATCCTGCATACACTAAAGAACAATGCACTAGAGCACACAATTAGCCCAAAAAATAACAACAGTAAGATATATATATATATATATATATATATATATATATCTTTATTTTTATTTAGAAAGATAAAGATAGAAAGATAGAAAGATAGAAAGATAAAAGGATAAAAAAGTCTAATTAGTTAAGAATCACACAAATAGAATAGTTATACCACAAGTCCCCAGCAACGACGCCAAAAAATTGTTAACATTCTGGCAAGTGTACTAGATCGTATCAAGTAATAAATAAATGGTAAGTCCGAGTATCGTTTTCCCAAGAGACTCGTGACACTAAACAGTTGTGCTCTTACTTAACCAACTAAGACTATAAGAACAATATTTTGTGGTTTTTGAATGCAAAGTGCTGAAAAATAAACATGAATGCAATTTGATCAATTGAGGCTAAACACAAAAGTGAATGAATGAATGGTATTGTTGGGATGAATATGTTGTTAGGGTTTAGATTTCACCTAATCACTCTCATGCATAAACGAATTCATCTTCTTCATTAATGCCAATGTCACTTTCTATTTTACTCTAAACCCGATCTCTCGGTGAAAAGAGCCTAATCACAATTACTAGTTTATTATCTCTAGTCTCCCTAGCAATTATTCATGCATTGATGTGAACAGAAGCTTAAGGCAATTGACTTTCCTATTCCTATCTCTAGGTAATATTCATCATCAAGTGAATTTCCCAGATCATGATTTGTAGATATCTCATGATACCAATCCTAGGGAGAGAAGAGGAGAGTTTTCACCTTCCCCAAATCCTTCAACCCTAAGAGTGTGATGTCTCCTCATGATACTTGCAGGTCATAAGATTTATGCCAAACATGAATAAATCATAACAAGCATTTGAGCAAAGAAGAATATCTCAAACAATTAATGAAAGAAGCGTATATCAATAACAAGAATCAATTCAAATGCAAGAGAATTTAGAAGTTACATCATCCTCAATAGCAAATGAGATTAGTTCTCCATCGTCATGAAGAAACTAGGTGTACAATGGGATGAAAGAGATAGAAACCCTAGAAAGAGAAAAAGAGAGTTGTCAAATCCCCAAATCTGCCCCTAAAGGGGTGAAAAGTGTGTTTTTATGCTTAAGCCATCAAAAGATACATTCTCTAAGACGTTCTGGTCTTTAAATAGGGTATAAAAATAATTGAAAAATGGTCCAGGCCCAAAACAGATCATAAAAATAACAGAAAACTGGCCCAAGTCCAACAGTGCACCGCCCAACAGTGGTTTCCACCGCCCAGCGGTATGTGCGGCACTCAGAATGGCCCCCCAGCGTTGCCTAGGCGAAACACAGTGAAAAACTGGTCTCGAGTTCATCGCCTGGCGATGGTTAACACCGCTCGACGATCCCTGCGGCACAAAACAACACTCTGGTCAACTTTTCAGCATTATGGTTAACTGGTTGACTTTTCTGGTTGACTAGTTGACTTTTCTAGTTGACTGGATGACTTTTCTGCATTCTGTTTGGCTTTTCTGGATTTTGTTTGACTTTTCTGCACTTCAACTCATTGATACTTCAACCCTTCTTTCAAATTATTCCAAAGACCTACCAAATCAAGGGTATTTAGTGATGAAATCATAAAGCATTTCCTCAACTCTCTTATTCACAAAACTAAAGCAAAAATCTTGAGTCCAAGCTAGTTTCTAAGTCAAAAAGGGTGCATTAAATATCAAAATTAAGTATCAAAATAACGGTTTTTGAACCGTTATCAAGAAGCTACTCTTTAATCTAAACTCTGATAAAGAACTGTACCTCTGCATAAAAGAATAAAGTCTGACCTCCCATCTAAAAGTTATCTGCTCTCCTGAAATTAATTCAACACCCAATAGTCAACTTTCAAGATAACTTGTATAAAGAAGATCAACTGAAGAAAAGGGTTAGGTGGTTGAAGCAGAAAAACTAGAAGAGGTGATAAATAAAAGAAGAAAAAAAGAGAAGAAAAAGAGAAGAAAAAGAGAGAGAGTGTGTGTGTGTGTGTGTGTATGCTCAAGAAAGATCATCATTTATCATCTCTACCTTATCTCAAAGCTTACATCGTCTGATACTCTTCAACCCAATAGATATGATAAAAGCAAGCTCAAGCAAGATAAAATGTGAAGAAGAAGCTATCATCACATAAAGTCTTCTACTATATCTTCAAGTCTATAATGTATGATGCTTCCAGAATCAAAGGAAGAGAAAGAAGAAAAGAGAAGAAAGCCTTAATTTAATATCTACTCTAAAGTTTGTCTATGTGCCCATAACGTTTAATGTGAATGCTCAAAGAAGAGAAGTGAGAAAAACTAGAGAGCCAATAAAAGTCAATTTCTTTGCTCTAAGCTCATATTGTTTAATGTCTTCAACCAAAAGGAAGAGAGAGGAATTACAAGAATTTAGGAATACTTTGTATTGATTAAACATCCTCTCTAAGAGAGTTATTTTCATCTTGTAATCATACACTTGCAACTAAGGAGTGGCAAATAATACTCAACATGGAGTAGGTTATACTCGGGTGCCAAGAGTGACAGATAATACTCAACTAAGAGTGGGTAAACTCAGACTACACGTGTTGTCTAAGGATAGATCTAGAAGTGGATAAAATCGGACTAGTCAGAATTGACTAGGGGACCAAGAGTGGTAATAATACTTGTTAACCAAGAATGGTGAGCATGCTCGGTGAGATCCTTGAGAGCCAAAACTCGTTGTAATATGAAAAGATTAATGGAACCCCTTAAGAGCTCTTAAGAGAGAATTGGACGTAGCTCAAGTTTGAGTGAACTAGTATAAAAATTGTCTTTTTGTTTTTCTTCCTTAAAAGTTTTTATTAAGATCTCATTGACATCATTTGAAGAATATTTCTTTTACTTAGTAATCTTTTGAAGACTCATTGACACTTCTTGCAAGAAGTTTTATAAAATACTATTCACCCCCCTATTATTTTCTTGTGTATTTCAAACACTATATTGAATAAAACTTTCTTTTAACTTCAGTGTTGTAAGAGATAGACTTTCTTTTTCACAAGACGCTAGCTTGTTACTCATATCATCTATTGAATGATCAAAAAGAGATACAATTTCTTTTCTTAGATGTTGTTCATAAAAAGAGTTCATCAAACAGTTCTTTCTTGAAAACATTGTTCATAAGCTTGATTTCGTCTAAAACAAATGTTGCAAAATATTTTTCTATTAGACACATCATTGCTTTAAAACAACTTTCACACAAAACAATATTTCATTTGATACTTTTGTTAAACTTCAAAACTTGAATTGCTTAAACGATCTATTCTTTAAACAGTCCGACAAGGCTTGGTGAGATAATCTCATATGCCCACATAATTTTTAACTATAGTAAAATACAATAACTTTTTAAAATTAAATTTATTATAAAATACACTAAAATATAATAGTTTTCTAAAATCATACACATTAAAAATTTACATTAAGAATAATATAATTTAGTTTGTCCATTTATTTTTCAACTATACTGAAATACAATAACTTTTTAAATATAAAGTATTATAAAATGCACTAAAATATAATATGTTTTTAAAATAATACGCATTAAAAGTGTACGTAATAATATAATTTAATTCACGCCCATTTACTTTTCAACTAGACTGAAATACAATAACTTTTTAAAATATAAAGTATGGTAAAATGTTGGTGAAATATAATAATTTTCTAAAATAATACACATTAAAAATTTACGTTAATAATAATATAATTTAATTTATGTCCATTTATTTTTCAACTATACTGAAAATACAATAATTTTTTTATATTTTGAAGTATTTATAAAATTCACTAAAATATAAAGTTTTTTTTTAAATAATACACATGAAAATTTTACATTAATAATAATAAAATTTAATTTATGCCCATTTACTTCTCAATTATACTGAAATACAACAAGTTTTTATATGAATAGTATTATAAAATGCGCTAAAATATAATAATTCTCTAAATTAATACACATTAAAAAACTATGTTCATAATAATATAATTTAATTCAAATTTCTTTACTACTTTATAGTTCGTGGCACATTTTATAAATATTGATATTATTAAAATTTTAAGACATATTTCAACTATGTGATACATATTTTTTTAAGATTAAATATATTTTCCATCATTAAATTATTAGAAAAATTTGTGTTTTATTTTAAAATTAAATTATAAGGTACTCTTAGTCTTTACATTTTATGAAAACTTTGCAAAAACATCTTGTAGAATTTTTTATTTGAAAAATGAAATTTTAAATATTTGTTAAACAATTTTTATTTTAAAAAAATACTTTATAATTTAATTTTTTTAAAATATAATTTTTCAAATAATTTAAAAACTAAAAACATACTTAATTATTTCCTATGTATCAATTTTTTATTATTATTGTGTCAAATTATTAAATTATTTTGAATAATTCCTATTGAATAGTTAATTGTTAATGTTCAATAGTTTTTATTTTTTTATTCACTAATTACTTATTTAATTCATATTTACAATAAAAATAAGGAAGGTCACACAGTCTTCCTTGATGTTCTTCGTTAAGATGTGTCAATTTGTGTTGGCTGAAAGGTTATCGTTGGGAAATAAAGTTCAATTAGTACTGACAAAATATCTTTTTTTGAGTTTTAAAATTAGCTCTGAAATATTGGGATACAACTTATTAGGGCTATAACTGAAATTCTGGGGTAGTATTTAAGTCATTATAATGAACAAGAAAACAGTAAACCATCTTAATCAACACATGTTTTATATCATTAAGTTTTATTTATCCTTTTGTAATTAATATTACAAATAAATATTATTCATGAAAGAATTAATGGGTTGGTACCGTTTTAGTATCAAACTAGTAGAACGGATTCCTTTTTTTTTTATTTGTTAACATTGTTTTTATTTTGTATATAAAAATACTATTGAAATTATTATGTAATGAGATATTATACAAATCAGGTTGTATTGTTGTAATTGTTATTATCAAAGTATATGTATTCTTTATCTGTGTGGCCGAGTTTCTTCATCTGAGTTTCTTTAGGTCGAGTTTTTTATTGTTGTGGTTTTTAAGCCAAACTCTCCAGGTTAAGCTCTCTAGGTCGAGTTCTACAGACCGAGCTTTTGCAAATTGAGATTCTATAGGATAAACTATCCAGGTTTCTGAGCTCTTTCCAGGTCGAGCTCATTGATATAGCAACTTTTAGTGTCATAGAAGCCTCTATAAAAGGAAACTAAGTTTCCCCTTAACTAATTGATACGATGTCGTTGAAGTTATCAAATTATTACTATTTGACAAGGCAACTTCAGTATTGCTAAGTTAGTAGTCAATAAACTAGATAGGATTAAAGTAACCTGAGTCATTTCCCAAAAAATACGAAATTGCTTTTCAATATTTGATTCTTACTGAGTCAATGTTTAAAAATAAAAGTGAAAAGCTATGCTAATGAAATTAATGTTTGAAGAATGTTTGAGTTTAATTGAATAACAAATAGGAAACTTAGAAACAATTATAATGAAATAGGCTAATATCATTGTTTTTCCAAGATAGATTAATCATCGGTTATCCACATATTATTGTTTGGGTTTTAAATTAATTAAAGTACATTCTTAATTAATTTAAGGGCGATCTTTCAATTAATCAAAGTAGATTCTCAATTAAAAGCAATATCTTTTTAGATTATTCACATTAAATTCAACCAAAGTACATTCTCAATCAAATCTTATAATGTTTAATCATGTTTATTCTTAAATCTCCTAACCAAATTTAAAGTTAATTAATCAAAGTAAATTCTCAATTAATTATAGTTGAAATTCTTACTACCAATCAAAATACATTATCAATTAGTAGCAAAAACCTGTTTAGTTATATGATATTTCCTAAATTCAATCAAAGTACATTCTCAATCAAACTTAGAAACCCTTAAACTTATATAATCAATATGCATATAGATTCAAACACCTTATAATGCAAAAAACATTACTTTTAACATGATTGAGAGATGCAAGAAATAGAAGAAGGATAACTCAAATCAATAATCAAAAGAAGCAAATACATTAATTCAACTTAACCTCATAATCCATAATGAAATTACAGTGGAATAGTCCTAGAAACTTAACCCTCCTTGAATGGAGTAGAATACATGATAAAATAAAATCAGAGGAGTGGTAGATGATTGGTTCCCAGTGAAGGAGTCTGAGTGAATGAATGAGTGATGATTTCTACAACCCCTTGGTCACTTTACGTAGGGCTTGATTGGGCTTGGATTATGAATATTTTGTTGATAAAATCTTTTATCTTATATCTTCCAAATAATTAATAGATTTAGATAGTTATAAAATTATTTGGAAGATATCTTCTATAGATATTCCCATATTTAATTATCTTGTAAATTATTAACAACTTAATATTCCCCAAAATTGCATTTAAGCCTTCTTTTACTTTTCTAAATTTCCATAAAAGCCCAAAAAATATCTCTATCTGCACTTTGGCTCCCCTTTGACCAAATTTAAGTAGATTTGACCAGCTTTGACCCAAGTTCACCTAGATGAGAGCTTCCAATGAGAGACTGTCACGTGGTAATCCCCTTTCCCCCCAAAAATTAGGGTTCCTAATGCAAAGAAAGTTTATAAAAAGCCTCGAATGCTTCATCCTTATGAACAAAAAATAAAACTCATGTCCACCTAAAAAGTCATATACTACTACTAGTCCATAGTGTTTACTATTCATAGATATTGTCATTATAGGTCTAAATAAATCTATATGCAACAACTCAAGAGGTCTTCCTGTAAAACAATATTTTTACTTTTAAAAGACTATTTGACTTGTTTACTTCTCATGCAAGTGTTACAAAAGATGGTATCTTTGTATGATACTTTGGGTAATCCTCTTACGAGGTCATTATGTTGTAGTTTAGAGATCAATCTCATACTTGCATGTCCAAATTTGCTATGCCATGAGTTTGCATTGTCTTTTATTGACATTAGACATGAGACGCTTTAAACGTGTAGTTCATCTAGATTTATTTGTACAAGTTGCCTAGTCTATTTGCAGTAAATATTAATAGACCTTGATTATTTTAGGACTTTACATTGGTCCTTATCAAAGGTAACATTGTATCCACTGTCACACAATTGACTTATACTAAGTAGATTATGTTTTAGGCTATCTACTAATAAGACATTAACAATAGAAGCGGAGGTGTTTATACCTATCTTTCCAATGCCTGTTATTTTGCCTCGTTGATTTCCACTGAATGTGACTGTTCCTCTCTTCTTGCTCTTGAGGTCTTGGAACATAGACCTTTGACCCGTCATGTGTCGTGAACATCCATTGTCCAAGTACCATGAATGGGGTCTTTTTGCAGTCATCAAGAAAATCTGTAAGAGAGATGATTTTGGTCTTAGGTAACCATATTGCTTTAAGTCCTCCTTTGTTAGTCTTAACCATTTTTCTTCTCTTAAAGGCTGAAGCATTGTTATAGATTTCCTTTTAAGATTTATCAAAAAATAACACTACTACAAAAACAACGTACAACATCGAATATTTTGGACCTTTCACGTCGAATTCGAGAACAACGTCATATCGGGAGACGTTAAATTGACGTTGAATATAAAAATTCGACGTTAAATTAATGTCGAATTTTGTCAATATACGACATTAATAAAAAATTTTAATTAATTGTGATCATTTTTACAACTCTACAAGACCTGAAAAGCAGAAAAATAACAAATTTCAGTTTCTGGTATTTTATAAAGCATGAACTGTGAACGTGTAATATAGTATCAACAACAAACAACAATAATAAACAACACACATGTTCAATCAAACAACAATAATAAACAACACACATGTTCAATCAAACAACAAACAAGTTCAATCAGACAACAACAACAAACAAGTTCAACCAAACAACAACAACAAACAAGTTCAACAAAAAAACCACAAATAAGTTCTTCAAAATGAAGACGAAGACGAAAACAAACCTTCAAAAGGTGGGTTCATCAGAATAAAGTGTTTCCACCAGTGAGAGAGAAAGCAGAATGCGTCTATGAAGGACAAGAACACGAAAATAATTGGTCAAAACATGCGAAAATCATACATAAAGTAGTTAATTAACATGCATTTGTATCAAATGAAAGAAAGATTACATGTCATAGACGTCAAATTTCGTTCTTGAAAAGTTTGAGCAGAGAAGAGGGTCTCACGTGCTAAGATAAAGTGAATGAATTTTCAATCTCCCGCTCAAATTTTTATTGAATTCACTAACCTTTTGATGTTTAACGCTGGGACATTTGACGTTTTATATCCTTTTACGTCGAATTACAGTTCTAAATGACGTCTAATAATTGCATTTATTTACAAAAATGTCACCGATCATTTTTAACGTTGGCTATTGAGTGGTTGGACGTTGAACGCGTGACGTTATACGTTGTTTTTGCACTAGTGTAATCAGTTCTAACCTTGAATGTACTATGAGTGTTGTTGTCATTAAACCCTAAGTTGTGTTTGTTAGATAAATGCCTACATCCTTTAACTAAAAGCCCTAAATGTTTATTTCCTTCAAATGTTCTATTCCACATCTTATGAAAGGTGTCATTTTCATGTTTGAGGAGCTTGATACATCTAGCGTCTTAAGCAATAACTGCATTAAATGTATTTGAATGAAATTTATTTTAACCCTTATTGTTATAGAAGAAATAAACTTATTAATTTGTTTCCTTCATATAATCTATTAAATGATTCAATGAGAAATATTATTTTTCAAACATTATTTATGATTTTCTAAATCATTTAAACAGTTTTGTATATAAAACACTATTTGTAAACTTTGCTTTAGACGTTATAAAAATGTTTATTCATTAAATGCTATTGTTTTAAACGATTTTTCATACACGACCTATTCTTTAAATGATTTTGTCATAGTATAAAGTCATCCTTCTAATTAGTTATTCAATAAAACCTTATAATAACACCTGAAATCACTATGAAATTTAAGTTTTTTTTATGAACCATTATTTACTAATTGAATAATAATATATTTAGCCCGTATAATGTTTGAAAAGTTTAAAATTTAAACATAGGTGAAAAATAAATTTACAAAATAATAATATTGAAATGGTAAATATCAATATGCGATTGGTAAAACATGTATAATTAAATTCTAAATAATTAATTGTAAATACATATCGAAAAATATTTTTGATCGCCGAGTTTAAATAATTTTTGAAAACTGTGAAATTATTTAACTTTATAAGGAAAAGGACAACATACAAAAACGTTGGCACGCAATGTTGTTCTAGAAAAGAAAGAAGAGAACCGAAAAACAATATGGAAAGATGCTCTCTCCCAAATCATTTGTTTTCATTGATATATATGAAAAAAAATATATTTATAAGAAAAAAACAGCCTGTATTTTCATCTATTGGACTTTAAACCGAGATATATGTCTCTGATAAAATATTAGAATTAGATTTTAAATTTAATTTAACTTTATAAAATCAGTATGTGAGATTTATTTATATATTATGAATTAATTTTATTTTTAGTTGATATGTAATTTTTAACAAAAATAAATTATTAGTAATAAAAGGATATTTATTTATTTTAATTAATTGTAATTTAAATAATTTTTGTTGTTAATTTATTTAGTTTGTGTTCTTTGATCCTATAATGCAAAAGAAAAGAAATGATAAGAGAGTGGTAGTTTTGGTGAAGTAAATCTATGGATCCATGTTATGGTTATGTTGCTTTTAAGCGAAACAATAAAGGTAGAGAGAAATAGAGAGAAGGGAGAAAGAGATACCAGAAAAGCTGTGCGAGGGTGTCCCTTTCGAAAGGTGTGGTGGAGGCATGTAAGGGATCTATCCCTCAAAGAGCATCTAGACAAACATACCATAATATATATTTAATAAAACCAACGGTTCTAACTTCTAACTTGCAAGTAAAATTCTCAATTTCTAATCACAAAATTTAGACTCACTTTTTAACTTTAATGTTCACTTTAATAGGTTATTGATAATATTTTTTAACATTTTAACATGATTTATGTATTGATTAATGTAAAATTACTTTTGAATCAATAATAATAATAATAATAATAATAATAATAATAATAATAATAATAATAATTATAAATACTAACATAAATCAATTATCTAGATGTAAATAATGTTAACATTTTATAAAAAATATTATTAAAATTTCATTATTTTAATTCGAATACTTGCATTAATATTCTAATCACGTCTTAATTATTTTTTTTAGTAATTAAGACAAGAAGTTACTATTAATCTTAATTTTTAGAAGATATAAGCTTTTACAAGAACATTCGTAGAAAAGATATATTATTGGTGATTAAACTTAGACTTAATCTCCTGAATTATTAAATGATAAAATTTTATTGTATTTAAAAAATAAATTTTAAATTTAAATCAATTCTACCGTATTTATAAAATATGATTTATATGGTGTATATTTAAAATTAAATATTAATAAAGAATTTAATAACAACTCGATGATATACAATATGATACACTCAATTAATTTGTAATAGAGTTTAAATATAAATAAGACTATGTTAAAGAAAAAAGAAAAAAAATGATTTTTGCAATTTAGTTGGTATTGATTTATATAAATAAAAATGTTATTTGCACATGTGATTTGGATGAGGGTAAATGAAAAACAGTAAATGAATTTAAGTTTTGTGGATGTAGAGAAGGAAAAGGAAAAAAAAAAAGTGAAATGGTGAAAGCGGGAAGAGGGTGGAAGATGGAGGAGTAATGGAGATGGAATGAAAATTGAGTATAATGAATTGGTGTGTAGTGTAGTGTAGTGTAGTGTAGTGTGGTATAAGAACAAGGTCTGAAAGAGGGGCAGGGATGCAGTCACGGATATTTAACACCTCCATTCCGACCAAACACTGTCACCTTTACCACTGCCATCAACAAGGCCTCCCATAGGGCCAGAATCAATTCCTCTTCCCTATAACTCTTATCTCTTGTCTCCCTATGTGCTGAGATATGGAGGAAAATCTGTTCAAAATTTTGCAACACGACACCGCTTGGGTGCTTCCCTAAGCTCGTTTGCCCAAGACCAACAGGGTATTAACCAACCCAACCGTATTCTGCTTCCACTCTCTCGTTACTACATTACATAAGCGTAAAAAGGAGCTCAATTAGCAAAAAGGCAAAAAAGAGAGAGAGAGAGAAAAGAAAAGACAAAGAGAGAGAGAGAGAAGATGGGTTAGGCTGAAAAGGGTCTTGGTATAACATTGTTGCTTTGGTTAAGTTTAGTTTAGTTTGGTTTAGTTTTGTGGTGATGGAAGTGGGAAAATTCAATGGCATGAACTTTTTTTGGAAGAATCAGAAGCCAGTTTCAGAGTTGTGGCAGTTGCACGACCAACATAGCTGGGAGTGCAAAGAATCATCAACCCATTAGGAATAAGTGCAAAGCTTCGTAAAAAGCTGGAAGAGGAAAATCCCAACACCACCAGCATCAACACCACCAAGGGTCTGACTCTGGATCCTCACAGGAATTTCCATCATCATCATCGTCGTCATCATCATCATCTTCAGCTTCAGCATCATACTCATCATCAAAATCTGGTGTTCAACACAAGACATGTAACAACCGAGGAAGAAGAAGGAGGAAACCAACAAGACCAGCAACCTCATCCTCTCCGACTTCTACACCGTCAACAACGACAAGATGAAGAACCATCTTACACAGGTTTAGACACGGAGCTCTTAAACCCACTTCAACTACCTAAGAAACGGTCTTCCCTCCCTCCTCTTCCACCTCCGCCTTCGTCGCTTACTTCAACCGAACATGCGAGAAAGATGGGGGAATCACAGAACCACCATCTCCTTCACCAAGCACCAACACCGTCTAGATCGGCCATGAGAGCCGGCGCCGGCGGGGGCGAGATCGTGGAGGTGCAAGGCGGCCACATTGTCCGCTCCACCGGGCGGAAGAACCGTCACAGCAAGGTCTGCACTGCCAAAGGCCCCAGAGACCGCCGTGTGCGCCTTGCAGCTCACACGGCCATCCAATTCTACGATGTCCAGGACCGCCTCGGCTATGACCGCCCCAGCAAGGCGGTGGACTGGCTCATAAAAAAAGCAAAGACCGCCATCGACGAGCTCGCGGAGCTCCCTCCATGGAACCCCACGGCCACGTCAATGCAACCGCCGCAGCAGCAGGAAATCGCCCTCCGCGAGAACAAGTCTCTCCCTGTAGAACAAGACCCGACAGCGTTCGGCAACCGTGGCGAGAGCAACGTTGTCATCGCCGCTACCAGAGTTCCGGAGCAATTCTCTCACCAACAGTTGGAGAGTGAAAATGCTAACATTGGCACCAGCAAGTACAACAGTGGTCCTGGTTTTCTGCCACCGTCTTTGGATACTGATAACATTGCTGAGACAATCAAGACTTTCTTTCCCGTCGAAGCTACCACGACGTCGTTTCAGAGTTACCCTCCGGCGCCACCGGATTTGAGGCAGCAAGATCTGCGTTTGTCGTTGCAGTCCTTTCAGGACCCTATCATGCTTCAGCACCAGCCTCAGAGCCACAACGAGCCGGTGCTATTCGCCGGAACGGCGCTCGGCTTCGACGGCGGTTCCGCCTGGTCGGAGCACCAGAACCACCACTCGGAGGAGCACAGGTTGCTCTTTGGTGGCAACAGTGGCCATGGCGGTGGGTTTGTGTTCAACACGCCGGCGCCGGCGTTTGGCCAATTTTTTTCTCAGAGGGGACCCCTTCAGTCCAGTAACACCCCTTCGGTTCGTGCTTGGATAGACCCTTCGGTCGATCACCACCATCACAACCATCACTACTTCTCGCCGCTGATCCACCAGGGCTCCGTCGCCGGCGGCTTCTCCAACGGCGGTGGATTCTCTGGCTTTCGCATTCCAGCACGAATTCAGGGTGAAGAGGAGCACGACGGCGTATCCGACAAGCCGTCCTCTGCTTCCTCAGATTCTCGCCATTGATTTTAAAAACACATAAAAGATCCCAACTTTGTTCTTCCGGAGGTTCTTTCTCACAACCCAATTCTTAAAATCTCAATAGTGTTCCTCCATTTTCGTTCCTCCTCTTACTCAGTATTTTTTGTTGATGTTATTTTAGGGCTTGTGGGTTGCATTGAAGATGACTGACTCAGTTGATAAAGAGAACATGCTTTTGGAATATTAGGTTGAATGAATTTTCAAGCTGCAATGGGAATTCAAGAGAGTTGGGTTTGGATATGTAGATGTGTTGATGTCAATGGCCTATGCCGCGGGAATGAAGAAAATCTGAGACAGATATTCAGGTCTTCGCATCCCTCGGTATTTTGATGTTTTGTGTGTTTTTCGTGCTCAATAACTAGGACATGCAGTGCTGTGTTTCTTTGGTTTCATCTGTATTTGATGATTGCTATTGCTATGTTTTCCCTTTGTTAGTGACTTCGTCATCTCTGTATTTCTTTCGTTTCTACTTTGTTGTAGTGATTTGAAAAACATTCTCACTGAATAAAAGAACTAGCTTGCTCTTAGTAGTTGTTGTATATTTCCTAGTTAGTGTAGACCCAGATGGAGAATAATGGGTTCTCTCCATGACAAAACAGGGTAAAACAAAATAAGCCGACATAGGAATCTTGCTTGGATTTGTTGGCATGGTAAGTGTGAATGTTGTTCTGTTGTTTCAAATGAGAGAAAAAGGATGGTCTTTTATTGGAAGTAATCATATTTTCTCACAACACTTTTTAAGATTTATTTTTTTCTTTCTATTTGTCTATTGTATCACTTCTTTCTTCTAATCTGATGGTTGTAGAAAGTGCAGTGAAAAAGAAATGTAGGAACATGATTACTGTTTCATTGATTCCTAAGTTGTTATATGAAGGAAACGAAAGAGGGTTCTCTTTGCATTAGAATGATTGTTGTTTTGTTCCTTTTTTTACTACTTTCTCGTGCAACCATCCACCCGTCACTAGACACTAGCTTCCTCATCTTCAAAAACAATTGGAAAGAAATCTACAGCTCCATTACACCTTTCTCTTTCTTGCTTCGAATTTGGGAGCATTTGACTGAGAAGTCATTATCGATGAACAGTAGTAAACTGTTGACAAAGGAGAAAGGGTTGCTTGAAGCTGATTTTGATTCCGAGCTTGGTAAAAAGGCAAATATCCTAAATTCAGCATGGTTTGCTGCTTTTCCTTTCACATGTCATAATTGTGGTTCTTCAGCTAGTTTAGTATGCTATGACAGCGACTGAAAGCTTGATTAGGAATATAAAAGTTAACGTGATAAAGGAAAACATCCGCAAGTCATCTTTGATGACCCACTCACCTACCAGCTTAGTTAATGCAGAGAGTGTGAAATGAAAAAAAAGAAGCTTTAAATTCTAGTAGCATTGTTTTCTACCATCCAATTTTGAACCACACATCTTTCCTTCTAGAAAAATATCAGGTGTTTTTTTTTGTGTTTTCAGTCTTACAACAGTAACATGAGGTAATGGCAGAAGTCCATCATGACTCATGATTTGAGTAGTTAAATTCCAATAGGTAAGAACAAGTGGGAAAAGTAAAAAACAACATCTGCAGGGTAGCCATGAAAAGGAGAGGGTGATTGATGAGCACAACCAAGCTCAATTATGAAAGAGTTCACTCTCATGGGTACCACTAAAGTGTCATACTTCTACACCTGTCTGTGGTCCCCTACCTTCCAACCAAGCAAATCTCACAACCTCAAAAGATCTTTCCTAATGTTTTTAACCACCTTCTTCAAGGGGTAATGAAAAATATCATATTAAAAAAACACAACTTTCGCCTCTCGTGCAATTGTTTTTCCCTTGTTAATGCGGCTGCTAGTCGGTTGATAAATGAGATTACATAAAAAACAACGTTGTAGTGGGTCATCAACTCATCGTACATCATACAACTCATGTTACTATATGTGGAAAGTGGCAAGTATTTAATGAATATGACACCACAGAGATTCACCGCCATGTTTCTTATATTAAACCACTGGAAATCATCATCCGATGATATTAAATTAATGCACAAGAGCTTAATTACACCACTCCAAATCAGAGAAACAACAGGTATCTGACATGGGATGAAAGATGATACTTTTGTTGTTCATTTTGGTTTATTGATTAATTGACAGGATGGTCACTGAAATATGACAATTGGGTGTTTTATCTTCTAAGAAAAAGATAAACTTTATCTGATCCAAGTCGTGTATCAGTAAAGTACTACTACTATGACCGTAGAGTTTGTTTTGGCCAACATTCAAATCTGTTTACCTTTACACAAGTTTTACAGAATGGTCCGAAAATGTTATTTTAACGTAATTCAAGGTTTTAAAAACTGCAAGATCATATTAGACATTATCCAAAATCCATGAATCATAATATAACAACGTAATATGATAAAAAAAAAAAAATACAGTGAGAAATGGGACGTGATGAAATTGATTAATGAGCAGAGAGAGATGACAGAGGAGACAGCGTGGTTTATTTGGCTAGATTGTTGTTAGACAGATCTGGAATGTTGTTTTCTTTCCCTTTCGGAGTTTCCTTTGTATTTGACAACTCAGAATTAGACAATGGGACTTTGCTGTCAGTGGTTTTCTTTGTGATGGGGTCAGGAAAACGAACCCGGATTTGCCATGGACGAGCTGCTACCCACCTCTCCTTCCAGCTCCAACCCCAGCTTTCTTTGCCAACGCTGTAGATAGCCTGGCCCAAATACTGCCTGCAATTGGGCCTCCACTGAAATATGCTCTGTGGGCTCAATTTTTTTTACTTTTCTTAAAGGAAAACAAATATCTTTAACTTTAATATAAAGAGAAAATAAAAACAAAAATGGATGAAGAACGTTTAACATAATTTAAATTTAGATCTAGTTCATGTAAGAAACACGCATATGTTGAGATTTTCTTAGGAATTAAATTAAACATCCTTTTCAATGAAAAACCTAAGACTTTGTAGTTTTTTTTTTTATGTTAATTTTTTTCATTTATAATCAATGTGGGATATGTTTGTTGATAAAATAAAACCAGATATGACTGTTGGGTCGTTCTTCCGAGGAAAACTAGGAAAATTTACTGATTTAACTCTAATTCAACTTCCATAAAGTTGATAACTTTAAAGTTGATTAGATTTAGCATAAAAGAGGTTTAGTGGTGTAGCGGTAGTGCAGTGGAACCAACAATGGCCACTTGAAAATCTCTATGTTTATTTTTTTCTTTTTTTTTTAATAAAATCTTCATATAATATCTTCGGAAGAGTATTTTTGGGGTTTTTATTTTGAAAATTGAAATCTATAAATGTAATAACAGTAAAAATGAAGAATTGCGTTTAGATAGGTGATGATTGATAATTTTTAATTAGGAATGTTATTAATTTTTTTGTAATGTTTAGAATTTGCAAGCATATAGTATTTATAAGTTTAACAATATTTTTTTACAATATTTTAATACTGTCATTACGTGATTGGTCCATATTGATATTTATATTATTATTATTATTGATTGTAGAATAATTTTGGACCAATCATATAATAACAAAAAAGAATAGCGTTCGTATTTTTATTTTTTTTATCGTAAGAGAAAATTAGAATCATAGGATTAAATAAAGCAGTTTCAAACTTTCTATTACAGATATTTGTTTTTGTTACAATCAATATTTTGGTATTTTTGTTTGAGCCGTACGAGATGAAATTCGCATATACGGTTCTTTGGGGGGTTCCTTTGGGTTACCTATCTCAATAAAGTTTATGATTGGTTCGAAGAACGTCTTGAAATTCAGGCGATTGCCGATGATATAACCAGTAAATATGTTCCGCCTCATGTGAACATATTTTATTGTAAATGATATTAAAATGTTGTAAAAAAAATATTTTTAAAATATTATTATTTTATTTATAAACTAAAAAAATGATGGCAATTTCATATTTGGATGGCTAGGGGTGGAAGTAGAGTTTGGTAGGATTTGGACAAACCTATAATCTGCCCACTTAAAAAAATATAGGATAAGGTTGGATGTGGGGTGGATCAAGATTTTAAATTTTTTTCTTTATTTATAATTTTTAAGTGTCAACACAATTTTAACAAAACTTCATTCAAGGATTCCATTAATTTGTTGAAATTAATTATAGGCAGAAAAGCAAAATACAATTTGTCAACAATGTGAATAAAAGAGTAGGTTTTTCAAGTCATCCTCCTGCACCTCCCACTTCTCTTCTTACACTCCAATAATACTTATAAATATTAAATTATCCCTCATTAAAATTATAATAAAAAGGTAGAATTATAATAACAAAGGTAGAATGTTTATCTTCACCTCTTCAGTTTTTTAATCTAAAAAATATATTTCAATTCTATAATATGAAATACATTAAAAAAAGTATATTTGGAATTGTATAATTTAAAATATATTTTTAAATTTAAAATTATATTCTAGACTATTCAATTTTGAGTTATATTTTAGATTGTACCATCGAAATATGAAAAAATGGAAGCAAAAGAGAGAGATTCATTTTATTTTTCTATATAATAGGAAGAAAAAAAAAAGAGATGCAAGAAGAAACAATCCATCCATATTACTCATTGCTTAACTTACACAAGAGTAAGTTGGTTTAATTTGATTTTGATCCAATTAATCTAATCTAATTAAGTTAGATTGAGTTAATTAATACCCATATTATTAATATGAGTAAAAATAGAAACCATATAATATATTTCAATTTAAATTAAAAATGTTTCAATTTTAAGTTTATCCACAATAGTTTTATAGTTAAACATTATTCGCTTTGAACTTTGATATTAATCTTGTTATTTTAATGGATTTGAGGTAAACAAAATCTTAATATTATTATTTAATACATTTTATTTGATAGGTGTTTTACATTAAAAGTTATCGTAGATTATATTTATTAGTGAAAAGACTTTATACTGTCATCAATTAAGTAACAAGTTAGTTTACTTTTATTGTAAAATATTTAAAAGTCACACCAAATATATAATTGGCTGGTAACACAACCTTTTGTACTAATAATGCATTTATCTTCAAACTTCGATTTTACACTAAAGTGTCATTAAAAACATTAATAAAGATAATTTAAATTCATCATATTCTTCAATTCTTCTTTAGAAACAAAATTATGAAAGGAATTACAACTCCAAAATAAATAATATTTTAAATTTTTAAATATTTGAGATCAAAAGTACCTTTTGTCATTTGGAAAAAAAATTTTTAATAATTTTTTTTGACAATTTTTTTATAACTATTTACGGAAATTTGTAATTGGTTTGTTTCAAATAAAAAATATATCTTTAACAATTTTTTTTTAATAATATTTTTACAATCAGTTTGTGATTGATTCGTTTCAAATACACGAATCAATAAAATAGTGACACATAATTTGTTATTAAAAAGTGGTTAAAATATCATGATCCGTTTCAAATAAACAGATCATAAAATATAGTTTATTGTCAAAAAGTTGTTAAAAAATTGTTAACATATATCATAGTCTTGTCATTTTTGTTCCACCATGTTCCGACTCAAGAAACCATAAAATGTTGAAATTTGTGTACCTGATGAGAGAAGGCATATGCCATAGCTCGCTCTCGTTTGACTGCTGCTTCTTCTCTCTGATGTATCCTGAAAAGTATCTCTTCCATTGTGTCAGAACCTCCACACCATCCCACCTGCCATACATTTACCAACAAAACATATTTTCTTCATCATGATTTGGACAGTACTTTAGTTAACAAAAGTTGAAAGCAAAAAACATACTATCAAGGTGGCAGTAGTAATATACCTGAAGCTGATGAATCTTAGCTGCAAGTTTTAACTGGTTTTCTAATTTCTTTTGTTTAATCCTTGCTTCTGTTAGCATATAGAGTCTGCGAGCTTTAATCTGTTCCTGTATTCTGCTCCAAGTATGTATATAGTTTAGTGCAGTTACTGCCTGTTCTTTGGCAGCCTCAAGTTTCAATTCTACCTTCCATGGTGCAATGTTTATCGTGTAGTTTAGTGCAGTATCTCTTAGATTGTGCAACGTTCTTCTTGCCTGCATAGATAGCAGTATTGTGCTCCATGAGTATGTATATCATACAGTACCAAAATGGTTAGCAGTAAAAGGAATAGAGAAAACTTATACCAGAAACAAAATGAATAGAGATCTGTTTAATGAGGAAAAGGATGATACTGCCTTTGATAAATTAAAAACTAAGAATGATTAATTATCACTTACTGATTACATGATAATTCAAAAGATAGATCAAGGTAATCCAAATAATGATTTGGTAGGAGCAAAGGGAGAGTTCATAGATTTCAGAGAGGATATTGTGAATATTCTAAGGTGTTAAGCAGCATGCAGAAAATGTACCAGAAGTGCACGAAATGCATTTTGAATCCGTGTAGCAGCAATATCTTCCATTAACCTGGTGGGAACTGTCCTTTCTAGCACCACCAAACCTTCATTAGGAATGCTATTTGACTCTTCAAGAGTTTCGTCTTGCTTTTCCTCCGACGACTCATCTAATTTCTCAGGGGTGAATTGCACCTACTCAATAGTGTGGCAGAGAGAGAATTCAAAACCAACATATGTATCAACAATGGTATCTTGAAAACACATTAAACTAAATATTTATGAATGATTTTTGATAATACCTTAGCTTGTTCCAATTTATCTTCCTTCCGTTTCTTCAATTTAACAATCCTCTTAAACCATTTCCTTGGACTCATAATTTCTAAACCTGCAGAGAACATTCTATCAATTGATTGCTAATCCTCATGCATAAATTAATAGGGTTTTCTAATCGATTTATTCCAACATCATTTTTCAGAAAAATGCTCAGGCTAGTCATATTTCCTATAATAATTCTTAATTCTGTTATACAAATTGATAATATTGTTTTTCTGAAGATCATGTATGTTCTAAATTAGAAGTATTCAATCCCACAACAAGAAAAACATGCAGAACTAAATAGAAAGATGCAAAATAATGAAAAGAGTAAAGGGAAAATACCAATAAGAGAAGCAAAGAAAAGGTTGCTTTAGAGAGGATGAAAGGTAAGGAAGCAGTTTATATATAACACTTTTTTCATTGAAGACAAACCCCATAGAGAGTTCATAGCAAAGTGACAAATCAACCACTGTGAAGTAGATGTTTAATCTCATGGAAGATCAGGAGTCTCCAGAAAGGTAACAGAAGCTACTCAGATATATCCAATGTGTACTTTCTGAAAATGAACTCACAATTATATCTAAGTAACAAAAGTTAAAGATATATGCTTGCCTTGTCAATAACATATATTCAATAACATATTTCCTTTTTTTATAGTATAATTACCAAGTATCTACTAGTTTCATTAATTATTAATATCGATCATGAGACTTCCTTATGGCATATCCTGAGTTGTTTTTTTTTTTTTTTTCTTTTAAATTTTGATATAAGGTTTTACAAAGGATAATTTCAATAAAATATGTATAACTCCTCATTTAAGTTATTTGAATTATGCCAAGACAACTATATAACTATACATAATATTTCTTTTTTGAGTACATATATCTATATTTTTGTTTTATTTTTAATTATAGGTTTAATGGTTCGGAGGTCCCTATTTATGCAGATTTGTATCAATTAGGTCCTCGTATTTTGAAAGTTCTCATTTAGGTCCTTATTTTGGAAAAATTGAGTCAATAAAACTCTTGCCGTTAAATGCTGTGAACAACATTAATTTTCTTGCAATGTGACATGCTGAGGTGTCATTTAATAATCACGTGGCATAATGATGTGGATTTATTTGATTTTAAGTTTAAAAAATATTTAAAATAAATGTCACAAGTATCATCATTCTCCTTCAGTAATTCCCTTCAACCACCATCAACCACCATCAACCACTGCTGCACCATCCAGCGCTGCCAACTCGATCCTCATTAGCCACCATTGTCGTCTTTGCATCTCCGCAGAAGCTGCCGCAATCATAATCGTGCCACCAGTCTTCACTGCCACCAACGCCCAAAAGCAGAGAAGAACAAAACTCCAAATCTGGCCACCACAGCGTCTCAACCATGACAGTTCTCCCTCGCCGTCATCTTCTCCATCAACACCCAATCACGAGCAAGCTTCATGCATCGCACTCTCCTCACACCTTCACGCACAGGTTCATCTTCTCAACATTATCCTTAAACGGCACCAAAGGTTCAAATCCGGACACCATGCTCGCCGGAAACACCGTCGATGACGAAGCTCGCTTCATAGCGATGGAACTGTCGCCATGTGGTCTTTGACTTTTACCGGTAACGCGTGGCGAATCGGATGAAAGCCCGGAGTCACCCCAAGACGACTCGTCCGAGTCGGGTTTCAACAACTTCCAAGGAAGCTTTCTAAGGATTTGCTTGAGCATTGCGACCCAAAAGCTGAAATCAACTGTTTACGAACCTATTAGACAAAAATCGAACCCATGAAGGAAGAATCGGAACCAGTCGAACTCGAGAGTGTTGATTCAATCAAAAGTTTTGAAAAGGGAAAGTAGAAACCCTAGATCTCGATCACAGGAAAATCCGGGAATTGGGGTGTGTCCCGTGAAATTGAGATCCGCAGTTGAAACGCCGACAACCACGCGTATACTATCGCACCACAACAACCTTCAACGCACATCACTGTCATCAACGCCCAAGCCGCGGTTGCACAACAACAACCTTGCCGCTGGAGTACTATAAGCCTCCTCATGCATAAAGTGATCTCCACCAAAAACCCAAAAAATCATCCAGACTCCATGGACGCCGCATCACACCTCCACTCGCGCATCACCATGCCTCGCTTCAGGTCATCGTCATCATCTTGCCACCACCACGGTTTCGCATCTCGACCACCATCGCACAACCATCATCATCTTCATCTTCATCACCTACAAGAAAACCACAATAGAGGCACAAATTTTCCTCCTTTCCCCAATCTGAAACCCTAATTTTGGGTGGGAAAGGGGTTGACACGTGGCAGGTCTTCATTGGTCACGTTATGAATCAGTCAAAGCTGGTCAACAAGACTCTTCTGATACTGTGCCACGTCGTAATTAAAAGACATCTCAGCATGCCACATTGCAAGAAAATTAACGCCGTCCATAACATTTAGCGGCAAGGGCTTTATTGACTCAATTTTATCAAAATAGGAACCTAAATTAGAACTTTCAAAATACAAGGACCCAATTGATGCAAATCCACATAAATAGGGACCTTGGAACCTATAAAACCTTAATTATATTGAAAAATTATATAATTTTGGATTACATTGTCATCTTACGGATTTAAAACAACAGTAAAAAATATAGTGGACAATAATTATCCATCCACTAAAAGTAACTACACATCTTTCAACTACTTGATAATATAATTATGCTTTTTCTTTGTCTTTCCCGTCAATTCGTAATCTATATTACTCTTCCAACATTATTTCCATTAAAACTTATCCAAATTAAATGTAAAAAATAATAATACAGATAATTGTATTTGAACAAATTTATTAAATATATAAATTGATATAAATGTTAAACTTAACTCCTTAAAATAATAACAAAAAATGTGAATACAAATGTTTAATATTTGTATCGTATGGTACCCAGTGTACCGTACGGTTCCCTGCACACAACCTAGGCCGACCAACCACCTTGGCCAACCACATGGTTAGATTATGCACACACTGCATATTATGCATTACTTGCATCCCTTGATAACCGTTTGGTCACTTAACTGACTTGAGTGTCGGAGTGCCTTTGTCAGGTACCCGCCCACCCGACTTGGAGAACGAGGAGGGAGAACGAACATTACAACTAGGATACGAGGAGGAGAGAGCCTGTCCGGTCTTCGCCAACGCGTCCAGTCTTCAACAAATAGGTAACCGTCCGGTCTTCCACACCACCTGGATTACTCGAAGCAATGCCCGCCCGGTCTTCAACCTTGAGTTCTTCGGAATACATCTGCCCAGTCTGTGGTTCAACTCTCAATGTTTTAAGGGACCTTCAAACCACATTGAAACATAATGGCGCCCACCGTGGGGCCGAGTGTGCATCCCCATTTGTAACCACAAGGAACCAATGAGTAGTGCTTCAAAAGAACGTCAACTCAAGCTCTCGGACTCAACTATCCGGCCTTATCAACCGTTCGGCCATTCGGCCTCAGCATTCAACCATTTGGTCTTGTCAATCGTCCTGTCATATTTTAACCTTACGTACTGTCTCAAACCTGACCTCACAGGTACTTAGCTAAATTTGGCATCGATAGCTCGGCCATTAGGCCTCATCAACCATTCAGTCATAACATCGACATCGCCAAGTTGATGAATGGAGTTTCACTTTTGTCAGCTTGGCCGGGCGATGAACAACTCTGCCCTGCCGCCCCCAATAAATTGAAGATCGCCAAGTTGATGAACGGAGTTTCACTCCTGTCAGCTTGGCTGCGCGGTGAACGGCTATGTCCTGCCGCCCTCAACACATTGAAGATTTCCTAGTTGATGAATGGAGTTTCACTCCTGCCAGCTTGGCCATGCGGTGAACAGCTATGTCTTGCCGCCCTCAACACATTGAAGAACGCCAAGTTGATGAATGGAGTTTCACTCCTGTCAGCATGGCCGGGCGGTGAACGGTTATGCCCTGCCGCCCCCAACACATTGAAGATCGCCAAGTTGATGAATGAAGTTTCACGCTTGTTACGGGCGGTGAACGACTCTCCCCTGCCGCCCCCAACACATTGAAGATCGCCAAGTTGATGAACGGAGTTTCACTCCTGTCAGCTTCGCCGGGCGTTGAACAACTATGTCCTGCCACCCTCAACACATTGAAGATCACCAAGTTGATGAATGAAGTTTCACTCCTGTTAGCTTGGCCGGGCGATGAACAACTCTGCCCTGCCGCCCCCAACACATTGAAGATCGCCAAGTTGATGAACGGAGTTTCACTCCTGTCCGCTTGGCTGTGCGGTGAACGACTATGTCCTGCTGCCCTCAACACATTGAAGATTTCCAAGTTGATGAATGGAGTTTCACTCCTATCAGCTTGGCCGGGCGGTGAACGACTATGCCCTGCCGCCCCCACCACATTGAAGATCGCCAGTTGATGAATGGAGTTTCACTCCTGTCAGCTTGGCCGGGCGGTGAACGACTATGTCCTGCCGCCCTCAACACATTGAAGATCGCCAAGTTGATGAACGGAGTTTCACTCCTGTTAGTTTGGCCGGGCGGTGAACGACTCTGCCCTGTTGCCCCCAAAACATTGAAGATCGCCAAGTTGATGAACAGAGTTTCACTCCTGTCAGCTTGGCCGGGCGGTGAACGACTATGTTCTACCACCCTCAACACATTGAAGATCGCCAAGTTGATGAATGGAGTTTCACTCCTGTCAGCTTGGCCGGGCGGTGAAGGGGTATGTCCTGTCGCCCTCAAAACATTGAAGATCGCCAAGTTGATGAACGGAGTTTCACTCTTGTCAGCTTGGCCGGGCGGTGAACGGCTATGTCCTGCCGCCCTCAACACATTGAATATCGCCAAGTTGATGATTGGAGTTTAACTCCTGTCAGTTTGGTCGGGCGGTCAACGACTATGTCCTGTCGCCCTCAACACATTGAAGATCGCCAAGTTGATGAATGAAGTTTCACTTCAGTCAGCTTGGCCGGGCAGTGAACGACTATGTCCTGCCGCTCTCATAACATTGAAGATCGCCATGTTGATAAATGGAGTTTCACTCCTATCAGCTAGGCTGGGCGGTGAATGGCTATGCCCTGCCGCCCTCGGCTCTCGACCCCTTGTGGCCTCAACCTCTCGGCCATCCATGGCCTCAATTTCTCGGCCATTCGGCCTCAACTTCTCGGTCAGTCGGCCCCAACTCTCGGCCTCCAAAGGCCTCAGCTGTCGGCCTTCCAAAGGCCTCAACCTCTCGGCCATTCGGCCTCCAAAGGCCTCAAACTCTCGGTCGTTCGGTCTCAACTTCTCGGTCAGTCGGCCTCAACTCTTGGCCTCCAAAGGCCTCAAACTTTCGGCCATTCGGCCTCAACTTCTTGGCTAGTCGGCCTCAACTCTCAGCCTCCAAAGGCCTCAAACTCTCGGTCGTTCGGCCTCAACTTCTCGGCCATTCGGCCTCAACTCTCGGCCAGTCAAAGGCCTCAACTCTCGGTCGTTTGGCCTCAACTTCTCGGCCATTCGGCCTCAACTCTCGGCCTCCAAAGGCCTCACCTCTCAGCCTTCCAAAGGCCCCAACCTCTCGGCCATTCGACCTCAAACTCTCGGGCTCCAAAGGCCCTAACTTCTCGGCTAGTCGGCCTCAACTCTCGGCCTTCCAAAGGCCTCAACTCTCGGCCATTTTGCCTCAACTCTCTGCCTCCAAAGGCCTCAAACTCTCGGTCGTTCGACCTCAACTTCTCGCCCTTTCAGCCTCAACTCTTGGCCTCTAAAGGCCTCAAACTCTCGGTTTTTCGGCCTCAACTTCTCGGCCAGTCGGCCTCAACTCTCAGCCTCCAAAGGCCTCAACCTCGCGGCTATCCGTGGCCTCAACTTCTCGGCCAGTCGGCCTCAACTCTCTGCCTCCAAAGGCCTCAACTCTCGGCCTCCAAAGGCCTCAACTTCTCGGCCAGTCGACCTCAACTCTCGGCCTCCAATGGCCTCAACCTCTCGGCCAGTCGGCCTCAACTCTCGGCCTTCCAAAGGCCTCAACCTCCCAGCCTTCCATAGGCCTCAACACTCAGCTTTCACTTCTTGGCCTCCAAAGGCCTCAACTTCTCAACCTCCTCGGCCTCATCTTGGCTCCCTCGGCCTCAACATCTTGGCCTCCTCGGCTTCAACTTCTCGGCCTCCAAACGACCTCTATCGTTCGACCATAGCTCGACCTCGACTTGTTACTTAAAGGATCAATAGTTTATCTAGCTCGGCAGGTGAAGACATGATTCAAGTTGTCTGATGACCTTAATTGATTATCACAACACTGTAATCGATTAAGTCATGCATATATGCTTTTGTGCATGTAGTTTTTATATTTCCAAAACATATATTGTGCATACACAGATATGATGACTTTACAAAAATAGTAGTATGCATCAATCAACACAATATGTCAAATGTGACAATCATAATATGTGCATATTTCACAATAAGCATATAACACATATAACACATAACACAATACACATACATGTTTTTTTATTAACAATGTCTTGTCATCATCAAAACAACCATCACAGGGATTGGGTTTTGTGTTGTCATCATAAAAAACAACCATAACAGGGATTGGGTTTAGCTAACATTATCCTCCCCCTATTAACAACTTCTGATAATCGATTATCTTAGTGAAAATTACCCAGAAACATCACGCTGGAAAGGATAATTGATTATCATCCCTGATAATTGATTATTCCCGCAACCAGAATCAATATCGACGCGTAGATAATCGATTATCACTAATGATAATCGATTATTTCCGAAATGAAACACATTCTGGACATTATTCAAGCATTCAAACATACATACATCAACCTTAAATCATATGAAAACATACTCCACACATCATACATGCATTCAAGCATCACATACTCATGTAAACATACTCAAGCACATATAATACATTACTTTAATCATCCAAATCCAATCATTGAGATGTTATACTCTATAAAACCCAAATATAATGCATATCATTATTACCAAACCCTCACACATATATTTGCATGGAAAACCCCTAAGCATCATAACTTTGTTCTCCCTTAGCATTAAACCCCTCTGTTGGGATAACCCAACAAAACATACATAATAGATTCATAGGGAAAACCCAACACAAATATTACATAAACCTTATGCCCATGCATACACAAACTCTTGCCCAATAATAACAAAAGATAATCATAATCATAATCATATAAACATGTGTCAACCAAGGATTATACATCAAAATAACCAAGAAAATATATAACATACAATAATAAACAAAGGTAAGCTTCCCCATACCTTGGCCAATACTAGGGCTTTATTTACAACCCCAAAGCATCACCAACCTTCCCTTTGCCTTAAGGGTTTCTGTTGCTATTTCTCTTCTCTCCCAAACCTCTCTCTCTCTTTTGCTTCTCTCTTTCATTTAGTGTTTCTAGGTTTTCTAAAAGACAAATGTCCAATCTCTCTATATCTTAATATTTATAAAACAACCCATCTTTATCTCTAATATCTCCTAACTTATAATAATATATTTTAAAAGTCAAACCTATCTAAATCTCTATTCTCCTTCTATCTCACTTCTATTATCTACCTTTTCTTTTATTTTATTTAATTTATACACTTTTACTTCCTACACCCCCTTAATTAATTTCTTCACCAATTAAATAAAGGTAAAAGGCCATTTTTCTGCTAAGCAAAAATACAAATAAAACAAAGGGTTTCCCTTAGCTCCCTTTCTCCCTAGAATTGGACCCACATCCATTCAATCCTAAATCATTCTTCCATTAATAAGCCAACACATCACATTAGTAATATCACCCACACACCAAATCACCCAATTATTAACATACCAATCATGTGTTGCATTTTATTAATAATAACATAAATAACTATCATAACAATTATAATTCTAAGCAACACCTAAACATTAAACCCAATTACCAACCATAACATTCAAGTCTCAAAATCCACTTTATCTCCTAATTACTACATTTTCCCTAGGTCTTACATTCACCCCTCCTTAAAAGAATTTTCGTTCCCGAAAATTGCAGTCACCAAAAGGTAAACACCATATAAAACTGTCACTTTTTCAAATTTACATAACTTTAAACACATACATTTTCATGATGCCATATCAACAACAATTTTCGAACATATAAAAAAAACATCACAAAAAACTGCTTAATGTAGCTTACATCATACAAAATAAAAACCACAATCTATTCACAACTTTAAATAGCAAGAAAAACTTTACATATATCCTCATCATGCAAACAATAAGCTACAAAGATTCATAATAAAACTAAATCAATGCTAGAAAAATTTATATATAGATCCCCAAACCACAAACAAGCCCACTTAACAACCACCTATAATTTATAACAGATTCATCGACATGACATGAGGTACAAGAGTAAACACCCAATTACAGGTTGGTCATGCTTCAGATATAACATTATATTCATCCAAAAATTATTTCAAACAATAATTTACAACCTAAGGCACATTGTATGTACTAATATACAGTAAAGAACCAATCCAATTGAAATTGTTTACAACGTAACATGCATAAAATAAAACAACATGCATTTATCAATTCTACCACACATATTTTGGTCTATGTTTCTACATTTTTTCAATTCCTAAACATAAAAGAGATTACATGCTTAATAAAAACAACTTTAGTGCTGAAAACCTTGTAACTACCTAATCAAGCAACATATCCATATTCATTACAAGAACGTCAATTAACAACCTAACAACATACCATAAGCTTTAATGTTTCACAAAAAACTAAACACCACTACAATAACATTACATGGCGTATAATACTTCACACCTTATAGGTACACAACTAAAGCTAGACGAGCCCACTCCCTAAAAGGCCCAAAAGATTTTTCGAAAACCTAGCTCTGATGCCAAATGTAATGCCCCAAATTCTGGGATGTCACGGGTTTACAAAAATCGGTATATTTCAAAACTTTATCATAGTTCGAAAACGTATTTTTCAAAAACCTTAACCTTTCAACATGCATATTTATTCAAACCATAATAGTTCCAAAAGCCTTGTCCAATTACATTATTCCAAAAGTAATTACAATGACTAAGGAAATAAAACAACTATTATTTCAAAAGTCTATGCCAAAAGAACTTTTTAAAGAAACCTAAATCTTTCCTCTGTCATCTCACGAATCTATCATGCCTCTGGATCATCTGCAATGTCATATGCTCACGTATAACACATTATACGATCATCACTGATAATTTCATTCACAAACACAAACATGTTTGGGGTATGCTACCGATATAGCGATTATAATAACAAGATATAAACATACTGATTATATCAACAATAATGAAACACCCCATACATAGTAGTAATATCAATAAGAGTTCCTAAACCTCTAACATAACAATTCAATCACAACGCATTACTCGATCCTAGATCCTTGATCTCTAACTCTCGATGTCATCACTAAAATCTCACACATGGGTCTATCCACTCATTAGCACCTATGCTAACTACTTATTATAACAACATCGCTATCATATAACATCAGCTGAAGCATCTCAAATACCATGATTATCATCATAGATACACCACTGTCATGACTATCATAATCATGAATAACACCATGAGCATCACAGTACCATAAACACCATAGTGGAAAGAGTCTATCTCACTTTTGTATCCTACCTCATCGACTATAGTCGCTCCTACAACCCACATGTAGCCTCCCTTACAGGACATTTATACCATCCCTACAGATCATTTGTAGCCTCCCCTACAAATATGTTCGAGTACTCCAGCAATCTAGCTAAGGAACATGTAATCCTGCCACACAAGGACAATGACCATACCTTCACCCTCACACAAGAAAGGCTCAATACCCTTCCAACCCTTCCAACACACACAAGGCAAAAAGAAGCACCTATCCGCAAATAACACCAAGATTTACGATCTACAACAAGTAGACTTATCCTCCACTGTCATGCTTATCATTCACATACTCAGGTACATCCCAAGACTCATTCATGCTCCATTTCTCAATCAAAAGTCAAAATTGACCCTAAACATAACCATTACTCTCATTCTTTGAGTACGAACGTGTTTCACTACTTCAAAGGATTCGTCCACGTCCATTCTTCATCAAATTTGACATTTTAAAAAATATTGTGATAATCCATTATCTCAATGAAAATTACACAGAAAGATCACGTAAGAAGGGATAATCGATTATAATCCTAGATAATTGATTATTCCCGCAATCAAACTCAATATCGATGTGTAGATATATGACTATCACTAATGATAAACGATTATTGTTGAAACGAAACACATCTTGGACATGATTCAAGCATTCAAACATATATATATATATATATATATATATATATATATATGCATTGAAGCATACTCCACACATCATACATGCATGCATTGAAGCATCACATACCCTTGTAAATATACTCAAACACATATAGTACATTACTTGAATAATCCAAATCCAATCATTGACATGTTATACTAAATAAAACCCAAATATAATGCATATGATTATTAACAAACCTTGACACCTATATTTGCATGGAAAACCCCTTAGCGTCATAACTTTGTTCTCCCTTATCATCAAACCTCTTTGTTGGGATAACCCAACAAAACATACATAATATATTTGTTGGGAAAACCCAACACAAATATTACATAAACCCTATGCTCATGCATACACAAACCCTTGCCCAACAATAGCAATAGATAATCATAATATTTATCATATAAACATGCACAACCTAGTAATCTTTAACTCTCCCGAGTTAAACAATAAGTTTTTTAATTATTTTTTTTCAGAATTTTGCAATCAATTGATTGCTTACTAGTCATTAGGCGACTACTCTCACAAAGAGGATATAAGTTCAATATAATAATGTCTAAAGACGCGCTCAATGTTTCTCTCTACCCATAAATAGTAAGCTAATTTACAATGAAACTTGAGAGTATTTCTTGCTATTTCACTATTTTCTCTCCTTACAAAAATAAGGGTGTATTACAATGAAGCCTGAGAGAGTTTCTTTTTCTTGAGCTCTTCTCATTCTCTCTACTCTTGCGTAAAAGGATTTGACTCTAATGGCTCAAAGAGATTTTGTTACTCAACTCTAATGATGATTTCTTTATGCTCTTTTCCTTGCCATCATCATCTTCTTTCTTCTTCTCTTGATCATGTATTTATACACCTTTGGTGATATAGTCGTTTAGACGATGCCAATCTTGAGATTTGATGATTATATGACCATTGGACGAAGCTTGTCTTGATGTTCAAACTTTCATGGCTATTTTTGTAGGTGTTAGTCATAGGTTAATGCCTTTTTGCCAAAGCAAACTTGCTTTACAAAACTTTATCAGAAGCAGACTTGACTATTCATTTGGCACAACTTTTGATGAATGAAACATTCCACTTATATCTCCTTTTTTCTAACGTTCATTTTTTACTCCCATAAGATATAGCATATTGTTAAGACAAAATCATCTATATGCCTAAACGCTCTCATGTTTTTAAGTTTAACCAAATAACATTAAACGAAATAAGAATCTGAAAATACATTAGGATGAGACACAAAACTTAGGCTCAAGGATACCCAACATAGAAAAACCTTTAAGATTGTAGAAAACATAATGTTAGAATTGATGGACTTTGTTTTCAACACCAAGAGGAGGGGTGAATTGGTGTTTTATAAAAACTTGCACTTTTTAAATCTTTTTCACAAATGATAGTGTTCTTGAAATCTTTCTTGTGCCGTAAACAATTATGTGTGCAATGAAACAATATTCGTATATGAAAATGAAAACTATAAAAGCAAATGTAAAGAGATGGGGAGAAGAAAAGCAAAATAAGTTTTTATACTGGTTCGACCTCAATGCCTACATCCAGTCACTCTCCCAATCAACCTTATATTGGAGAGTAATTCACTATAATGATCAGAGTATTACAACTAAGGCTTTACAAAGAAACTCTCAAATGTAAACACCTCACAAACTCTCAATCAAATATAGAACAACAAAACCTGCCAACACAGAACAACCCCATCCTTGTTGCAGTAAACCCTTTGAGATATCCCCTCTCAAAGTCAAGAGTACACCACTCTTCTTCTTGACGCCACACATACAAATGAAATCATTCAGATATGAAAATGTAAGTATGATCGATCGTTACAAAAAAAATAAAATAATGCGTCAATATATAGTTTATATCAGTCCTGACGCAAAGCAATCAATTACTACATTAATGTAATCCGTTACATTAAACACATGTAATAGAATTACAACAATCAAAGCACATAATTGAATGTTCACTTAATGTAATCGATTTTCATTAAATGCTTGGTCAAACACATTTAAAAATATGACCGTTGTGGCAGTTATGACAAACATAAGTCAGTTTTCAAATATAACAGACTTAATTGAATACACAAAGCATGTAATGGATTAAGCTTTAAGACTTAGAAGAATTTTGAAAAATTTTCTTTCCAAAACCTCATCACAACACATTTAAAAAAGATATGTGCAAACATACGAGTTTTGATCGATCCACCAACTAATGTAATCGATTCAAAACTAGTTGTTTTGCCTCAGTTCAAAACCAAGTTGTCTGATGACCTTAATTGATTATCACAACATTGTAATTGATTAAGTCATGAAGATAGGCTTTTGTGCATGTGGTTTTCATATCACTAAAACATACAATGTGCATACACATATATAATCACTTCACAAACACAATAGTATGCATCAATCAACACAGTATATTGATAGCGGTTGGAAATACCGTTATTTGCGATGTGATTTTGATACTAAATGCACCCTTTTTTGCTTAGAAACTTGCTTGAACTCGTGATTTTCTGTTAAGTTGTGTGAATAAGAAAGTTGAGATTGAATTTGATGAGTTTATGACTAAATTCCCTTGTTTTGGCAGGAGATGAGATAAATAAGGAAAGCAGAGCTGAAATGCCAAGGAGATGGAGCCCAGAAAGGCTTGAAAAAGCACTAGAAGAGAGGGTAGCACGAAGCTTGGGCGCCCTTTTTGGGGCTTAAGCATTAAAGAGAGTCGCGCCCACCACCCGGGCACTCCTTTGGGGCGCTTGAGCATCGAAGACCATGAAGCTTGGGCGCCATTTTGAGGCTTGAGCGCCAAGAAGAGTCGCGCCCACCACCTAGGTGCCCTAAATGGGGCGCTTGAGCGCCAACGACTTGGACTGGGCCTTGTTTCTGCTCTGTTTTGACTCTATTTAAAAGTCCCAAGTGCTCTAGGTTTTGTATCTTTGGCAGGAGGAGCGTAGCTGACCACGGAGGATTTGGATGCGGGAGCTTCCATTCACAAATTCTAGGGTTTTTCTATCTCATTCTTCTCCATTGTTCATCTAGTTTCTCCATCTCTATGGGGAACTAAATTCTATTTGTTGTTGGGGGATGATGTAACCTTGTGAACTCTCATGTATTTGAATTGATTCTTAATAAAATATGCTTTTTCATTAATTGTTAGAGTAATTCATTTGTTTCAATGCTTGTTGTGTTTAACTCATTCATTAGCATGATTTATGAATTGCATGAGTGCTGGGAGGTTCCTTACAATTCAGGTTCTTGTTGAATTACTCCCAAGGGTAATATTTCTCTAGGATGAGGGTATGAATCTTGGTCGTCTTTAAGCTCTTGATCTTCACCTCCTTTTACTAGGAATGCTAGGACTTGCATGAACTGGTAATTGGGGATAGGCTTATTCGCCGAGGGATTGGGTTTAAGTGATTTAGTGAGTGACGTTAACATTAATGCAAAAATAAGAATTCTTATATACATGAGAGTAAACTTGGTGAAATCTAACCCCAACAACACATTCATCTCATATTAAACAACATCTGTTCATCTCTATTCTATTTTCTATTAATCAAACTTGCATTCATATTTAATTTTCTGTTTTTGCATCTGAAACCAATGATCTCGTTTTCTTTAAATTAATCTTGTTATCATACGACTGTCTAGCGCCGATAGTCTTCTGGGATACGATACTTGGTCTTACCATTTTATATTACTTGTGCGACTCGGTACACTTGCCGATCCAGCGAACATATGTCCAACAAATGTGACAAACACAATATGTGAATATTATTGAGTAAGCATGTACACATTCAACATATAACACAATACAAAAACATTCTGTTATGACATGACAACATTCATGTGTTTTTATTATCAATGTGTTGTCATCATCAAAACCCAACATCACAAGGATTGGGTTCAACTATCATAGTGCTCCCCCTATCAACACATAAAAACACTTAGATCAAAACACCCAGACGCAATACTAAATAATTGTTAAGTCAAAAGCATCTAAGAGAGTTTAAGCTAAACGCATAAGCTTATTATATCCAAAGGTGTATTCAGTTGAACTATCGGGAAAGCGAAAAAGTGTCAAGACAATGTCTTTGAAAAAATAATTTGGAAAGCCTAAACCTAAAACCCCAACGAAAACATAACATGTTAAACACTATTGCTCTAAATAGGAAAAATCACAAAAATCGTTTGCATTAGCCTAAAAGATACCAAGAGCTAAACTATTACTTTGTCTAATGATGAAGTTTCAATTCAACGCTTTGTATCATTAGAAGAAAAGCTTAATTGTTAAACGTTACCTTAACGGTAGCAAATGAAAATCACTTTTTTGTTCTGAGCAAGCATTAAATGACATTAAATGTTAAACATTCAAAAACAACAAAAGTGATAAGGAATAAGACATATTTGTTGTAAGCACATTCTACCCTATTTTGTTAGCATAAAGAGAAAGAGCAGAAATTTTGATGATGTCTTTAAGTCAAGTCTCAAGTGCTTTTATTGCAGGAAGATCCTAATGAAGAATTGGATTTTATATTAAAGCTTTTGTATTTTAGTAGATTGATGTATAGGATATGGCTTATACTTGATTCTACATATTGTTTTTCTTAAGCTGCATTTAAAATCGTTTTGAATAAGAAAACCTCATTTTATACTCAAGATAAGTGATTACCACTTATGATAATCGATTATCAATAATCAATTATGACTTGCCATAATCGATTATCACGAGCAATTATGAGAAATTTTAAGCAAGTTTTTGACCGTTGTGCATTCAATGATGCATAATTGATTACCATATTAGGATAATTGATTATTACGCATTAAACACCTTACAACAAATTTTTGGAACTATCCTTGAGTGAGATCTCTATAAATTAGATTGTGACGCTCATTCTAATATACGAAATAAGTGTATTTTGAAATTCTTATATGCAGTGAGCGATGATAAGTGTTCTAGGGTTTGCGAAACCCTTGTGTTGTGGCTTTGAGAACTTGGTGTGTTGGCATAGAGCGAGAACTTTCACCAGGAGTGTGATTGAGTGTTGTTGTTGGTGCTGAGTTGAAAGTCTATCATCCTTTGTGAAGATTCAAAGAAGGTGTTCATCCTTTGTGAAGATCGAAAGGAGGTGGTCATCCTCCGTGAAGCATTCGGAGGAGGTGTTCATCCCTTGCGGGTTACAAGGGAAGTGAGTTTCATCTCTTGGGGTAACAAGAGAGGTGTTCTAACCTTAAACTATTTTATTTTATTTGTGATTCTAACAATTTGTTTGTTTGTGCTAGTGAAGCGTTAATTCTCGGTTGAGAATAAAAACTGGACATAGGATCTGTATGATTTGAACCAGTATAAAATTTACCTGTGCAATTTTCTCTCTTCCTTACTCTTTAAATTTGTTTAAATTTTTTTTTAAGGAATTTATATTTAGGAGAATATTATTAAAAGAACGATTTGCGATAAGAAACCAATTCACCCCCCTCTTGGTTTGTTGAACGCGTTAACTATTCTGCTACGCCGCTCTGAAAATTGGCATCAGAGCTTACTTTGATAATATTTCAAAATGATGGGGCAACATCAAATCTTTGCTGAGGGTGCCTCTATCAATAGACCTTCAATTGTTTACTGGAAAAAACTATGTTTTTTGGAAAGTGAGAATACAAATTTTCATGGAATCTATTGATAGTGATATTTGGGAAACTATCACAAATGGTCCTTTTGTTCCTATCGTATTTATGAACAATTTGCAGGAACCCAAACTACGAGAACAATGGAATGCGAAAGATAGACGAAGATCTCAACTCAATGTTATGGCTCGTAATATAATATCATATGCTCTAACTGTTGATGAGTTTTACAGGATCTCAACCTCTAAAAATGCTCAAGAA
The DNA here is from genome assembly GCA_027742785.1 of Vigna reflexopilosa. NCBI lineage: Eukaryota > Viridiplantae > Streptophyta > Magnoliopsida > Fabales > Fabaceae > Vigna > Vigna reflexopilosa. The sequence continues at coordinate 30,135,241 of CM050925.1, read as the reverse complement.
ATTTGGGAGATGTTAAGAGTCACCCATGAAGGAAATGATGATGTTAGGAGAGCCAGAAGAAATACTCTAATCCAAGAGTATGAGATGTTCTAAATGAAGCAGGGAGAAACAATTATAGATGTCCATAAACGCTTCATACACAAAGTGAATCATCTCATTGGGTTAGGCAAGTCCTTTGATAATGTTGAGTTAAATAAAAAAATTCTTAAATCTTTGGACAGGACTTGGCAACCAAAGTTGACTACAATCAGTGAGCCGCAAAATTTAAACACCATGTCAATGACTACACTGTTTGGTAAGTTGAGAGAACATGAATTGGATCTTGGGAGATTGAATGAGGATGAAGAGAAAGGAAAGAAAAAGACTTTGACGTTCAAATCTGAGATTGGTAAAAGCAAAGATCTTAATGAAGAAGAAGACTTTGAAGATGAAGAAGATATGGGTCTCTTTTTTAAGAAATTTAACAAGTTCATGAAGTCCAAAGGAAGAAGAAGATTTAAAGTTAAAAAGAAGGAAATCAAGGAATCTTTGCCAAATTATCATTGTTATGATTGCAGGGTGAAGAAGGAGGCCAAAAGAAATTCTAAGAAGGGTGAAGAAAGAGGCTAAAAGAAATTCTTCAACAAAAAGAAGGCGTATATAGCTTGGGAGGAAGATAGTGAATCTACAACAATCTCAGGCGACTCTAATGAGCAAGCGAACATATGTTTGATGACTGATGATGACATCTCTGGAAATAAAATAAGTTCTAAACCCAAGAAGTTTATGTGGTACCTTGATAGTGGTTGTTTAAGGCACATGATAGGTGATATTAAGAAATTTACGAACTTCCGTAAGAAAGAACAAGGCTATGTCACATATGGTGACAACAACAAGAGAAAGATCCTTGGAATAGGAGACATAGGAAGTGCAAATACATTAATGATTAAAGATGTACTATTTGTTGAAGGTCTGAAGCATAATCTTATCAGTATTAGTCAATTATGTGACAAAGGATTCAAGGTAACATTCGAACCCAATTATTGCACTATCCATGAAAAAGATTCTTCTGAAATTGCTTTAAAAGGTAGGCATGCAAATATTTATTTAATTGATTTGGAAAATGTTTCAAATAAAAATATTTCATGTTTAGTAGTAAAACAAGAAAATCCATGGTTGTGGCATAAGAGAGTTACTCATATTCATATACAACAATTGAATAGACTCATTTCTAAAGACTTAGTAATTGGTCTACCAAAACGCAATTTTGTAAAAAAAAAAACTATGTGTTGCATGTCAAAATTAACACGAAAAATATTGTTTCAAGTGAAAAACTCTTAGAACTTTTGCACAGGGATTTATTTGGTCCTTCAAGTATAAAAAATTTTGGGGGAAATTATTATGCTTTAGTTATTGTTGATGACTATTCAAGATATACATGGACAATCTTTATTACTCTAAAAAGTGAAACTTTTAATGTTTTCAAGAAGTTTGCAAAACAAGTTCAAAATGAAAAAGATTTAAAAATTAAATCCATTTGTATTGATCATGGGAAGGAATTTCAAAATGAATTGTATAGAAATTTTTGTGAAGAATTTGGAATCTCTCGTAATTTTTCTAGCATATAGAACTCTACAACAAAATGGGTATGAAGAAAGGAAAAATAGATCTTTAGAAGAACTTGCAAGAACTTTATTGAATGAATCAAACATTCCAAAACATTTTTGGGTTGACGCTGTGAGTACTGCATGTTATGTTTTAATTAGAATGCTTATTTGTCCTATTTTAAAATGTACTCCATATGAATTATTTAAAGGAAGAAAGCCTAATGTTTCTCATTTAAAAATTTTTGGATGTAAATGTTTTGTTTTAAATAATGGTAAACAAAATTTTGGTAAATTTGATTCAAAATTTGATGAAGCTATTTTTCTTGGTTATTCTCTAAAGAGCAAAGCTTATAGAGTCTTTAATCGGAGACTTTTGAAATCGAAGAATCTATACATTTTGTCTTTGACGAAATTGTGGACCTTGAGGATAAACCTCTTGAGACATATGAATCAGATGTAGGTGAAGAAGAAAACTTGCAGGAGACAATAGTTGAAGAGACAATTAATCCTCAACATGAAGATTTAACTAAGACATGGCAGCAACCCCGAGGATTATCACTGGACAATGTTATTGGAGAAGTCTCAAAAGGGGTAAGTACTCATAGAAACTTAGAAAATTATTGTATGACTGTGGCTTTTGTTTCATAGTTAGAACATAAGAGCATAAAGGAAGCTCTAGACGACGATCAATGGTGTGTTGCAATGCAAGAAGAACTCAACTAGTTTGAAACTAAAGAAAGCACTCATCAAGTGATAGGAACTAAATGGGTGTTCAGAAACAAACTGGATGAAGATGGAAACATCACCAAGAACAAAGCTAGGCTTGTTGCAAAAGGTTATTGTCAAGAAGAAGGTATTGATTATGATGAAACATATGCTTTTGTTGTCAGGTTAGAGGCAATATGCCTACTTCTTGCTTATGCGTTTATTATGAAATTTAAATTATATCAAATGGATGTTAAAAGTGCTTTCCTAAATGGTTATCTAAAAGAAGACGTATTTGTTGAACAACCATTGGATTTTAAAGATTATAAATATCCAAATCACATCTTTCAATTAAAGAAAGCTCTTTATGGTTTAAAACAAGCACCTAGATCTTGGTATGAAAGGCGTGGCAATTTTTTACTACAAAATAAATTTAATAGAGGTCAAGTTGATTCCACTTTGTTTATAAAAAGAGTATGAAAACATATTCTACTTACCCAAGTATATGTTGATGATATTATATTTGGATCAGCTAATAAATATCTTTGTAAGGATTTTGCTAACACTATGCAGGGTGAGTTTGAAATGTCAATGATGGGTGAATTGACATTCTTTCTTGGTTTAAAAATCAAGCAAACGAAAGAAGGTACATTTCTTTCTCAAACTAAATATTGTAACGAAATCTTGAACAAGTTTGAATAGGATAAAGCTAAGGAGGCTTCAACTCCTATGGCTACATCATGTTATCTTGACAAGGGTGAATCAGGTACGCTCATAAACCAAACTCTATATAGAGGCATGATAGGTTCACTGTTATATATTTCTACTAGTAGGCCAGATATCATGGAAAGTGTATGTGTTTGTGCTAGTGATAACGATTGAATATACCGTTATCTGTGATGCAATTTTGATATGAAATCAACTCTTTTTAACTTAGAAGCTTGCTTGAAGTCTTGTTTTTAGCTTAATTTATTGAATAAGTGAGTAGAGGTTATACTTGATGATTTTATCACTAAATTCCCTTTATTTTGTAGTTAATAATGTGCTTGGAAGAATCTCCAAAAGTGGATAGAGCTTAACCAACCACAAGGAGCAAGCAGAGCTGCAGAAAAAGAGAAAAAGACGTAGTGCAGAAAAGTTAGGCTGAGCGCCCCTTTAGGGGCCCTAAGCGCCAGTCTCGCGCAAACTCGCCTGGTTGCCCCTCCTAGGGCGCTGAACGCCAGTTTCACGTGCCACAGCACGCTTGGGCACCCCACTTAGGGCGTGGAACCTTATTTTTTTATCTATTTAAGGACTTGCTCGCCCTAGGGTTTGTATCTTTTGATGGCTTGAGCACAGAAACACACGTTTTTCCCCTTTGGAGGCAGATTTGGCGATGTAGGAGCTCTCCTCTTCAGTTTCTAGGGTTTTTCTATCTCTTTCATTCCAATGTACACCTAGTTTCTTCATGACGATGGAGAAATAATCTTATATGTTGTTGGGGAAGATGTAACCTCTAAACTCTCATGTATTTGAATTTGTTCTGAATTGTTATATGCTTTTTTCATTAATTGTTAGGGATTTTCTCCTTTGCTCTATGCTTGTTATGTTTAACTCATTCATGACATGATTTTTGGTCTTCTTTGATATTGACAAATACCTAGAAACCTAGATCTGGAAAATTTCTCCCAAGGGAACTATTGCCTAGACATTGGGATAGAACACTTGGTTGTCTTAAGCTTCTGTTCGTCATGCAGAATTAAATATTAAGGATGCAAGACATTGTGGTCTAGTAATTAAGAATACGCTTTCTTCGCCAAGATATCGAGTTTTAAGTAATTTAAAAAGTGACATTAACAATCTAATGAAGAAGATGAATTCTTATATGCATGAGAGTGATTAGGTGAAATCTAAACCCCAACAACATTTTCATCTCATATTATCAACATCATCCATTCATTCATGTGTTTAGCCTCAATTGATCAAATTGCATTCATATTTACTGTTGAAAATGATATGGCTTAGTTTCTCACAACAAGAGAGGGGGTGAATTGGTGAAACTTAAAATTAGAGTCTTTTACAAATCTTTTTCGCAAAAGAATGATCTTTCAAAACTTTCTTGAAATGCAAGGAATAAGATTTTTCAAATGCAGCGGAACATAGTTGACTATGTAAAAATTAAAGTCGACTTTGAAAGTAAAAGTGCAGAGATAGAGAAATCAAATGCAGTTTTTATATTGGTTCGACCAAACTGCCTACATCCAGTGTCCTTCGAAACCCAGGAAGTAAATGCACTATAACGATCAAGGTTTTTACATCAAGGCTTTTATAGCGACCTCCACGTCAAAATATAAAACACCTCTATAAACCTATAATCAAAATATAGGCATATACAAACAAAGAAGAACAGCAGCAAGATGTCCCCTCTCCTGCAGTCTTCAATACTTTGAACAATCCTCAAAGTCCAGAACGCCGCATGTCCTCTTCCTGTAGTCACAACAGAGCAACAACAATCTTTACAAGATTGAGAGAAAAACTGATCACGAAGTAAACACCTCAAGTGTAGGTTGATCAGATAGTCAAAGCACACAAATTCTTGCTCGTCAAGCAATCACCAAAGATGAACACCTCGGTCTTCTTTATGGATTCTTGGAGCTTTCACACATTCTGCAAGATATCAATAATCTGAAAGAAATCAATCAAATCGTTAGAATCACAAAAGTCTCTGCAAAATTCAAATTCACGTCTATATATAGTTTTTCATAAAACTGACGCTCCTAAGTCGACTTTGCTATTAATAGAGTCGAATATACTCAGACAGTTATAACAAATAGCAACAGTCAAAGCAATTAATTGATTACATAATTAATGCATTTGATTATCAATTAATGCTAGGTCAAACATATTAAAAATATAACCGTTAGACAGAATATGTCAAGCATTAATAGAATTTCAAAACATAATAGACTAAGTCGAATGACCTGCGCACATAGTCGACTTTGTAACAGTTAGATGCATAGTTTTGAAAAACTTTCTTTCTAAAAATACTCACAACACACTTTGAAAAAGTGTGCAAAGCCACGAGTTTTAATCGACTTACTTCATAATGGAGTCGACTTAAAACTGTTATTTTGCCACATAATTTAAGTTCAACAAAAGTGCATGTGATTTTCCTTTTTCAAATCATTTATATGCAATCACAAATAAGATTTCATGTATAACAGAGTGAATTTGCATGCAATGACAAAAACAACACTAACATGTTCTCATATAATCATAATCATGAACATTAACACATATAAACACATGTGTTATTAATTATGTATTGTCATCATCAAAAACCAGAAGCTCTGAGATTGTAAGGTTTGGCTAAACCAGTGCTCCCCCTATCAACAATCTCAACATTTACTTTTATTGCATTTGCATTTTAACCAATGAAATTGTTCTTAAGTCTTAATTAGTTAAGATATTACATGACTGTTTAATGTCGTGGGTCTTCTGGGATACGATACTTGGTCTTACCATTTTATATTACTGAATACAATTCGATACACTTGCCAGCATCTTAACAGCTAGGTACCAAGCTAGTCCTAGAGAGTCTCACCTTACCGCAATTAAATGTATCCTTAAGTACCTTAAGGGAACTGTGTCTTTTGGGTTGTGGTATCCTTGTGGGGCTAAACCTAGTCTTGTAAGGTTTTCAGATGTAGATTATTGTTGTTGTAAGATAGATAGAAAAAATAGTAGTGGTTCATGTCACCTCTTGGGTAGTTCCTTAGTTTCCTGGCATTCTAAGAAACAAGCTTGTGTAGCCCTATCCACCACAGAGGCTGAGTATATTGTTGCACGTAACTGTTGTGACCAAATATTATGGATGAAACAATAATTAGAGGATTTTGATATTTACCTTGACCATATACCTCTTTAAGTGTGATAACACCAGTGCCATAAATCTTACTAGAATCCCATTATGCACTCTAGAACCAAACATATAGAGATTAGGCACCACTTTCTTTGAGACCATATCCAAAAGGGGTATTGTACGATAGAGTATGTTGATACCAAGCATCAATTACCAAATATTTTCACCAAAGCATTGTCCAAGGATAGATTTTATGACCTTAGAAGTGATTTGGGGATCCTAGAAATTTCCTAAGGGTCTTGTTTGTTGCATTTTTCATGTTTTCAAAAACTCTCGTGCAATAATCGATTATCCCATGTTGATAATCGATTATCATGTCCCATAGAGCTGTCGCAGGTCGTAATAATCGATTATTTTGAAGCCATAATCGATTATCACTTTTCTAGGCTTTTGTGTTTTTGAAACAATAATCAATTCACTAGTGTAAAAACAGCGTATAACGTCACACGTTCAACGTTCAACCACTGAATAGCCAATGTTAAAAATGACCGGTGACATTTTTGTAAATAAATACAATTGTAGAACGTCAAATTGAATGGAATTCGACGTTCTATTATGATAATTATTTAAATCAGTGCGTCATTCTCTTTCTTCTTTCTTTTAAACAACCAATAGTACGTGAAGTTCTATAGGGGCTGTTCTGATTTTTGTCGCCTAAAATCAGAACAAACTAAATTTCTCCACTAATGTAGTAAAGGGACAACCTAGGTATCAATCCAAGAACTCAACTAAAATTAAACTTAAAGGATAGAGTTAAGTCTTTTATTTTTTTACTATTAACTACTCACTAACAGACAAGGTGAGGAAAAAAATTAAACAAAGAAATTAAAAAAAAAAGAATAAAGAAATCAAATGAAAATAAATTTGTTTAAAAAGAAAAGAAGAAAAATAAAATGTAAGCTAATGTATCTAATCTATATTCACAGGTAAACCAAAAATCAAACAATTAGAGTAAGTATTATCAACTAAAACTGAAATCAACAACTAAATGAACTATGCACATTTAGAACAACAGTAACAAATCAAACTATCATATGTGCAAATCAACTACTAGATATATTGAAAATCAAAAGAAATGTGAAAAATCAAAGAATCAGCAAAGAGAATTGGTTAGAATAAAAAACTAGAATCAAATTCGTATGAAATTAATGCACAAAGTGATTGATCATATAAGACATCCTGTTAAACTAAGCCCATCACAGGGTCTTAAAGTTCATTTTCAGAACTTAATAGTCAATAATCATCACTCCGTTCATTAATAACACAATGAATTCAAGTCTATGTCATGCTTCTAATCAAAAATAGATATGGAAACTTACTAACACATACAATCTACTCTGAAACATATAAAACTCTAACTAAAATAAATTGACAGAAGCAGATACATGATTTACAATATTTTTTCTTTTGAATATGTGGAGTCACACTGTCTAAATTAGATTTTTTTAAGAATTTACAGAAACTAAAACAATATTTTTTTGTGTTGAACTCAACTCTAACTCGAGAAGACAACTCGATCATGCACGCCCACCTCGGAGTCGGTTAATTCCAAAAAAGAATTACAATGTGCAGAGTTACGAGTTCAACTTGTTTTCAAATCAAAACACACAAGAAAACGGAAACACTGAAAAAATCAACATAGCAGAATCACAAAACTATCTGAACAGAAACACATCAACGTGACACAACTTTTATTAACGTCGAATATTGACAAAATTTGACGTCAATTTGATTAACATTGAATTTTTTAAATTTGACGTCAATTTGATTAACATCGAATTTTTTAAATTTGACGTCATTTTAACGCCTCCCGATATGACGTCGACCTCGAATTCGACGTGAAAGGCCAAAAAACAACGACGTTATATGGTATTTTTGTACTAGTGATTATTTCGAGTAATAATCGAATATTTCGAGTAATAATCGATTATTTGACGACTATGACTGTTAGAAATCATTTTCTAGTCGTTGTAACGACTATATTTCGATTCTTTTGCTTCATTTCTTGATCATTTGCTATATATAGGTGTCCATAATCAATTGTTTCCACATAATTTAAGCATTGTGTGCATTTGTGAAGCATTTTGAGCTATCTTGGTCTTTACTTGTGCATTTGTTTCCAAACCCCTTAGATTTTCCTTACTCCATCCATCTACATGGCGGATCGGAGGAAACTTCCTACTAGAAGAAGATCACGTCCTTCTACCTCTACAGTTCCAAGACCTCGTGCTAGTAATCTGAGTGGGTGGATCTCCGATGAGGAAAGCATCATGAGTTCACAGAATTTCGGAAGGAAAGGAAGCTGATATTAAGAAAGTTTGTTGATCTAAATTGGTTTCATGCCTATGGATTCCAATTCCCACCTCTCATATTTCATCAGGGTATACAGTCTCTACTAGAGTTACAAGGCAAATATTATCCTAAACTGGTTCGTGTTTTCTACTTCAACTTCAAGGCTAGAGATGAGGTCTACTCTACCAAAGTAAAAGGAGTAGACATTATTTTGGATGATGATATTTGTACCACTGTGGCTCAACTTCAACTTGATGAGGACGCAATGATGCTGACTTAGGGGCTCGATGGCTTCAACAAAATCTTGGCCTTTCGCTCCTTTCTGAAGAACCCTGAGGTCCAAGTGAACAGGAAGCAGTTGTTGGTGGGTGGCCTTAAGAGTAATGAAAGGCTTATCCATTATTTGATTGTGTGGCTGCTATGTCCCCGTGCTTCAAATCATGCTCAGTGTTCAGAAGCTGACCTGATAATCATTTATGGGATAATCAATGAAATTAAGATTCATTGTCCAAGCCTCATTTACGACACCATGATGAAGGCTAAGAGGTATATACATTATTCTCTACCCTATGCTTTGCTGGTTTCCAGGATTTGTGAGTATAAGGGAGTAGATGTCTCCACTAAGGCATTCCAGAGCACTCATCCAAGCAATAAGATTGGCGGTTCTGCCCTCTGTCAAATGGGATTCGTCTTGCAAGGTAATACCTACATCCATCGTGATGATGTGGGGAATCCAGAAGCTGAAGATGACGACCAGGAGATGGACAATATTCAAGATGAAGCGGGACCTTCTACATCGGCCACTCACTCTTATTCCCTAGAGAGTTTGTCTAGGCAGTTATCTAATATGTCACTTCTTCAAGCCTCTAGGCATGAGGAAGTTTGTTCTCTCCTTAGGAGATTAAATAATAGGGTCCAGGCTTTAGAGGATTTAGTTCAACCTCTAGATGACCATGATAGTGATGAGTTTTAGTTACCCAACATTCATTTCATTTGCATTTTATATCTCTCCTATGCTATGTTATGTTTTATTTTATAAGAAAATAAATTTTCCATATTGCTTATGTTGTTTGATTTATTTATGGCTTATATTAAGGGGGGTTCTTTAATTTAAGGAGAGTATTTTATATACATAACTCTTTTTTATAATGATCAAAAAGGGCGAGATATATGTTTAAAGGCTCAATTATATTTATCTCTTGTCTACTAATCCCTCTTCTTTAAGTTATGTATGAGTTACAGATTAGTACAGGTTACCAAAACTTTAAATCAAAGAGTTTTTTATCATCATCAAAAGGGGGGAGATTGTTAGCATAAAGCTAAAGAGCAGAAATTTTGATGATGTCTCTAAGTCAAGTCTCACATGCTCTTATTGCAGGAAGATCCTCATGAAGACTTGGTTTTTATATTAAAGCTTTTGTATTTTAGTATATTGATGTATAGGATGTGGTTTATACTTGATTCTATGTATTGTTTGCCTTACGGTGCGTTTATAATCGTTTTGAATCAGAAAACCTCATTTTATACTCAAGATAATCGATTACCACTTATGATAATCGATTATCAATAATTGATTATGACTTGCCATAATCGATTATCGCGAGCAATTATGAGAATTTTTAAGCAAGTTCTTTACCGTTGTGCATTCAATGATACATAATCGATTACCATATTAGGATAATCGATTATTACGCTTTAAAAACCTTACAACGGATTTTATGGAGGTATCCTTGAGTGAGATCTCTATAAATTAGATTGAGACTCTCATTCTAATATACAACATACGAAATAAGTGTATTTCAAAATTTTTATCTGCAGTGTGTGGTGATAAGTGTTCTAGGGTTAGGGGAACCCTTGTGCTGTGGCTTTGAGAACTTTGCGTGTTGGCATAGAGCGAGAACTTTCACTCGGAGTGTGATTGAGTGTTGCTATTGTTGTTGAGTTGAAAGGAGGTGTTCATCCTTTGTGAAGATTCAAAGGAGGTGGTCATCTTTCGTGAAGCATTCAGAGGAGTTGTTCATCCCTTGTGAGTTACAGGGGAAGTGAATTTCATCTCTTGAGGTAACAAGAGAGGTGTTCTAACCTTAAACTGTTTTATTTTCTTTGTGGTTGTAACATTTTGTTGGTTTGTGCTAGTGAAGTGTTAATTCTCGGTTGAGATTAACAACTGGACATAGGATCTCTTTGATCTGAACCAGTATAAAAATCACCTGTGCAATTTTCTCTCTTCCTTACTCTTTAAATTTGTTTAAATTGTTTTTCAGGAATTTATATTTACGAGAAAATTATTAAAAGAACGATTTGCGATAAGAAACCATTCACCCCCCTCTTGGTTTATTGAACACATTAACCATTCAACTACGCCGCTCTGACATATTTTTTGCAAATAACCTACTCTACACGCATCCACATGCCTCAATTAAAATATCAGAAGTGGACATTAGAGACAAAAGAAATATTCACAGAATGTTCTTCCCTTGAAGTGGTTTCTAAAAGAAAGTACAACTTACTTCAAGCAAAATACTAAAAAAGCAAGTCTACTCTAACAAGTTGATTTTGATCAACAACTATTGTACACAAAGAAAGAGAAGACACAAGAATAAAGGCCAAGAGCTTATTCTAATGGCCATTTACTCAAAAGCTTTTAAATAGAAGATCATTCAAATGAAGAATCAAGAGAATAACATACAACGAAAATATTCATCCTTTGAGAAGCGTTCAAAAGAACATAGAAATAGCTTAAGAAAAAAAAAGAATATCTGAGAAAAAAAAAAGAGAAAAAAAGAAAAACAATAATATTAAATTTCATTATAATATTTGTTTACTGATTTTAAGAAAGTGAAAAAGAGAAAAGAGAAAAATTACTAATTAAGCCTTGAAACAAAATATAAATGTACCAACATATTTTTGAGAATGATTAACTAAGTTTATGGTCTAACTTGGTCATGCATAAATCGAAACATAACAAATGTTAACAAAGGAACAGAAATAACAAAAGCTCCAAAGGCAGCATTGCCACCAAAATTAAGCCTAATAACAGCATAGTCATTAAGCAAAGAAATTAATCAGCGTCTATGTTTTCTTTTCCATTCTTGCTTATCTAAGGCTGGTATTTTCTAGTCCCTTTGAAACACTACATACCAACTCACAATAAAATTCAAGATGACCAAACAAGTCTCACAGCCCTAAGAGTGAGACCACAAGAAATGGGTTGAAGATGTTCAAAGCTTCAAAGTGAGATCTAGATTAGCACTTCTTGCCACCGCATTATGATTCTGAAACCTATCTGATTGTTGTCCAATTAGTGCTGCATTTGCTGATGGAGGGATGAAATTGTAACAATGTTGCTGCTGTTGATTGTACCCTGATGGGGGAGGAACTTGATTCTTCATGTTTGCCTTTAATAAAAGAAAAATGGAAGGTAAGAAGGAATAATAAAATTAGAAAATGGCTAATATGAGTTTTTCCAAATCGGACAAAAATCAGGATATACCTGGTGGTGAAATGGTTGGAATGCTGAAGTAGAGTTTAACTTAAAATTTGAGCATGGGATAGGAGGAGCTAGTCTAAGAAAATCTCCACTAATACTCTCATTATCTTTCTTCTTTTTCTTTGAGTTTAGCTCTGAGTTGGATGCTGCAAGGGAAGGAACTTCCCTGCAAATCAAGAGTGAGTAAGCAAAATTTGTAACTACAAAGAACTTATCAACTCAAAAGATCAAAGTTGAACCAACAACCTTATAGTTGAATTGCTAAAATCCAAGTTGAATTCTCTTCCACGACGGCATGGAATTGTTTCACTTGCTTTAACAGGGGAAGGGAAAGTTAAAGGTTTAAAATTGGGAGAGGTTACAGGTGGGGTTTGAAGAGAGAAGGAGCCTGGTCTTTTAATCCCTGTCATCTGCATCAAGCTCACATCATTAAATTTCTGTTGTATCATCTATTCCAAATTTTATAAACAAAATCCAAGGAAAATTATCTAATCACAAATATTGAATTCATCAAAATATCTATACAAAAATTGAAAGAGAGAGGATCTATGAACAACTAAATGCAAAAATATGTTGAGATATATGAACAAAATTCATGTAAAACACTAGCTTGAAACAAATTCAGCGGTGGAAACAGTTAAAGTTAATCAATTGAGAGTTGAAAGTGTGAATACCCTTTCCTCCTGCCTCTTGGAAACATAGCATCCACTGTAGCTTTGGTTTGAAGGGATCTCTATTAAGGATTTAGGCACAGTTATTGATGAAGTCCCTGAGGAGGCACTCACCTGCAAAATCCAAACCATATCTGTCTTATTCCACAGGAACAGAATGTGTAAAACATGGAAACCATTGAGAATTCAAGAGAGAGATCAAACATTAAAACATCTTACCATTGATGATGAAGGGTGTTGTTTTTGTGTTCTCTGCAACCAATTGAAGGAGGGGCTAAGAGGGTTGGACTGACATGGCAAATTTGATGCTAGAGTCAATTTAGGGTCCATCCCTAAGTTCTTGCTCTGAAGTTCAAAATTATGGTGGGCCCACAGGTGGGGCCCACTCACACGCCCATGTGGTGGAACACCACCATGCCAACAAGCCTCAGAGCCACCACCACCACCACTGTTTGCTAATGAAACAGTGCTTGAAGGCAATGAATTTGGAGAAGATGGATGGTTGCAGTGGGGAAAGTTTGCAAATTGCAGACGCAGATCACAGGGTGAATTGTTTGATGATCCATTTGCATTTGCATTTGCACCTGCTGCTGCTGCTGCTGCTTTTTTCTCCTTTTCTTCTTCTTCAAGTCTAATTTTTTCAAGCTGTGCCACACCAAGTCCCCTCTGAGGCACCTTCTTTGGCTTTGGCTTTTTGCAAGGTCTACCAGCACCTTTTCTACTGCCACCAGCACCACCAGCACCACCAACGTTCTTATTGTTAGAGCTTTCATCTTCTTCACCCATTGCTGCTATATTTCATGCACCACTCTCTGCAACAATTCGCCAAACAACTCCAAGGCAAATAAAACCAAGATGAGAGAATAAAACAATGTGTCAGAGTGTCACTACCAACCCAGTTATTTCATGCAAACCTTGAATTGTTCAAGTTTGGGGGAATTCTGCAAAGCCTGTGAGGAAATGTAGAAGAAAAAAAGAGAAAAAGTAGGGTCACTAGGTGTAAAGACACAGTTTCTGAAAGATTTCGGACTTTTCTAAAATCTAGAGGTTTTTGACACAGACATATATCATCATCATATCTTATATATATACAAAACCAAAGCTGAAAAATAGCCTAATCAAGAAAAATGGAATGCATGTTCAAAACAAAAACCAAGCAAATCTATGACAAGTAAATATTATTTTTCCAAACATCCCACTCCCTGACTGGTTTAAAATCTGATTCAAAAGATTTCAGTAATCTCTACTTTGATCTGCGTTGACCAGAAAAATCACACACACACAGAGACACTATTTATTAAATGTTCTTATGTAAATCCCATTATATTAAACTCAGAAAAATCATAGGTTCACACACCTGAATCAGACGGTTCAGATACAAATAATTGTATCTGTAATTTTCCTTTTTCTTTCTCTCTAAATCATTTTGAACTCTAAAACTATCTAGGAGACTCTTTGGGAAGACAATGTCTTCTTAGGTTGTTTGTTTCATATATATCATGGAAGGACCACAATTCCTTTGTTGTCTTTTATAACTTTCTTGTCTCAAGTGTGTGGGTCCCACTTATGGTTTTTACTACCCACCAAATAGCCTTCATAATAACTCATGCAAGAAGAGAAGGAAATGGACAATCGCTGAGTAAGGCTTATTTATGGATGGTAGTAATGAGTGTCATTAATAAAAGCAAAAAAGTCAATACAAAATATTTGTTAGAGCAAAAAATTTAAGAATTGTTTATGACTGTTTTATTTTTTTTATTAATTGAAACTATTAAATTTTAATTATTTAATTGGACAAATTAAACCATCCTTGGTCTAATTTTTTAATCTACTCTTTAACAGCACCTTTTTTTTATTTGTTCTTATTCTAAAAGGTGACAAAACTTATTAAGAAAATGTCTAGGAAAATACTAATTAAAGAATATTTAGTATGTATTTTTTATGGTCATAAGAGCATGCAGTATATTTTAGTAGATATTTTAATTATTTGAAGGTTATTTGTCAATGAATATTTTAAACACATTACTAAATAAGAAATGCTTAATATATTAATTATTTTTATTATTTGAAGATATGTATTAAATATTGTTTTACGTTTCTAATAAAATAAATATATTTTTATTTTTGTTTCTGCATGATACCTAAGACAATTACTTAATATTATTTATTTAAATTGATGATTAAACAATTTCATTGTTTTTTCTTTTGTATTTCTTCAACTCCGACTCCGTATTTTAAAAATGTGAAATTACTTTTTATGTATTTTATAAGCAACTAGGAAAAATATATTCATATTTTTCTTATGATAATAAAAAAATAAAATAAAATTATAAAAATAAAAAACAATTATGATTATTATTATTACAAAAAATAATTTTTATTTATTTTATACTTATGTTTTTATTATGACTAGTTATTTTAGTTTTAGAAAATAGTAAAGTTAAAAACATATAAAAAAAATAAAATTTTGAAAAATATGAACAAAAATTGATAAAATAATTATTTTAATTTAAAAAATACTTACAATAAAGTAAAATTAGAAAACGAAATATGTAGCAAAATTGGTGAATCTTTATATAATGGTGTAGATATTTTAATCAATCTTTTAACATAATATCTTATAAATAAGAATCAGTTAAAAAACATTGTGAATTCATTTTCTTGACAGTTTTTTTATCAGCAGAGTATCAATAAATAAGGATTAAATATACTTTTAATTTAAATTTTTATATAAAATTGAAATTTGTTTTATTCTTAAAATTTGATATATTTTAATCTTAATTTAAAAAGTAATGGATTTTCTTTTAACTCAACAAAATTAATATTTTTTAAGAATTAAATGACTTTTCAAAATAATATTTGAGCTTTTCAATTATGTAAATAATATAAATACTAGAACAATATTTAACACAAATAAAAATTTATTTATGTATGAGTAATAATATATATATATATATATATATATATATACATATTAAAATATTATTTTTAATCTGCATGTAGAAGTTAATATACAAATAAGAAATAAAATATCATATAATTTAATATCGAACACACGAATAAATTAAAAGTACATTTTTACCACAAATTTACAATATCTAATATCTAATATTGTGACTTCATTTTTCATGTACACTTTTGTCATTTTGATAGTTTAATTATTTTTTCTTTTGTATTTTTTATAATTAAAATATAATTATAAAGATAAAATAAGAATATAAAATGTATCCGGTTATGTATATATTTTTGTAGATGCATTAAATTAATACTATATTTTAAAAACTATTTCAAGATTTTAATACATGTCTAGTTCTCATCTAGTTTATTAATGTTTAACGATAATATACTTCTCTTAAAAAAATACTAATTGGATATGTTACTATTACAAATAAGATTTTTTATGTAAAACTACATTTAATAAAAAAAAAGTCAAATCCTTATATAGCTGAAAATATAGACAGCGTTTGTTTTATATTTTGAAATAACAAATATTTTGAAACAAACAAGAATGAAATTAATTATGTAATTAAAATTAATTTTGTTTTTTTCTGTAAATACTTTTAATACATTATAAATAAAATATTAAATGAAAAGATAAATTCAATTAATGCAAAGAAACTATAAAACTATTAATTCTTAACATTAAATATTCTTAATTACTTTATAATTTATTAAATACTTTAAATACTGATAGCAAAAAAATATTAATTGAAATGATAAATACATTTAATGTTTTGAAAATATTTAATTCCTTGAATATTGAAAAATAAAAATTTAATAAGTATAGAATAGTTAAAAAGGAATAGTTAAAATAATTTACCTCTAAATTATCCATTTAATGGGATGATTTAGTTTGGTATAATAGTAAAAATAATCAATAAATTGTGTTATTTCTTGAATGTAGTATGCAACCTTCTTTTAATTTGACTTTTTGTTAATTAAATTTATTTTGTTATTATATTGAATACGAAATAAATATTATAAAATTTATTTAATGTTTCTTTTAATAACAATGTAAGGTGTGTAATAGGACATACAGTAAATAAATATAAAAAAAAGCATAACTTACAAGTTCAGATTTTTCTTTATTAATATTTTTTTTAATTGTTCTGCTTATCTTTAAAATTATACGAATGTTTGTATATTCAAAATTTTTAATATATTTTAAAACATCAAAATCAATATCAACTCACATACTTTAAAGTTAAATATACTAACAATGTTAAAAACTTAATAAAGAATCCAAATTCATAAATATAAAATATATATATATATATATATATATATATATTTCACCAACAATTTTGACATAGCTGTAAACAACTTATGTTCTTTTAACGGCTAAAATGGGTTTCAACTTTTAGTAATGCTTGGGATAAAGCAAATGAATGCTTGAAGGAAGTCAAAGTTTATGGAGGTATAAATTATTGTTTATTATGTACAATACCATAATTCAACAGTTATAAAAAGCATTCATGTATTCTAAATTTAATAATTTTTATTATTAAAATAATTTATATTGATTGACATTTCTTGATGTTGATAATATACAGAAATATTTTCTAAATTAATTAGTCTCCTAATAGATAATTGTTTTAGAATAATTAATAATTATTTATAGAATTTGGAATAGAGACTAAGAATATTTTAATAAATTAAGTTAATAATAAATATTATTATTTTAAGGTAATTGATTTTCTTAATTCTGGGGAAAAAAACTGAAACTATATTTAATATTGTACATTATATGTCAACTTATTTGCTTCCACTTAATTATTTAGTAATATGTATTATTTGGTGTATTAAGAGAATGTAATCTATTGGTTATATCCACAAAAAGAAAGTGCGCAGTTGTTAACATTTTGAATTCTAATAAATAATTCTTCAACCTTAGGGGACTATTTCTTTTGAGTAAATAGTTATACATTTTACTATATTATTTTAATTATAAAATAACAAAATTGAAATGATAGTAATTTGTCTTTTCTTAATTGAATTTATTCTCTCATTTTTAAGATATTGAAGTAATTTTGTTTAAAAACAAGTTAAAGTGGATTTTCTATTAATTTAAAGTTAATATCATTAGTAAATTTAGCATAATTATAAATCATCACAAAATAATTTCTTTTAATTTATTTATAAATGTATGATTAAAATAATGATATTTTATCAATCATTCATCGGTTTGAAAACGTGAGAACTTATATAATGATCAAGAATAGTGAGTAGAGTAAATATTTTAATAAAAAAATTCAAACTATAAATAAGTTTTATTCACTTCATTTTTTATTGGTTTGAAGATTAGAGTATATCATAAAACTCTTGGCAGTAAGATCTATCTTTCTACCCAATCAGTTTGTTAAACATAGTAAGTTTCTTTTCTTTACCCTTATTTCTAAACTCCTCCCCTTCATTCTTTTCATATCATTGACTTCATTCTTCATTTTTTTGAAGATCAAAATATGTCAGAAAACTCTTGACAACAAGATATATCTTTTTACTCGATCAGTTTGTTGAACATAGTAAGTTTCTTTTTTCTCTTTCTTAGAATCGTTTAGGCTTAAGGTTACATGTAGGGATTACAAGATTGTATGTTTGGTCTTGAAACTCTATATGCATATCTATTCCATTAGAATTGTTGGGATATGATTGAATCATTTATCTTAGCCTTCCTTGTGGTTAAAGGTGGTTAAAACCAAAGGATATAGTGTTGTGCTCTTAGACTGCTAAGGGAGATAAGTTATTAAAAATTGATGGTGTCTTAGTATGAAACTATGGTGAAATTTTGATTTGGTTTAAATTGGATTTGATGTCTAGTATGACTTAGTTAGTTGAGAATGTGAATTTGATTTATTGAATCCGAACTATGAATTGATCTGTTGTGATAAAAATGATTTGGCGTTTGAATTGCAGTCATGGGTATATATGCATGAAATGTGTAATTTGTCTAAAGGGTATGATTTCTTTAAAGATGTGTTAGTTTATTTCAATTGGTATTAAAGGGTGTATTTTCTACTTTGAAATTATTGGTTTTATTTGTTCATGAGGATTTCTGTAAGACCTTTGATTGATGAAATTGGTGTTTCTTAAGCTAAAACGTAGTTATACTATAATCTTATAAAGTATATTATAGTTGGTGAATAGCTCAAGAAGAGTCAATTTGATCAATTAAAATTAATAGAGAAAGTTTCGGCTTCTGGTGCAGCTTCAAGCACCCTTGTAATGCCCTCTAGTTGTAACAAAGCCAGTGAGCTCACTGTGTAACACCCCAAACTAGGCGTTACACTGTATAAATATATTTTTCCTTAAAACATACACATTGGAAAATTTTCGACTTGTATAGAAGTAATACATAATTAGTTACAATAGGATTAATCTCAAAAATAAAATATTGATATTACATTCCCCGATCCTCTAACCCACATCTCTCTTCCTTTATGTATGCTCAGAGCACATTAGCCAAATCATCTGTAATAAAACATGCTCCCTATAACATCACGCATTGTACGATCATCGCATTCACATGCACAAACAAGCAAGGGTGAACTAACAAAAACATGTTAAATCATGCAACCATCATCATACAACATACACATCATAAACATATACAACATACACATCAAGAACACACATTTTACATCATAGTTATACTACATCACTCTACATACTCCAATATACATCACATACCCAACATCATACCAAATCATACTGCATACCCATGTGTACATCACACATCATTTCCAATCCCAGTAAATCATCATTCCTTAACATATCATGACCATAGACTCGACTCATCTGAATATAAATATTGATGGAAGTCTCTAGTGGTCTTGCACTTGTAGTGGTAATTCCGCTGGCTTAATCCAGGCTACCACGCGATGTTAATCCTTTCCTACTCCGACCCATCTGGATCTGTGGATAAGGACCTCATACAAGGTTAGTTCATTAACACCTATGACATTGACAAATGTCCATAGACTAAGACCTCTTGCCCCTCTCACCACATAGCTCCTCCTTCTCTACTTGAGACTAGAGGGTTATTAGAGTATTAAGATGACCTTCCCATTAGGACCCTCAACATCCATATGTACACTAATACATGCCACAACAGAATCTCTCCACGAGATTCATATCATATTCATCAACTCATACCATGCCCAAATGGATGAATTCATATCAACATCATGTCATATTCACAGTACACTCACATAGCATAACTCAGTCAGGCTCAACATGTATATAACGGCATCACAATACCAAAGCATAATCACAATTCCTCATATCACATAACAGTCTCACACAGACCATACAACAATTCCATAATCATTGGATGCATCAAAACAGCATAATCATTGCATAGTTATATATTGCAGTCTCAAATAGTCTATACAACATTTTCACAAACCTCAGATGTATCAAGAACAGAAAACCATTTTCATCAGAAAATCTCAAAACCATCACGAAACTATTTAACACACCAGAGATAGACCAGCTGTCTCGAGCTACTCACCCAATGAGCAGCTTCACTCGTCCAACGTTAGCCACTCTGGATAGATTGACAACGACCAAGATGTAATTCACACATCCTCATATTCATGAGATTCACCTTTTTATCTATTCTACCAATTTCCTTTAACATTCTAGATCTTTCAGGCATCCAAAATTCACCAACTATCATTATAGATGCTAAAAATCATCTCAGACATCAAGGATTCATGCTTTGATTCTACAAATCTCATTTCCCAAGTCCAAATCACATTCAACCATCATAAACATCAAATTTATCTCCTAATCCAACTCCTAAATTCATACACAGATTCTACCCAAAACATATTGTTGAGATTGTTGATAGGGGGAACACAAATTTATCTTAACCCACAATCTCAATAATATTTGTGTTTTTGATGATGACAACTCATAGTTTATAAAACCACATGTGTATGTTATATGTTATGTTGAGATGGTTGATAAAGGGAGTACTGGTTTAGCCAAACCTTACAATCTCAGAGCTTCTAGTTTTTGATGATGACAACACATAATTAATAACACATGTGTTTATATGTGCTTATGTGTTACATGTTCATAACTTTCATGTTGGTGTTTTTTTTGTCATTGCATGCAAATTCACTATGTTATACATGAGATCTTATTTGTGATTGCATAACAATGTTTTGAAAAAGGAAACCCATATGCAATTTTGTTGAACTTAAATTGTGTGGCAAAACAGTAGTTTTAAGTCGACTTCATTATGAAGTAAGTCGATTAAACCTCGTGACTTTGCACAAACTTTTTCAAAGTGTGCTGTGAGTATTTTTGGAAAGAAATTTTTTCAAAACTATGTATTTAACTATTACAAAGTTGACTATGTGCGCAAGCCATTCAACTTAGTCTGCTATGTTTTGAAATTATGTTAATGCTTGTCTTATTCAGTCTAACGACTATATTTTAAATGAGATTGACCAAGCATTAATTGTGAATCAACTTCATTAATTGTGTAATCAATTAAGTTGCTTTGACTACTACTATCTGTTATAAATGTCTTAGTATATTCGACTCTATTAGTAGCAGAGTCGACTTAGGAGCGTCAGTTTTGTGAAAAACTATATATAGATGCGAATTTGAATTCTGCAGAGACTTTTGTGATTCTAACGAATTGATTGATTTCTTTCAGATTATTGATCTCTTGTAGAAAGTGCAAAAGCTCCAAGAATCCATAAAGAAGATCGTGGTGTTCATCTTTGGAGATTACTTGACGAGCAAGAATTTGTGTGCGCTTTGACTGTGTGATCAAGTTGCACTTGTGGTGTTTACTTCGTGATCAGTTTTTCTCCCAATCTTGTAAAGATTAAGATTGTGGATGCCCTGTTGTGACTACAGGAAGAGGACGTGAGGCATTCTAGACTTTGAGGATTGTTCAAAGTATTGAAGACTGCAGGAGAGGGGACATCTTGCTTCTGTTCTTTGTTTTTATATACCTATATTTTGATTAGAGGGTTAGATAGGTGTTTTATATTTTGACGTGGAGGTCGCTACAGAAGCCTTGTTGTAAAAACCTAGATCATTATAGTGCATTTGCTTCCTAGTATTGGAAGGACACTAGATTGAGGCAGTTTGGCTGAACCAGTATAAAAACCTGCGTTTGATTTCTCTATCCCTGCACTTTTACTTTCAAAGTCGACTTTACTTTTTACATAGTCAACTATATTCCGCTGCATTTGAAAAATCTTATTCCTTGCGTTTTAAGAAAGTTTTTAAAGATAATCCTTTTGCGAAAAAGATTTAGAAAAGACTTTGATTTTAAGTTTCACCAATTCACCCCCCCCCTCTCTTGTTGTGAGAAACTAAGCCACATCATTTTCAACAATTGGCACCAAAGCTGGTTTTCATAAGTTTTTTGAAAAACAAGTCGATTACTTTTTCTTTAAGTGAACTGATCCTGGAAAATGGCTTCTTTTTCTCAAACAAGAAGAGCAAATGAATCTACATATGAATTAGTATTTGTTACTTGCAATGCCAAGCAAAATTCTATTACTAATGGTTTCTATGAATCATTTGAAACAGGGCTCTTGCGAAACAAAGGAACTCATGCTGATAAGTCGGATTCCAGATCAAACAGAATCAACCTGGAGGCTGATAGATTTATGAGATTTCTCAATGTAAAGAAAAGCCAAAGGAACTAAAATGGTAACAGGGAGAATGTATCTGAAAGTGATCTCATCATGATGGCAAAATCTAAGACTGCAGAAGTAAAATTGAAACAAGAAACAAAAAGCTCCATGTGGTATTTGGGCAGTGGATGCTCAAGACACATGACAGGGGATCCTACCAAATTCTCAAGTATCTCTTACAAGACTTCTAGTCATGTCACATACGATGACAACAACAAAGGGAAGATCATCAGTATAGGTAAAATCAAAACTTCCTCTTCTTATGAAATTAAAAATGTGCTTCTTGTTGATGGCTTAAAGCATAATCTACTCAGTATTAGTCAGCTATGTGATAGAGGGTTTAAGATTACATTTGAACCGAAATATTGTCTTATTAGCAATGGTTCGACCGATGAGTTATTACTTGTGGGAAAAAGGCATAATAATATCTATATAATCGACTTCAAAGAAACGTCATTCAAGTCTGTCGTCTGTCTTATGACTAAAGAAGATGATGCCTAACTGTGGCATAAGAGACTCGCTCACATCAACATAGGCCAACTAAATAAGTTAGTATCCAAGGATCTTGTCATTGGCCCTCCCAACATTCGTTATGCTTTTGAGAGACTATGTGATGCATGCCAAAAGGGAAAACAAACAAGGCAGTCCTTCAAGAACAAAAGGGAAATGTCAACTACCAGACCTCTGCAGCTTCTTCACATGGATTTATTCGGCCCCTCAAGGATGAAAAGTTTGGGTGGAAATTCTTATGGCTTAGTAATCGTGGATGTATACTCTCACTTCACTTGGACTTTCTTCATCCCTGCGAAGAGTGACACATTCAAAGTGTTTAAGAAGTTTGTTGCTATTATTCAAAAGGAGAAGGAACTCAGAACTTCTCAGCACCTAGAACACCTCATCAAAATGGTGTGGTTGAAAGGAAGAATAGAGCATTGGAGGAATTAGCAAGAACCATGCTGAATAAGAGGAACATGCCTAAGTACTTTTGGGTAGATGTAGTGAGCACAACTTGCTATGTGTTGAATAGAACAATAATAAGATCAATGCTGAAATGAACTCCATATGAGTTATTCAAAGGAAGAAAGCCAAATATCTCGCATCTAAGGATCTTTGGATGCAAATGTTTTGTGATAAACAATGGAAAGGAAAATCTTGGTAAGTTTGACTCCAAGGCTGATGAAACAATTTTCATAGGATACTCACTTACAAGCAAAGCTTATCGGGTATATAACAAGAGAACAACGTGTGTTGAAGAGTCGGTTCACGTTGCATTTGATGAGTATGTTGAAACCGCTGTTAATCCTAAAAAGACCAGAAAATCTATAGAAGTTGGTAACTCTGCTAGAGAGGAGGAAGAAAATGAGGAAATTCATGAAGAAGATAACTCTGAAAATGTAATCGATTCTCCCTGAACAAAATCGATTAAGGAATGGAAAGTTCCCAAAAATGTCTCTACTGGCAACATAATAGGTTATATTATGAGAGGTGTGTCAACAAGGAGGCAGCTAAATTAGTTCTGCATGAATGTTGCATATGTGTCTAAGATTGAACCAAAAAGGATTGAAGATGCTCTTAGAGATGAAAATTGGATGATGGCCATGCAAGAGGAACTAAATTAGTTTAAAAGGAACAATGTATGGGAGCTGGTACCAAGAACAGATAACCTGTAAGTCATAGGCACTAAATGGGTTTTCAGAAATAAGATGGATGATTAAGGTGAAATCATATAAAACAAGGCAAGATTGGTTACGAAAGGCTACTGCCAAGAGGAAGGAATCAATTATGATGAAACATATGCACCTATGGCTAGACTGGAGGCAATAAGAATTCTTCTTGCCATTGCTTCTGTGATGAAATTCAAGCTATACCAAATGGATTTCAAGAGTGCATTCTTAAATGGATATATTAAGGAGGAAGTTTATGTGGAACAACCACCAGGATTTGAGGATTTTGAACATCCAGATTATGTCTTCAAGCTAAAAAAGGCTTTGTATGGGTTAAAGAAAGCGCCAAGGTCATGGTATGAGTGCTTAAGTGAATTTCTGATAAAGAAGGGATTCTCCAGGGGTAAAGTTGACTCAACTCTCTTCATTAAGAATTCAAATAAAGATAAACTATATCTTTAAATTTATGTTGATGACATTATCTTTGGATCAACTAATCCCACTTTGTGCAAAGAGTTTTCCAAGACTATGCAGGATGAATTTGAAATGTCCATGATGGTAGAGCTTACTTACTTTCTTGGTCAAGTCAAGCAAGCCAAAAATGGTATCTTCATTCACTAGTTCAAGTATTGTACTGATCTATTGAAGAAATTCAAAATGTTGGATTGCAAGGAAGTTGCAACTCCCAGGCAACAAACTATTATCTAGATCTTGATGAAGCTGGTAAGGACATTGATCAAAAGATTTACAAAGGCATGATCAGATCTCTTTTGTATTTAACTGTCAGTAGACCTGACCTCATGCACAGTATATGTCTTTGTGCTAGATTTCAGTCTTCACCTAAAGAATCACACCTAACTGCTGTAAAAAGAATTTTGAAATATCTTAAAGGAACCAAAAGTCTTGGACTGTGGTATCCAAATGGTACAAATATTTTTCTTGAAGGATATAATGATTCTGACTTTGGAGGCTGTAAGCTAGATAAAAAGAGCACTAGTGGCACTTATCATCTACTTGGATCTTCTCTAGTCTCTTGGCATTCAAAGAAACAGGCTTGTGTAGCATTATCCACCACAAAAGTTGAATACATAGCAGTTGGAAGCTGTTGTGCTCAATCTCTTTGGATCAAGAGTCAACTAGAAGATTATGGTATATCACTAGATCATATTCCCTTAAAATGTGATAACACAAGTGCAATAAATCTGACAAAAAATTTTGTTCTTCATTCGAAAACTAAGCATATTGAAATAAGGCATCATTTTATACTAGACCACATCCTCAAGGATGAAATTAAGGTTGAGTATGTAGATACCTTACATCAATGGGTAGATATTTTTACAAAACCATTGAATAAGGAGAGATTTTATACTATTTGAAATGAAATGGGAATTCTAAATGATAGTAGTATAAAATAGGTCATAGTCAATTTTGTTATGTATGAAGTTGATTGCATTATTGATTATCATTGTATTCATACATTTGCTCACATAGATTATACCTGTAACAATTCTGCAATACAATGATTCTAAAATGCTTGATCTAGAAAAGATCTTGGAAGGATTTTTTTTTCAGGAACATTGCTTTTGGATGAACAACTGGAGATTCAAATAAAATGAAAAGCAATGAAGTCGATTGCGACTATGGATCAATCGATTACTGTTTAACAGGGGTTATAAATTCCATGATTTGGAATTCTGTTATAATTCTTTATTGATCATATATTATTGATTGTTTCATATCCAATATATCTCTGTGTTATAATTGATTGAAATATTTGAGAGATTAAATTGAGATTGTTGAATTGATATTGTATCTATGCTACATTAATGTGTTTGCACAATTTCTGATATGATACAATACTGTCACATTCTTATACATGCTCTGATAGTTCTGTGAATACTACATTGTGCATTTGGGTTTTGAATATAAAACATGCATAATGACAGGGGGAGCATTGCATGATATTTTAGATATTTCACTTAAGGGGGAGAATTTATCTTTTTCATGTGATTATCTGTGAAAGGAGGAGCATCTGTATCTATGTTATGATTTACTGATGTATCTCTATATGACTGATTATCTGATAAATCAATACCTGTGTGTATCTTTTTTTATAATGCCCAAAGGGGGAGAATAATGACATTGATGTTGATTTCTATTTCATTTGATAATCTATGATGCTTGATTTGTACAAACATGGTTGTTTATTAATCATGGTTGTGCATCATCAAAAAAGGGGGAGATTATTGAGATTGTTGATAAAGGGAGCACTAGTTTAGTCAAACCTTACAATCTCAGAGCTTCTGGCTTTTTATGATGACAACACATAATTAATAACACATGTGTTTATGTGTTACATGTTCATAAATTTCATGTTTATGATTATATGAGAATCTATTGGTGTTGTTATTGTCATTGCATGCAAATTCACTGTGTTATACACGAGATCTTATTTGTGATTGCATAACAATGTTTTGAAAAAGGAAAACCACATGCACTTTTGTTGAACTTAAATTGTGTGGCAAAACAACAGTTTTAAGTCAATGTGAGTATTTTTGGAAAGAAAGTTTTTAAAATATGCATTTAACTGTTACAAAGTCGACTATGTGCGCAAGTCATTCGACTTAGTCTGTTATGTTTTGAAATTTTGTTATTGCTTGTCTTATTCTATCTAACGACTATATTTTAAATGAGATTGACCAAACATTAATTGTGAATCAACTGCATTAATTGTGTAATCAATTAAGTTGCTTTGACTGCTACTATCGGTTATAACTGTCTGATTATATTCGACTCTATCAATAACAAAGTCGACTTAGGAGCGTCAGTTTTGTGAAAAGCTATATATAGACACGAATTTGATTTCTGCAGAGACTTTTGTGATTCAAATGATTTGATTGATTTCTTTCAGATTATTGATCTCTTGTAGAAAGTGCAAAAGCTCCAAGAATCTATAAAGAAGACAGTGGTGTTCATCTTTGGAGATTACTTGACGAGCAAGAATATGTGTACGCTTTGAATATGTGATCAACCTGCACTTGTGTTGTTTACTTCGTGATCAGTTTTTCTCTCAATCTTGTAAAGACTATGGATGCCCTGTTGTGACTACAGGAAGATGACATGAAGCATTCTAGACTTTAAGGATTGTTCAAAGTATTGAAGACTGCAGGAGAGGGGACATTTTACTGTTGTTCTCTGTTTGTATATGCCTATATTTTGATTAGAGGGTTAGAGAGGTTTTAATATTTTGACGTGGAGGTCGCTATAAAAGGCTTGTTGTAAAAACCTTGATCATTATAGTGCATTTGCTTCTTGGTATTGGAAGGACACTAGATGTAGGCAGTTTGGCTGAACCAGTATAAAAACATGCGTTTGATATCTCTATCCTTGCACTTTTACTTTCAAAGTCGACTTTACTTTTTACATAGTCAACTATATTGCGCTGCATTTGAAAAATCTTATTCCTTGCATTTCAAGGAAGTTTTGAAAAATCATCCTTTTACGAAAAAGATTTAGAAAAGGCTCTGATTTTAAGTTTCACCAATTCACACCCCCTCTTCGTGTGAGAAACTAACCCATATCATTTTCAACATGTTATACATGTTATATGCTTTGGCTTAATGTGTTATATCTATACAAGCATATCTGTGAACATGATATTGTTGATTACTGCATACCACTATGTTTAAAATGTGATTGAATCTGTGTATGCTTAAAATGAGTTGTTGGAATTGAAAAACCACATGCACAAAGCATATTTATATGACCAACTCGATTACAATGGTATGTTAATCAATTAAGGTCATTAAACAGCTTAAGCTTTAAATTGTGGCAAAACAACAATTTTAAGTCGATTACATTATTTGGTAAATCAATTAAAACTCGTGTGTTTGCACAAATACTTTTCAAATGTGCTGTGATGCATTTTGAAGATAAAAGTTTTAAAAAATGTTCTAAGTTCTTATATTTAATCAACTATATGCTTCTTGTATTCCATTAAGTTAGTTAAGATTTTGAAAACTGTCTAAATGCTTGTCATAATTGTCACAACGGTCATATTTTTGAATATGTTGACCAAGTAGTTATTGCAAGTCGATTACATTAATTGTGCATTCAATTAATTGCTATGATTGTTGTTAATCTATTAAAATTGCAAAGTACATTTGACTAGATTAATAGCCTAATCGATTAAAACGTGTCTGATTTGTGTTATACTATATATGGACGCCTGATTTGAATTCTGTAAGAAGATTTGATTTTTACACTTTCATATTTTCAAAATAATTTGTGATATCTTAAAGAGGAAAGAAAAGCTCCAAGAACCAAAGATCTACCATGGTGATTTAGAGTCTTGAAGGTTTCTTACGTAGCAAGGTTGATTGAGTTTGAACGTCTGATCTCTCTACACAACAAGGTGTATACTGCTTGATTAGGTCCTATTCCAATTGTGAAGATTGGCTGGTATTCCCTATGGTGTTTATGGGAATAAGAATAGTGTTCTTGACTTTGAGGGTGCCTCAAAGGGTTTGACAGCAGAATAGGGTGTTTTTGCTGCGTGTCTTGTTTATTGTATTGCCTATATTAGATTAGTGAGTTAGAGAGGTGTTTTACATTTTAACGTGAGGTCTTTGTAGAAACCTTAGGGTGAAAACTCATATATTTATAGTGCATTTGCTTCCTGTGAGTGGAAGGACACTAGATGTAGGTAGGTTGGCTGAACTAGTATAAAAACCAACGTTTGAATTCTCTAATCCCTACACTTTGCATTATAGTCGATTAATCTATTTTAATATTCGATTAAGTGAATTATTGCATTGCATACCATTTTACTTGTGATTCAAGAACAGCATAAAGACATCCTATTTCGCGAAAAAGATTTTAAAAGCAAACATTTTTACGCGTCACCAATTCACCCCCCCCCCTCTTGGTGTGAGAAACAAAACACTTCTTTTTTAACAATTGTCACCAGAGCTGATATTTAAAAGATATTTGGAAAATAAATCGATTACTATTTTTTCCTAATCGATTCGATCCTGAAAATAGCCTTTGTTTCTCAAATAAGAAGGATGAGTGAATCTGTTTTTGAACTTGTGCAAGTTACTTGTAATGCTAAGTCTAATTCCATTACTAATGGCTTTTATGAGTCTCTTGAAATAGGTTTCTTGCGAAATAAGAAAAACGGTGGAGATGGGTTGGAATCCAGAGCTGAAAGGATAAATCTGCAAGCTGAAAAATTTACAAGATTCCTCAATAAGAAGAAAAGTGACAAGCATCAAAATGACAATAAAGAGAATGTTTCTGGAAGTGATCTCATTATGATGGCTAAATCTAAAACCACAAAAGTGTGTTTGGAACAAGGACCAAAAGGTTCCATGTGGTATCTGGAAAGCGGATGCTCAAGGCACATGACAGGAGATCCAACAAAATTTACAAGCATCTCTTACAAGACTACTGGTCATGTCACATACGGTGATAACACCAAGGGTAAAATCATCGGTATTGGTAAAATCTAAACTCCTTCTGCATATGAAATTTATAATGTACTACTTGTTGAAAGATTGAAACATAATTTGCTCAACATTAGTCAATTGTGTGATAGAGGACTGAAAATAACTTTTGAACCAAAATATTGTTTGATAAGCAATGGTTCAATTGATGAGTTGTTACTAATAGGAAAAAGATACAATAACATATACATAATCGATTTTAGAAAAACTTCTTTCAAATTTGTTGTATGCTTATGTCTAAAGAAGATGATGCATGGTTATGGCACAAGAGATTAACTCATATTAATATGGGTCAATTAAACAAGCTAGTGTCTAAGGATCTTGTCATTGGCCTTCCTAACATTCTCTATACTTCTGAAAGATTATGTGATGCATGCCAAAAAGGAAAAAAAACTAGAAAATCTTTTAAAAATAAAAGAGAAATGTCTACCTCTAGTGATTGTTGATAAATCTTTTAGAAAATCTATTACCTATGGACTTGTTTGGTCCATCAAGGGTTAGGAGTCTTAGAGGTAACTTGTATGGTCTAGTGATTGTTGATGACTATTCTCGTTTTACTTGGCCTTTCTTCATTTCTACCAAGAATGAAACTTTCAGGGTGTTCAAGAAATTTATTGCAGTTATTCAAAATGAAAAGGAGCTCAGAATAAAATGCATAAGTGATCATGGCAAAGAGTTCCAGAATGAAGTATTTGATGAACATTGTGCGGAGATGGGAATCTCTCACAACTTTTCTGCACCAAGAACCCCTCAGCAAAATGGATTAGTGGAAAGGAAGAATAGATCATTAGAAGAACTGGAAAGAACCATGCTAAACGAGAGGAACTTACCGAAATATTTCTAGGCAGATGTTGTGAGCACGACTTGCTATGTACTGAACAAAGTTGTGATTAGATCAATGCTGAAATTCCTTATGAACTGTTCAAGGGAAGGAAGCCTAACATCTCACATCTGCAGATCTTTCGATGTAAGTGTTTTGTTCTAAACAATGGTAAGGAAAGTCTTGGTAAGTTCGATTCCAAAGTCGATGAGGCTATCGTTATTGACTATTCTCTTACAAGTAAAGCTTACCGTGTTTATAATAAAAAGACCATGAGTGTTGAGGAGTCTGTACATGTAGTTTTTGATGAATATTTTGATACTGCCACTAATCCAATACACTCTAGAAAGTTTATAGATGCAGGTATTCCGCTGGAGAGGAAGAGGAAAATGAAGAAATTCCAAAAGAAGAAAAATCTAAGAATGTAAATCCTCCTAGAGTTGAATCGATTAAGGAATGGAAAACACCAAGAAATGTCTCGACAAGCAACATCATTGGTGATATCACAAGAGGAGTTTCCACCAGGCGGCAACTTAATCAATTCTGCATGAATGTAGCGTATGTTTCTAGGATTGAACCCAAGAAAATTGAGGCTGCAATTGCTGATGAAAATTGGATGATGGCTATGCAAGAAGAGTTGAATCAATTCAAAAGAAACAATGTGTGGGAACTTGTTCCAAGAACTGAGAGTCTACAGGTAATAGGTACAAAGTGGGTTTTTAGAAATAAAATGGATGACTCAGGAGAAATCATCAAAAACAGGGCAAGGTTAGTTGCAAAGGGCTACAGCCAAGAGAAGGGAATCAATTATGATGAGACGTATGCACTAATGGCCAGATTGGAAGCAATAAGGATTTTGCTTGTTATTGGCTTAATAATGAAGTTTAAGTTGTACCAAATGGATGTCAAGAGTGCGTTTCTAAACAGGTATATCAAGGAAGAAGTCTATGTGGAACAGTCACCAGGATTTCAAGACTATGAGCATCTAGATTTTGTCTTCAAACTGAAAAAGGCCTTATATGGACTAAAACAGGCGCCAAGATCTTGGTACGAGCTTCTAAGTGAATTTCTGGTAAAGAAGGGATTTACAAGGGGTAAAGTAGATTCAACCATTTTCCTTAAGAATTCCAAAAAGGATAGATTGTATGTACAAATTTATGTTGATGATATCGTTTTTGGTTCAACTAATCCTACTTTATGCAAAGAGTTTTCTAAGACTATGTGGGAGAACTCACGTACTTCCTTAGACTTCAAGTTAAGCAAAATGAGAATGACATCTTTATTCATCAATTCAAGTACTGCACTGATCTGTTAAAGAAATACAAAATGCTAGACTACAAAGAAGCTGCAACACCTATGGCAACCAACTGCTCTCTTGACCTTGATGAAGCAGGCAAAGTTGTTGACTAGAAAATGTATAGAGGAATGATCAGATCTCTATTGTACTTAACTGCTAATAGACCAAATATCATGCATAGTGTCTGTCTCTGTGCTAGATTTCAGTCACAGCCAAAATAATCACATTTAACTACTGTAAAAAGAACCAAAAGTCATGGACTGTGGTATCCTAGTGGATCAAACATTTTTCTTGAAGGATACACTGATTCTGATTTTGGTGGCTGTGAGCTAGACAAAAAGAACACTAGTGATACATGTCATCTGCTAGGATTTTCACTAGTTTCTTGGCATTCAAAGAAAAAAGCTTGTGTGGCATTATCTACCATAGAAGCTGAGTACATAGCAGCTGGAAGCTGTTGTGCTTAGTCTCTTTGGATCAAGAGCCAACTAGAGGACCATGGCATATCATTAGATCGTATTCCTTTAAAATGTGATAACACAAGTGCAATAAATTTGACTAAGAATCTTGTTCTTCATTCTAAAACTAAGCATATTGAAATAAGGCATCATTTCCTAAGAGACCACATTTTCAAGGGTGAAATTAAGGTAGAATATATAGATACTTTACATTAATGGGCTGACATTTTCACAAAACCATTGAACATGGAAAGATTTTACAGAATTCAAAATGAACTAGGGATTCTGGATGATAGTAGAATAAAATAGTTGTAAATCGATTAACATATGTGTATGTATGCAATTTGATATATTTCACTGTTACATTCATATCATTGCATATTCATCATTAACTTTGTTAATTCCTGTACTACATTGATACTAAATTGCTTGATCTAGTTAAGCCTAAAAGTGCTTGTTGACTAAGCTAGAATGAAAAATCTGCAATACTCTACAACAAAGAAATCGATTACGATAAAATTCTAATTGATGTGTTTTCAACATTGGGTTTGAAAATTCCAAACTTCGGATATCTGATATCTTTAAACCTTGTTAGATTGTCTGTTGAATGTTTATTCATCTTATATCTCAGTGTTTATCCGTTGTGAATGTGTTTATGAGATAATAAGTGAGTAAACGAATTTGTTAATTCAACATGTATCAATCTGCTTTAATATGAAGAGATCAAAATTGCTCTAATACATTGCTTGAATATGCTCTTATATGCTTTGATACTTACTCTTATACATCTGCATTATGTATTTGTGATTTAAAGTTGAGACATGCATAATGATAGGGGGAGCATTGCGTTTTGCTGTTTAGTTCACATGCTTTCAAAAAGGTGAAGAAAATATTAAACTCATGTGAATATCATTGATAGGGGGAGCATCAAATTTGTTCTGATTATTACATCTGATGCATCTCTATATATTTGATTATCTGTGTTTCAATTATAATGTGCATACCTTTTTTGCTAATGCCCAAAGGGGGAGAATAACTGTTGAAACAGGGCAGAATGATAATTTATGACTGTACAACATGGTTTTATTAATCATGGTTGTGCATCATCAAAAAAGGGGGAGATTGTTAAGATTGTCGATAGGGGGAACACAGGTTTAGCTTAACCTACAATCTCAGTAATATCTGTGTTTTTGATGATGACAACTCATAGTTAATAAAAACACATGTGTTTGTTATATGTTATACATGTTATATGCTTTAGCTTAATGTGTTATATCTATACAAGCATATCTATGAACATGATTGTGTTAATTACTGCATACATACTATGCTTAAAATGTGATTGAATCTGTGTATGCTTAAAATGAGTTGTTGGAATTGAAAAACCACATGCACCAAGCATATCTGTATGACCAAATTGATTACAATGGTGTGTTAATCAATTAAGGTCATCAGACACCTTAAGCTTTAAAGTGTGGGAAAACAACAGTTTTAAGTCAATTACATTATTTGGTAAATCGATTAAAACCCGTGTGTTTGCTCAAATACTTTTCAAATGTGCTGTTATGTATTTTGAAGAGAAAAGTTTTAAAAAATGTTCTAAGTGTTTATACTTAATCGACTGTATGCTTTTTGTATTCGATTAAGATTTTGAGAACTATTTAAATGCTTGACATAACTGTCACAACAGTCATATTTTTTAATATGTTGACCAAGTACTTATTGCAAGTCGATTACATTAATTGTGCATTCAATTAATTACTGTGATTGTTATTAATCTGTTACAACTGCAAAGTGCATTCGACTAGATTAATAGCCTAATCGATTAAAACACGTTTGATTTGTGTTATACTATATATTGACGCCTGATTTGAATTTTGTAAGAAGAATTGATTTATACACTTTCATAATTTTAGAATAAGTTGTGATATCTTACAGAGGAAAGAAAAGCTCCAAGAACCAAAGGTCTACTATGGTTATTTAGAGTCTTGAAGGTTTCTTGCATAGCAAGGTTGATTGAGTTTGAACGTCTGATCTCTCTGCATAACAAGGTGTATACTGCTTGATCAAGACCTAATTCAATTGTGAAGATTGGCTGGTATTCCGTGTGGTGTTTACAGGAGGAAGAACGATGTTCTTGACTTTGAGGGTGCCTCAAAGGGTTTGACAGCAGAAGAGGGTGTTTTTGTTGCGTGTCTTGTTTATTGTATTGCCTATATTAGATTAGTGGGTTAGAAAGGTGTTTTACATTTTGACGTGAGGTCACTGTAAAAACCTTGGGGTAAAAACTCAGATCTTTATAGTGCATTTGCTTTCTTGGAGTGGAAGGATACTGGATGTAGGCAGGTTGGCCGAACCAGTATAAAAACCAGCGTTTGAATTTTCTAATCCTTACACTCTGCATTATAGTCGATTAACCTATTTTCGTATTCGATTAAGTGAATTGTTGCATTGCATACCATTTTACTTGCGATTCAAGAAAAGCGTAAAGACATCCTATTTAGCGAAAAAGATTTTAAAAGCAAACATTTCCCCCTCCCCCCTCTTGGTGTGAGAAACAAAGCACTTCTTTTTTAACACATACCAACAACCCAGACTTATCAAAATCCTATAAACATCTCACATCAGCACTAAAATCAACATGCTCATGGACGACAGCGGATAAACGATATAGACAACATCTTATTATAACACTCCTTCCATAATCATCATCAATACACTGATTCAACCAAAGCTGGAAAAAAAGTCTCATTGTAGCGTCATTCACCGATTCAAATAACCTAACAAAAACATAATATCCTTCTAAACTCGTAAACAAACTCCAAATCATAAGAACATAAGCATATCTTTATTTCAAAACCTTTCACTGATTCAAAATGTATCACAAAAGCATAATCTTGCTCTAAAACCATAAACAAAATAAAAATCCTAAACCCATTCAAGAATCGAGTTCATACAGAACTAAAAGATTCAAGGTTAGCTCCCCTTACAGTTTCCTACCAAGCTTGCTCTTCAAAATACTTCGAGGACGTTCCTCTAGCCTAGAATTCACTTCCGTGTCTCCAAACTCAGCTCTAGAACCCCCCTGCTCCAAGATCTGCACGTCACTAGCCTTAGGTTCCTCTCAAGAACCTTTCTCAACCCCTGGATGGTCCTTAAATAGCCAAAATGACGTTCTTGACATTAAAGGCACTCGCCTAGCGAGCTGTAACTCGCCTAGTGAATGGGTCCACTAGCCCAACAAGTGAGTTTGCTCGCCTAGGGAGCCAAAAAGTCGCCCGACGTGATGTCGGGGAAATTCTATACGGAATCTTGACTTTTCGGGAATCCCAGCGAGTTGCTTCACTCACCTAACGAGTATGCCAGGTCGCCCAGCGAGTGAACAAAATTTTCACAACTTTGAAAGATTGGTTGAACCCTTTCCCGAAGTCGAAAATATGTGTATGTGTACTCGAATAGAAGTTCTTTAAGTCTAATTTCCAATGGAGAAATAATCAACTCAATAGCTAAATTTTACAAAATTTATAAGTACAATAGTAAACCATGTCAAAGTTGACAACATTGTATTTTACTTATAACTTGAACTTTTGTTACAACTTGCTAAATTTTGAGTTTCTAAGGTCTTCTAATGATCCAAGACTTACTCTTACCCTCTGAATTCAAGGGTCTTACACATTGACTTATTGGTACTGGGTGCCACTTCTAGACTATCAGGCACTTTGAAATTAGTGTTTTCTAAGGGGTTTTAGCATTGAGTTCCACTTTAAAAAGGTTTATTGTTAAACACTTGACTTTAACGATCAATTTAAGCAATGAATTCTTTTAAGTATGTGTTACTCAATCATTGAGAAATGGTTGTTGCAACATTTTGATAAAGTTTTCTCTTTAATAAAGAGTTGTTTAATAACATGAGCTTTTGTATCAATTAAGATAAAGTGCTACTATAGGATTTGTAAGTGAAGCGTTTATAGAGAATAAAGCAATAAACACACGATTGTTTTAATACTGGTTCACTCTACCGAGCTACGTCCTATCTTCTCTAAGATCTCAGAGGGTTTCACTATAGTCTTTAATAAGATTACAAGTGAGTATTCTCACCATTCCTAATATCCCTAGACACTCCCGATATCTTCTAGATACACTTGTGTAGGTGAGTTTCACCCATTCCTGGTAGTGCATTATTCTTCACCACTCATGTTATCCCTAGACACGCTCGGTATCCTCCAGATACACTTCTCTAGTTAAGTTTCACCCATTGTTGGTTTCCACTAGACACACATGTCTAGCTACTATTTAGCTTTACCAAGTTAAACGTCAAAGTTTCACGCACCTCTAGTTTCCACTAAACACCCCTGTGTAGCCACCGTTTAACTCTTTAAAGTTAAACGTAAATTGTTTTAATTCTCTTCAGAATTTACAATCAAAAGATTGATTATAAGTCCTTAGACGATAACTCTCGTAGAGAGGATATATGATCAATACAAATCAATCTAATAGACTCACGGATACGATAATCTTACAACAGTAAACTTATATATCGTTGAAGCTTGAGAGTGTTTCTTTTCTTGAGCTTTTCTCTCTCAGATATTCTCTTTTGATGCGTGTGCTTTTTGAGCTTTTCTCTCGACGTTTCTTCGCTTGAGCTCTTTCTTTCTATATCATATTGTCTTTATTCTCTTTTTGAATCATCTTCTATTTAAAGGCTTCTCAAAAAGATATATGTTAGACAGAGCTTATGCCTTGATCCTTGAGTCTTCTTAGTTCTTGTCGTATGAAGCAGTCGTTGGTTAAAGTCAACTTGTTAGAGTAAGTTTGCTTTTTCAGTACTTTACAAAAGTAGGTAGTACGATTTTCTTGGCATGACTTCTGATGCAAAGAACATTTCGTGAATATCTTCTTTGTTCCTAACTTCCACTCCTGATTTGTATAGGATGGAGTAGGTGGATGCGTGTAATAGGCAATCTGCACAACATAGACTAGATATGCATGCAGTAGACATGTCTTTTCTCTTATCACTTTTGTTGTTTTTAAACGTTGAGCATTTAATGACATTTTATGCTTGTTCAGGACAACAAAGTGCTTTTTGCGTATTCTAACATTTAGGTAGGATTTGATCATTTACGCTTTGTACTAAGATACCAAGCAGTTGATGAAAACATCACGGTTGGATGAAGTAGATCGTTCGGCACATGGTATCATCTAGCCTATGTAAACACTTTCGATTTTTCTCTATTATATTCAACAAGTGCGTTTAACAAGGTGTTTTCTAATATAAGTTTTTAGACTATCAATTAAGACTTTCAAGCATACTTTCCAAAAACATATTTTGACAATTTTATCTACTAAGACATGTTGAGAGTTTGTTTAGTTATCGTCTAACGATGTATAACGTTTGTATTCATCAAGATTTTTTTTGACGCATTGATTTGGGAATCATTTAGTGGTGCATCATGTTCATACCTAGATGTTTCACTAAGGCTTTGCCTAAGGTATTTGGGTTTCTCAGCATTTGCATAAATCACTTATGTTTTACCAATGTTGTTAACACTTGTCATATGCTTATTCCGTTTAATGTTCTTTATTAAACTTCAAAACACATTAGAGCGTTTAGATAGTTCAGTCTTATAGATGATCTTATCTTAACAATCTCCCCCATTTTTATGTTGAATAAATACACATCTAAACAATATGATTTTTCAGTTCATCGCAGAAGTGCATTTATAGTTGGTTTGTCTTATGGCATGCGGGTTAGTTTTCATAGTAGTTGTAAACAATAATCAATGCATGATAAATAATCAGAGCATAGTATATATGTAAAAGACTGATATTTAAACACATAAACATAAACATGTTACATAAACTTAAAAGTGTACAATGTTATGCATGAACACTTCTAAGAATCTGGATACTTCCCTTGATTCTATGTTGTCCTATTTTATCCTATCATCTAATTAACTCCCCTAGAGTATATGCTCTTGGATATTGACACATCTACCTTTTTTCTCTCTCTTATTTGATAAACATTAAAAAAAGGTGAAAGGAGAATGAGAGACAACATCATTGCCCGACAAGTATGATATGAGCGAAGGATGGTGGAAAAGAAGAGGGGAAGAAGAAGTTGAAAAAGTAGAATGAAGGAAGGGAGAGGAGAAGTAGTGGTGGGGTAAGGTAAGGCCCTATCGTGAAGAGTGCAGCTTAGGTGGAAGAATTACTCGCGTAAGGTAGGTAAGTTCTAAATATGAAGATAGGAGGAAGTGTCTGGATATCATATGCATCTTGATCCGAAGATAGGATAAGATGATGATGGTGGTCTGGTTGTTCAGGAGATGGTTTCATTAGTTTGGATGATCGAGAGTTTAAGAGTGGACGAAAGAGTGAGAAAGAACAATAGATTAGGTTTTTCAGAGGAGTGGATGTGTTGAAAATGAGAAGAATGGAGTTGACTTAAATAGAGTGGGAATGTTATTCATAGTCGGTTATGATTTGTCTTTTCTATTTAATGCACTTTGTACAGCTTTATTTGAAAAAAGATTTCATATTTCTTGAAGTCCGTAATATTTTGGAAAAAAAGTTGATGCAACAGATAAGTATTAAGAGGGTGGCAGAGTCAGAAGATTTGTCTTCTCGAGAAGGAAAGAATTTAAAAGGTCTAATTGACACGTAATAGATGATGGACCAATTTATGGAAAAGACTAAGAGCTTGAATTTTGATTATTTGTCACTTGGAGTCTTTGGGAATCCTAGACATTTTTCTAGATATGGGCTCAGTATTTAGACACAACTTATGCATGTATGTAGTTGTCTTGTAGACGATTTGTCTTAAACAATGTTATACGTGAGACATCATTTAGACGATGAGTCTTTGACGTTCATCCCTAAATGCTATATGATTTGCGCAAGACACATTGAGTCACATTCATTCAACGTTTCTCTAAGAAGGGTGATTAGACGATAAAGTCTATCTTCCACTAATGGTTTAGTGAAGATGTAAGCTTGTTAATCTTTTGTGTTTACGTATTGTAAATTCACAGTACCCTTGTTAACATGATCACATATGAAATTATGCTTGACCTCAATATGCTTTGCGCATGAATGAAATCTAGGATTTTTAGATAAACTAATAGCAATAGTATTATAACAGTAGATAGGGATCTTACTCTCGAAGTAGTTGTAGTCTTCTAATTGATTTATGATCCATAGTAGTTGTGAGCAACAGTGAGGGACAAATATATATTATGCTTCTGTAGTAGATAACACAATTGTATTCTTCTTCTTGCTCAACCACGAGACAAGGTTTCCTATAATGAAGTGGCAACCTCCACTTGTGCTTTTGCGTTCGACTTTGTCTCCAGCGTAGTCAACATCACAATAGCCTTCTAATTTGAAGCTTTCGCTTCCTTTGTAGCATAGGTTGAGATTGATTGTTCTTATCAGATAGTGAAAGATTCACTTAATAACACTGAGATGAGTTTCTCTAGGATCCAACTAGAATCTCGCACATACACAGACACAAAACATTATGTCAGGTCTAGACGCAGTGAGATACAAAAGTGAACCTATCATTTGTCGATAGGTAGTGTTGTCCACCTTTGATGAGCTTTCATCTAGCCCTAGGCTAGTTGTTGGATTCATTGGAGTCTTCATCTTCTTTGCTTCATCCATTTTGAACTTCTTAAGCAACTCCTTGATATATTTGGTTTGATGAATATATATTGCATCCGTGTCTTGCTTGATTTGTAGTTTGAGAAAGAACTTTAGTTCACCATCATGCTCATTTCAAATTCATCTTGCATCATGGTGGAGAAGTCTTGACAAAGATCCTCATTAATAGCTTCAAAGATAATGTCATCAATATATATTTGAATTGTGATGAAATCTTTATTGACATTCTTCCTTAATAAGGTGGTGTCTACTTGTCCTCTTTTGAAACCATTCTTGATAAGGAAGAGACTAAAGAATCAATAATCAAAAGAATCAAATTCATTAATTCAACTTAACCTCAGAATCCATAATGAAATTACATTGGAATAGTCCCCGAAGCTTAACCTCCATGAATGGAGTGGGAAAATGTGGCAATTAGGGAATAATGCGGTTATGACTCTTGGAAATTTATTGTTTGGTAATTGTTGTTTGATGATTAGATGTTTTCTAGAACTATAATTATTATGTTTATTATTTAATGTTGTTAATGATTAAGTTGAACATATGATTTGTGTGTCGTTATTTGGATGATTTGTGTGGTGTTATGTTACTAATATGATGTGTTGGATTAAGAATAGAAGGGTGATTTAGGATTTGATAGGTGTGGGCCCAATTCTAGAAAGAAAGAGAGTTAAAGCAAACTTTTGGTTTTAATTTGTATTTTGGACCTAGGGGCAAAGAGGTCATTTTACCCTCATTAATTAGTATAAAAATTAAGTTATGGGGCTGTACAAAGTAAAGAAAGGAAAATAAATATGAAATTAAAAGATTTAGTGGTTGTTGATATTATTTTAATTAAAAAGATAAAGATAGAATAAGAAAACATAAAAAGGAGAAAGGGAAACTAGGGTTCATAATTGTAATCTACATCTAAAACGAAAAAGAGAGAGATAGGGAGAGAGAGAAAGAGAGAGGCGATTCTGAGAAAGGAGAGGAAGAACTGGAGAAACCTTAGAGATTGATAGTGTTTTAGAGTGTAGACAAATCCCTTGGATTGCCCAAGGTATGGCAATGAGGAATCTTACCTTTGCTTGTTTATTGTTGTATGTTATATGTGTTCTTGGTTATTTTGATTAATAATCCTTGTTTGATATATGTTTATATGATTATGATTATGGTTGTATTGTTACTTTTTTTGGGCAAGGGTTTATGTATGCATGGACATAGGGTTTATGTAATATTTGTGTTAGGTTTTCCCTATGAATGTATGTATGGTTGTTGGGTTATCCCAATAGATGGTTTGATGCTAAGGGAGAATAAAGTTATGAGGCATGGGGGTTTTCCATGAAAATGTATGTGAAAGGGTGTGATAATAATCATATGCATTATATTTGGGTTTTATTGGGTATAACATGTTAATGATTGGGGTTAGATTATTCAAGTGATGTATTATATGTGTTTGAGTACGTTTACATGGGGATGTGATGCTTGAATGCGTGTATGATGTGGTTAAGTATGTTTCTACATGATTTAGGATTGATGTATGTATGTTTGAATGCTTGAATCATGTCCAGGACGTGTTTCGTTTCGGCAATAATCGATTATCATTAGTGATAATCGATTATTTGTACGTCGATATTGAGTCTGGTTGCGGGAATAATCGATTATCTTAAGTGATAATCGATTATCCCTTTTTTCGTGATGTTTCTGGGTAATTTTCCGTGAGATAATTGATTATCAAAAGTGATAATCGATTATCACAATGTATTTTGGTGTAAAATGGTGAATTTGATTAAGAATAAACATGGACCAAGCTTGAGAAGTAGTGAAACACGTTGGTACTCAGTGAATGACAGTAATGGGCTTGTTTAGGGTCAATTTTGACTTGTGATTGTGAATTGGAGCATGAATGAGTGTTGCGATGTATTAGAGTATGTGGTTGATAAGCATGAGTGTGAAGGATAAGTCTACTACTTGTGTGCATTGGAAGGGTTATTTGGGTATTAAGCCTTCCTTGTGTGGGGGTGAAGGTGTCTTCCTTGTCCTTGTGTGGCAGGATTACATGT
This sequence comes from Vigna reflexopilosa, assembly GCA_027742785.1. NCBI lineage: Eukaryota > Viridiplantae > Streptophyta > Magnoliopsida > Fabales > Fabaceae > Vigna > Vigna reflexopilosa. The sequence continues at coordinate 30,093,475 of CM050925.1, read as the reverse complement.
TCCTTAACTAGATTGCAGGACTACTCGAATGTATCTGTATGGGGAATCTATAGATGGGGTTGTAGGAGCGGTTATAGTCGGTGAGGTAGGATACAAGAGTGTGACTAATTCTTTCCACTGTGGTGTTTATGGTATGGTGATGATCATGATGTTGTTTATGACTGGGATAGTCATGATGGTGGTGTATCTATGATAGTAATCATAGTATGAGAGATGCTCCAGGTGATGCTATGTGATAGATGTGTTACTATAAGAGTATAGTAAGTAGTTAGCATAGGTGTTAATGAGTGGATAAACCAAGAGTCTATGTGTGAGATGTTAGTGATGAAATCAAGGGTTAGAGGGATCGAGTAATTCGTTTTGATTGCATTATCATGTTAGTGGATTAGGAATCCTATTGTTATTACTACTATGTGTGGGGTGTTTGATGATTGGGATTTAATCAGTATGTTTATATCATGTTATTATGATTGTTTTACTGGTAGCTTACCCCGTACATGTTTGTGTTTGTGTGTTTGTGAATGATATTATTGAGGATGGTCGTATAATGCGTTATACGTGAGCAGATGATGTTACAGATGATGCAAAGGCATGATAGAATCGAGAGATGACGAGGGACAGACTTGGGATTTTTATGCACAGTTATTACTTTTGAACTTTAAGACAATGTAGTTGGAGTCATTTTATTTCCTTCGTTATTTTCATGGGACAGATATTTTGGAACTATTATGTTTTATGCACGTTTAAATGTTGAAGTTTTTGAAAATACGTTACCGCGTTATGTTGAAGTTTGAAATTTTACCGATTTTTGAATAACCTGTGACACCCTAGAAATTTGGGTGTTACAAGAGCCATGGATGCCACCGTTGCAGCCACACTATCAAAGTCTATAAAAAGAGAATTGTTGCCAAACCACTGGTCCTTCTTTGCAACTCCAGGTTGAGATTATTTTGAGACGAATTAAAGCTTAAATGATCTGGACCATTTTTAGTCAAGACTGTGACACTATATGGAGAAATTGAAATTGAAGATCCAAAGACAAAGAGAAGTTGGACAGTGAATACACAAAGGCTAAAGGAATACCAAGGTGGTAATCTCGGCAGATTCATCACCAAAACCCCATCAGACGAACCATGATGAATATGGATTGAGCTAAAGACGTTAAACAAGCGCTATTGGGAGGTAACCCAACTTTGATACTATTTTATTAATTTAGATTATTTCATAACTTTGGTGTATTTAGTTTATTTGCATTGTTTGATAGATTTTATGTTTCATAATTAGATTTACATTCTATCATGAATTGGATGTAGTTTGCATGAGTAGAAAATGTCTAGGACCATGAAAGGTTAAAAGCATTCTATAAGAGTTAGGAGAAATATGACAAAGATTGGAGTTGTAAATTGAAAGAAAAATTTGACGGAGCCTACAACTCGAGCGGTAGAATTGGTGCTTAAGCCACCACTTATGGGTGAATCACCCTATGTTTAGAAATTTGAACTTTAAAAGATTGACCCCTATATAAAGCGTTTCATTTAAAACCCACTACTCACGTTTGCCAATCCACTCACTCTTGAACTCTCTAAAACCCCTAGAATCCTTTAAATCTACATCCACTCATTAACGAATTCCTTTTCCTCTCAATATCTACTTCATCCACTGTTTTCGTCTAGTGAGTATAACACATCCATTTCAATCTCTTCTTAAATTATAATCATTTATTAGGATTTGCTCAAGCCCCAACAATTGTGACTCGAACACCTTTTTTTGTAAATAAGCATTTGCATGTTATTCTATGTTCATGAGATGATTCAGAAGCACTTTATTTATCGTTTCAAATTTGAAAAACATTTTAATGTAGAATTTTTCCATAAAAAATTTCCATGTCTAATTTGTGAAAAGTTTTAGCGTTTGTGGATATCTTGTTTCTGATTTTTTATGTGGATTGCATGTTGTTATTCTTAGTTAAAACAATTTACTATTACATGTTGAAACTTTAATCAGAATCTTGTTTCAGTGTTGAATTTTCAATTAAATGGATAAAATGATGGTTGCATTTAAAATCTATGGTTGTGGAACTATTTAATTGATCATATAAAGGAGAAATTAAATTGTTGTGGTTGAAATCTATGTAGAATGGCCCCAAAAAGTTGGGTTGTACATGACACTCCTACCTCAAAGAAGGGGAAGGTAGTTGCTACTTCAACATAAAAAAGGAAGCCAAGTCCCTTACTAAAGTTATTTGAAAGCTTATTGATGACTGCATATTTATGTCCTCATTTAGCCTTTAATGTTGGATTCTTAATTGGCTTTTGTACTTTAATAGAATATTTTAATTAGGATTTGTTATAATTCGATTTATTTAGCATGAGATACAAAAACATGTTAGTGCATAAATGTTCTTTTGATATTCTGAGGTGTGTTAGTGCAGTTGCAACTATGTTGAGCTCATTAAGGTGTGGAAATAAATTGGTTAAGGTTTCATAACACCTTAAAGAATAACAAATAATCAAGATCATAAGAAGTCAATCCAAGCATAGCATGAAAAAGTGAAGAAATTTGGCTAAGCTAAGAAAAGGGAACAAACAACAAAAATTGAATCTTGCAGTTTTCTCTATTTATTCTACCAAAAGGGCTTTAATAATTGATAAATGTTTATGATTAAAGATAATTTGGAAGAAATATATTTTAATATAGTTTATTTGATATTGTTAAAAAATTACCTTATTTAACTATATCAATAAATATCAAAAGATAATATTTGTCAAATCTTTTTCAATCTAACAAATATCTTCTCAAATATTTTTAGATCTCCATAATAATCAAATATATCTTAAAGATATTAGATTATTTGATAGATAATTAGAAGAGATTACATTATCATAAAATAGAGAGGGTTACTTCCTACACCACCCCACATTACTCCCTACACCACCACAATTTTAAAAAATTCCAAAACTATCTTTTATATTTTAAAAAATCCTACACCCCTACTTTTTTTCTTCAACGGATGTCACACCCATTAAAGAAAAAATTCTTCAACGAATATGTCACGTCCATTCAAAGTTTATATTATTTTTAGTTTTTATTTTAATAATTTATTGTATTTTAAATTAATAAATAGATATTATTTAATTTTTTTAAAATTTGTTATGTAATTAGATATAAATAATTTTATTTTATTTAATAAAATAATTATTATTAATTTAATTAAATTGTATTATTTTTTAATTTTTTTAAGTTTTTAGTTTATGAAAATATTATATTTTAAATTAATTTAAAGAGTATTTAAATTTTTTGTTTTTTATAATATATTACGTTAAATTAATTTTATTTTATTTAATGAAATAATTATTATTAATTTAATTAAATTTATTTTTGTTTTACTTTAATTACATATTACTATTTAATTGATTATTTAAATATTTTTTATTTGATTAGTTAAACAGATATGTGTTCAAGTTTGTTTTTTGTTTTTTTAGTTTTTAGTTTATTAATTTATTATATTTTAAATTAATTTATAGAGTAAATATTATTAAAATAAAATTTAAAGTCAATTTATTTTTTTTTGTTTTTTTATATACACAAATAAAAAATATTATTAAAATAAAATCTAAAATAAGAACAATAAACTAAAATAACAAAAAAAATTAAAAGATGTAACTTTCTAGAAGTCTTAAGTACTTTTTAAACACATTGATTAATCAAAATGTTTTTTCTAGAAATAAAAGGAGCTACAATCATCCCTATGAGATATAGAAAAGGAAAAAAAGAAATACACTACGATTAATTTAATTATCTTGATTATATATTTTTGAATCTTTTCCTTTCCAAAAAATAAGAATCCAAACTTTCTTTTATTAAACCTTCTAATCAACTATACAAATAATCAACCACACAAAATACGACTTTGATCGTATCTAATTGAAAAAAGTTAAACCTTATAATAAATCATACTCACATTTTTTAACAAAATTAGTAGGTCATTATGTTTAAAATAGAACCTTCTTTACTTGAATAAAATTAGATTATCAAATAGTCATAAAGAAATGAAATGATTACTTCTTATTATAATACTCCATTAAACATATTCATATATTCATACTCACATCTTTTAATAAAATTAATAGGTCATTATATTTAAAATAGAACCTTCTTTACTTGAATAACATTAGATTATCAAATAACATAACATAGTTAATAAATGAAATGTTTCAATGTAACTAATATGATTTTTACCTAAGAAAGTAACTCTAATGACAATCACATTACATGATTTAACTAATATATTTAAAATAACATAAAAATTGAAACCTTTATTAATTAATTAGTTATATTTAAATAGATATTTGCAATCATTCTATTTTTGCCACATATGAAAAGGTTGCATCTAAAACAATAAATTAATTCTTATCACTTGATACAAAATGAAAAAAAAAACATATAATTTATGATATTGTATTATGCTTTGTTTCTATATAGAAAATGTAGTTAATAATAACTATAGTTTATAGTATCAAAGGGAGATTAAGTTAGAATAACAAGAGATAGATTTTGTATTTGTGATATATAGTTAAGATAGTTAGAAATACCTTCTGCACTTACTTTGCATTAAGTTTTGTTTTTATTAATTTAACCTTTCAAGAGTTTATTCAAAGGAGTACCAAAAATAATTCAAATGTTTAAAGTGAAAAAATATATTTCTATATGATATTCTTATTAATTATATTACTTTATTAAATGACTTGCTCTATATTCTCATAAAAACAAAAAGAAAAATCTTATGTTCTATATAACCTTCTTATAAAGTTTGTATGTACCTTTATATTGCATCCTAATTTTTCCACTTCTTTAAATACTTTGATTTCTTCAAAAGTTATAATGCAAAAAATTAATTCACAAGTTTAAAAATCGACTTAATTAAAATTTCAAATTAAACAAATCAAACATAATACCATCTAGTTCAATTTATGTTATAATATTTTATTTTAAATTGTAGACTAGTCTCTTCAATGAATTTTGTAATCTAAGTTATCAAGAACAAACCTATTTTAACATCTTACCTTTTATACAATATTATTTAATTATGTTGTGATGTGCTAAAATTAATATGTATCATTAAATATAAAACTTACAAATGTAAAAAATAATTGACGAAATATCATTCTAATTCAACAGAAACGTTTTAACACATCATCTATTGAGTGCTAAGAATACTATGTAGTAGGATTTGTTTCCAAAAGTCCACCACTAAACAAGAAAATTATGGTTTTTCCACAAATGTCAGATGTCAGAACATGAATGGAGTGGATTAGGAAATTACTTAGCGCAGATCTCAGGAAAAGAAAAATTTACGAAGCAGTCAAATGTAATGAACCGACCAAGAATCGTCGCATTGCATTCCCAAAAAGCCACAGTAATAAAATCGCAGGCGAAGCGTCACAGTCACTCCCTTCCCTCACAGAAAAAAAGTGTCACCCTTCACCCAAACCCACACCTTAGGGTTCTTCAGTTCCTCTTCTTCTCCTTTTAACCCAACAACAAGCCCTCTGAAAAAGAAAAATCCTCATTCCCCAAAACACCCTTCGCGCACCGCATGGCGAAAACGAGGCCAGGCAGAAAGGACTTGGACTCGTACACCATAAGAGGAACCAACAAGGTCGTCCGAGGTAACACACACAACCACCCTTTGCATTTTCCTCGTTCAAAACGCTTCCTTTCCGTGTTTTCGTGGCTGCCCATGATGTTTTTTTGAGATGGGGTTGTCGTTGACAGCGTTTGGTTCTTTGCTGCTGCAGCCGGTGATTGCGTTCTGATGCGGCCATCGGACACGTCGAAGCCCCCTTACGTGGCGCGCGTGGAGAAGATCGAGCAGGACAACAGGAACAACGTGAAGGTGCGTGTGAGGTGGTACTACAGACCCGAAGAGTCCATTGGGGGTCGCAGACAGTTCCATGGTGCCAAAGAGCTTTTTCTCTCCGACCACTATGATGTGCAGAGTGCTCACACCATAGAAGGAAAATGCGTAGTACACTCTTTCAAGAACTACACCAAGCTGGAGAATGTGGGTGCTGAGGATTACTATTGTAGATTTGAGTACAAGGCTGCCACTGGGGCTTTCACTCCTGACCGTGTTGCTGTGTGAGTTTCCTCTCATATATGTTTTTCTCTATACATAATTCGATTTTTGTCCTATGAAAATTTAATGCAGAAACACGTTTATGTACATTGTTTTGTTATAAATTTAAGTCTCTACATTTTTCATTGTAAAGGATTTTTAGTCATTATAAAAGAATTAGTATTGCTTTTACTATTTTCATTTTAACAGAAACACGAAATTTTTGTATGTGGTTTTAGTCTTTACAACAATTTAATACATTTTAGTATTTGTGTTTTGAGTGAACTCGAGATTTTAAATTTACATTTTAACAGAAACAGCAGATTTTGGCAAGTGGTTTTTAGTCTTTAAAGCAATTTAATACATTTTAGTAGTTATATTTTAAGTGAAAGTGGAGATTTTAGTTTTAGATTTTAGGCTGTATAAGCATTTAATACGATTTTAGTGTACTAATATGTTTTCGGTCTTTATATTTTAAGTGTTCTTACTTCTAGTACCTGATGGCGTAGTCAGATTGCATATTTTTTTGGTAAATGTGAGTAAAAACCTATTAAATTTTTCAGGTATTACTATTAAAATTTGGGTTATGTTGGGGCATCAAAAACATGTCTTACCTTTTCATGGATATTTTGTTTTTGGTTATTGATTGTGTCGAAGGGAATTTTGGGTTTTAGAACTAAAGGTTTGCTTTTTTGGCTTGTGTTTTGAAGGTATTGCAAGTGTGAGATGCCATATAACCCGGATGACCTCATGGTACAATGTGAAGGGTGCAAGGATTGGTAAAATCAGTGTTTTCTGCCTCGCTTTCTTTACTAGTATCGTGCTTGGAGTTTTGAATTTATTTTTTGGGTGTTTATTTTTGTATGTTGAATTTGAGCATTGGATGCTATTTACTGGGTTGAAGGAATTATCAGTTATGTGATCTCACCACCTGCAAAATGAGTGGCCTAAAGGGTGTTAGAAAGTTGTAAGTTCTATTGGAAGCTCATGTATGGTCCTAAAACTCTTGTATAGAACTGCATCTACCTGTGCAAGCCCTTTGCATGTTGGTCTTGAAAAAGCATTTTACTTGTGAAGTAAAAGTAAAACAAATCTAAGAAGAAACGGGTGAATATATAATGCGTTGTATATTCTCTTGTTACTTCTGAGCTTCACTGCTAAAATTTCAGTGACGGATGAAATTTATGTCTGCTCTAAAGTGTCAATGTGCCCAATGGGTTCTGTCGTTTCTTTTCTTTCAATATATGCGTGAGCCAATAGAAATTTGATGATGCAGAGGCTTATTCCATCCATTGATTGTTTCCATGCAAGTTTTGAAAAGTATACTTGGACATGTATTTTCATATAATGTTTATGAAATACGGGAGCTGTTAATTACTGCACTCATCATCAACATAGAACTTTGTGGACATAACTTCTATGTGAATTGTGGAAGAGTTAAAATCGAATGAGTGTCCAAGAATCACATTCTTTACATGTTGAGTGTCTCTTTATGCTCTATAGAACACACATTTCAATCTTTGTAGGTTTTTTGTAGGTATCATCCTGCTTGTGTGGGCATGACCATCGAAGAAGCAAAGAAATTAGATCATTTTGTGTGTTCAGAATGTTCATCTGATGATGATATGAAGAAACCGCAAGCTACATTTTCTGCATCCCCAGGAGCTGATGGCAAGGTGACTTCTTGTGTCCAACACCAAATAATTGTTACTTAATGTTCCCAGCATATGACTAAGACATTAGTTTTCTATTATCTAGTTTCTGGCAAGGATATGGGGAGGGAAACGGGACACATTTCTGAAAAAGGAATGAATGATTTAACATATGGTCTAGAATTTGGAGTTTGATGGGAAAAAAAATCTCTTTAAAATTTAACCCTTATACAGCTAGTTTCTAAAATGACCATAGATTGCAGCTAGTTTTTCACTAGTTAGTGTGGATGGAGACACATGAATAAGTAGTGGGCATGTGTAAGTTAACAGTATCATGTGCATTTCTCTCTTGTTTTGATACCAAACTTCGCATAGTTCTGTCTTATTTGCTGTCCTTAATCTGAAACACTGTGTGCATTGTTGGAATAAAAATATGTGGGTTGGCTAAATGTATCCCTATGCTATTTTTAGTTGTTGTACTGTTGTATGGCAGGTATGTATTCTTTTTATAGTCATTGGTAATGTATTGAAGGCTGTAATTTTCTTTCTTTTGAGATATAGGCTTAGCAATGATGTTTATCTTTGTGAGCCTTCGTTTAATTGATATCCTTATGACTATGTTGCCCTCACTTTGGTTAATCTGCTCAAAATTTTAACAATATTTAACATGAAAAACCAGCACCTTCCATTTTGTGAGGGGGTTATACATGTACGGCTATTTATTTTATTCACTACTTATATCAATTGCTATTGAATTTTTGGAGGGGTTAGTGGTGCTGGCACAGTGAGGTTATTTATTTCTGATGAATGCAATTTCATCCTCATGTCTGTTTTATGATAGGCTCAAGTTAATATGGGACTCTGATTGATTATATTCAGTAAGATATTTATTACCACAATTTGTAAAATCTCATCAGATGCCTTTTGTTTGAAAAAGTGTTTAAAAAAACAAACTTTCGAAACCAATAAGCAAAAGAGAAGTGCCCTTTTTGTAATTATGAGTAAAAATTGATTTTTTTTTTCTCAAACCAAATGGGGTCACAAAATAGTTGGTAGACAGTTGGTTCATTGTTGAGGCACAGTGACATTTTGCTTTTTGGATTGTGGTTTTATATTATTGGATTCAAAATTTGAATTTTGCAGGTGGAGCCCAAGCGGCGAAAGAGATGACCATAATGCAGAGGTAACTTGTTTGGAGGCGTGAGTGACTCTTGCTGAATTTGGGTGGCACACTATGGTAGCTTTTGTGTGTTGTACAGCTTCATCTAGAGGCTATGAACATTTCATTATGTATCTGACTTAGCTTATATTATGTATCTATTCGTCTTAGATTTTATAACTCTGACATTCCTTCAAGTTAATTCCGATCCAAGTGTTTATTATTCTTCAGATGATGACATCAAAAATCACAGAGAAGCGGTTAGTTTTAAATGTTGGTTCGTGTGTAGCACTTAGCTTTTTGTTCCTCCGTATTGCTTACCACCTTACAAATTTGAAAAATTTGCCAAATGATTTTTCTTATTTATTTATTTGGATGAACGCCATAACTGTATAAGTGTGCAAATCAATAAAAAAATATCTCTAACATTATGATGGTTGAATTTAAAAATAAAGAATAAAAAAGGGAGAAAAAAAAAGACAAGGATAAGCTTCCACACTTATTGCACGGCACAACTGTTGCACGACCTTACTGCTCCATGCTTATCAATTACAAAAAGAAGCCGAAAGCAGTTACAATTTCGTGTGTTTTTTTTTGGTTTTTTTGTTTTTATCTGTCATGGGCCTTTTACTGTCTTGCTTGTATTTTTATATGTTATCCTTCTGTTTTGTTACGTGAGTGATAATATTATACTTTTAATTGGTTTTTGTATTTTAATAGAATATTTTAATTAGATTTGTTATAATTGGGTTTATTTAGCATGAGATACAAAAACATGTTAAAAATAACTTTTCAATTGCATAAATGCTTTTTTGGATATTTTGAAATGTGTTAGTGTAGTTGCAGCTAAGTTAAGCTCATTGAGGTGTGAAAATAAATTGGTTAAAGTTTCTGACACCTTAAAGATAAATCAAAGAATAACAAATAATCAAGACCACAAGAAGTCAATCCAAGCATAACATGAAAAAGTGAAGAAATTTGGCTAAGCTAAGAGGAGGAAACAAGCAACAAAAATTGTTTCTTGTGGGTTTCTCTATTTTTTTTCTACCAAAAAGGCTTTGATAATTGATAAATGTTTATGATTAAAAATAATTTGAGAAAAAAACATATCTTAAGATATTTTATTTGATATTGTTAAATAATTACCTTATTTAACTGTATCAATAAATATAAAAAAATAATATATATCAAATCTTTTTTAATCTAGCATATGAGCAATAACCATATGGACCATCCTATAGGAATATTGGGTTATTAATGGATAGAGTGAAAGAGAAACTAGAAGTTATAGATGAAAGGTTGCGAGCTGATCAACGATGGAAAATATTGTGTATGAGTGGTGTGAAAATGAAAAAATGTTATGCAACATGATCGAGGATTCAAGTAACAACAACTTTTTAGAATTACTTCTAAGTGCAAATTCCACCATCTACTCCTATCCGAGATTTCCTGATACTATAGAGTTTAGAGCACTTCATCACGACATAAAAGATTTACTTCTAAAGTTGATTATTAGAGCAATACAAATGTCTGATGATTTAAGTCAACTAATGAATGACAAAGCTAGGGAGGTCGAGTTAGAATTTTTTTCGAAGATAATGGTTGAGCAGAATATTGAATTCAAGAAAATGAGAGAGGACATGGATCATAAGTTACAGAATCAGATAACTGATGTGAACAACATCAAGATTCAAAGATTAAATCAATAATCAACTATAGAATCACATCACGCTAATATGTCTACTGATGGACATACAAATTTTACTAAAGGTGTTCTTCAATTTGTTAATGGTGAAGCAGTAGAGTCAACTACTTCAAGTATAGATTTTTGCTCACAAGATGAGATTATGAGGATTACTAATGATCCTATTAACCATCCTAATGCACCTAATGATGTTGAAATTGAGTTGAAGTCACATGCTCCACACATCAAGTTTGTTGATGTGAACAATGAAAGTAGATTTTCAGTGGAGATCAAAACACTTAGTGTCATTTAATGCATTTATTGTAAAAGTGTTATTCTGCTTATATACTTTGTCCTTGTTTAATGTACAAATCAAAATTACACAATGGGTTATTAAGAATAATTTCATATGTGGATAGAGACGTTAAGAGAAGAAAATAACATTTTGGGAAAGATCTAAGCATAGACTTTTTTAATGACATGCTGTACAAGCCGCATTTCAATCAAGATATGATAAAACACTATACCTCTACATGACAAGAAAACTAAGTGTGACTATGTATAAAAAAACAATAAGAAGCCTATAAAAAGGTCAACTCTACATCCAACGATCATCTCTTTGAAAGGCTATATAAAGAAGATCTAAAGAAGAGAGAAGACTGATGAAAAATGACAAAGTAATAACAATGAAGAGAGAAGAATGAATTGTTATGTCTAAGATGGGATAAGAGAAAAGAAGAAGAGAAGAAAAAAAAGGGATTGAAACATTTGAGGTTAAAATGAAGAAAAGAAAAGAAGAATGAAGTTGAGAACGTATTGAAAAGAAGAGAACAAAATAAAGAGAGAACATGTCTTGAATATTCACTCTTCATTATGCTTATACATATCGTCGAAAGATCTTGCATCTAAGAGGGAACAAAGAAGAGATGAAGCTCAATCAAAGAAATTGGTCGAATATTCAACAATGCTACTGCTTAAAGCTTACACCATATATAGCTCTTTAATAAGGAAAAAACAACTTCATTGAGCGAGAGAAGAGAATACAAAGAGTATGTATTTGTCCTACTGCTCTTCACACTACATCGTCTGATGCTTCTCTAAGGAACAACCTCACTAAAGTGAAGAGATAAAGAGCATGCATAAGAAAGAAAATTAAAGATCAATATTGTTGCTCTTCAAGCTTACATCGTCTTATGCTCTTCAGCAAAGGAAACAACCTCCAAGTTACAAGACTGCACTCTAACTTTATTTAACCTCCCTAGGAGAGTAATTTGAGTCTGTAACATTACAAGAGTCAGATGTATTGTATATGTAAAAATATCCTCTTATATGAGAGTAAAACCATCTGTATCTTGTTGTATGTTCTGCAGAGAACTAAAACACTTAAAAGTAGGAGTGGGTGGTACTCAACTAGACAACATATAAGGTAGATACTAGAATTGTCTAGGGATGCCAAGAGTGACTAGAATACTTAAGTACTAAGAGTGGTGCTAATACTCAATTAGGAGTGGTTAAGGAATACTCAACTGGACAGGTAATCCAGGAATACTAGGAGTGAGTAAAGCTCAACTAGACGAGAGTCTAGGGATACTAGGAGTAGTGAATAATACTACGCAACCAGGAGCTGGTTAAACTCACATGTAATCTTTGATAAGATTAATGGAACCTCTCAAGAGCTTTTGCAAGAGACTGGACATAGCTCTATTGGAGTGAACCAGTATAAAAATCTTGTGTCTATTGCTTTATTCTATTAAATATCGTTTTGCCTTGATTATAAAAAGAAAACATCTGAACAAGTTACTTAAACTATTTATTTTCCTATATTCACTAGAAACTAATAATGTGAACTAAAACATGAGAGTCAATGCACCTTTATTTAAACGTTAAATACTTAAAGTATTTATTTGAAGACTCACATTTTCTTTTATCACTACAGTTTTGAAGCTATGCATAATACTTGTTGTGAAATCTTTCTAAGAATTTTCTATGAAATCTAGCGTTTAAACAATGTTTTTAACTACTCACTCAAATTTATTTAGATGTTATGTTATGAAAAGAATTTGAAAACACTATTCAAACTTGTTAAGACTCCGACAAGTGTACCGAATCGTATCAAGTAATATAATTGGTAAGACCAAGTATCGTTTTCCCTAGAGACTTGTGGCCTAAACAATCATGTGATTTGTTGATTAATTAAGACTTGAGAACAAAATCATTAAGTTTGTAATGCGAAAATTAAACATGAATGCAAGTGTTTGATCAATTGACAAAAAGAATGCATAGGTGATTGGTTTGTAAAATATGGAATTATTATGTTGTTGGGGGTTTTGATTTCTCCTATCCACTCTCATGTATTTATGAATTCGTCTTCTTCATTAATGTTAATGCCACTTTCTAATTTACTTTAAACCCGATGTCTCGGTGAAGAAAGCCTATCCTTAATTACTAGTTTACAATGTCTTATTTCCCTAGCAATTAATTCTGCATTACTTACGCACAAAGCTTAAAGGCAACCAACCCTCATATCCCCATGTCTAGGCAATACTGCTTTTGGGAGAGATTCCCCAGATCTAGATTTCCCCGTATTGCTTTGGAAGCTACAATTGGAATTCAACATTTGGAAAAGCAATGCATTCGACTGATGATTTAAAGCATTCGACTGCGTTTAACTGGGTTAACAATTCCATATATGGAATCTGGTTTTATCTTTTTTGATTGCTTAAATCCAATATAATCTGTTATTATCTCTGCTTTTATCTGTTGCAAATATCTGAATCACGATAATATTGTGAGATTGTTGAAGTTTGTATCATTGCATATCTATATGGTTTGATAATCTGACTTTGATACAACTCTGTGCTTAAACTGCTATCAAATCTGTGATATACTGCATTATGCATCTGATTTGATTTTATTATGCATAATGACAAGGGGAGTATCACTTTTCTACACATTTTACATCACATGCCTACATTTCAGGGGGAGTTAACATTGTTTTGTGATGAAATTGTGGTTATGAGAGCATCATTGTATTTTACAAATTACATATCTTTCTGATGCATCTCTGTTTTCAAATCTGCATAAATATCTGAAGCATTCCTTTTTTGTTAATTCACAAAGGGGGAGAGATATATATGAGAGTATGAGAGTTAGTATAAATGCTTTATGAAAGGGGGAGAATAGTTATTCTATCTCATACTTTATCTGCTTGATATTATGCTGTATCTTGTGTTGAATTGTACAGACATGGTTGAGTTATTAATCATGGTTGTGCATCATCAAAAAAGGGGGAGATTGTTGAGATTGTTGACAACACAAACTCTATATCAATCTAGTTTTTTATGATGACAACACTATGCTTAATAACAGTACACATGTTGTTGTATTACATGTTCTATTCTGAACTGATTGTTATATCTGCTGAACATGTTTTGATGTACTGTGATATATGTTCCTATGTTAATTGTGTGATATATTTGTGGAACATGCTTATATGATTATGTGCAATATGAACTGCTGTATCAAAAATATTTTACTGCACATTCTGGAAAGTGAAAAATCACAAGCACTTTTCCAAACTTATAATTGTGTGACAAAGTTCTAGTCCAGTCGAATACATCTGTAATGGATTCGACTATTCTAAAACCTTTGTACAGATTTTGAGAATCAGTGCTCTGTGATGTTTTGAATTGAAAAGAATTTCAAAATGTTTTTCCATGTGTCAGTCGACTATGTCTAGAGTACATTCGACTGTATTATTGATCTGTTTTGGAATTCTGTTATGCTTTCACGCTCCAACGACTATATTTTTAAAAGTTAGTCAAACCTTGATGACTTGGTCAACTGTATTAAATGTGTGTTGATTTTCGTTGACTGTGAGCTACTATGTTGACTGTCTATTATAACTGTAATAATGCAGTCGACTGAATTAGTAGTCTATTCGACTGAAAAACAATTTGACTGATAGAAATCTATAACTTGGCTGAACACGATTTGTTCAGTAACTTTGATGCTTTAACATTTTCATTTCTTGTTTCAGATTGAATTCTCTGTGTTAACAACTCCAAGAATTCTCCAAGAAGACGGTGGTGATCTATCTTGAGAGAGATTCAAAGGGAGAAGGCTTATGCGCTGACTGTGTGATTAGAAACTGCACAAAGAAGGTGCTTCTTGATTGATCATTGTAGGCTTGACATCCTGTGAAGACTGCTGCATTGTTTGAAGGCTTGGCAACCTGTGAAGAGTGCTGGAATTGACCTGTTGTGATACAAGGGTTACACATTGAGGATTGTTTGACGTGGGTTCAGATTGCAGAAGAGGGGATTCTTGCTGCAAGTCTGGTTTTGGTTATTGCAGCTATATTTTGGTTTTGGGTTAGAGAGGAGATTTATATTTTTGACGTGAGGTCTTCTATAAATTCCTTGTTATAAAAACCGCAACCTATATAGTGCATTTGCTGCCTGGGTTGGAAGGACACTGGATGTAGGCATTGTTGGACAAACTAGTATAAAAGCAGTGTTTGCTTTTCTCTATCCCTACACTCTTTATTTCTGTCGACTATATCTGTTACGCAATCAACTACGTTTTTCTACTGCATAGAAATTTTCATTACTTGCATTTCAAGAAAGATATAAAAGCTTTATACTTTTAATTAAAGATTGCGAAAAGATTTTGTTTTTGAAACAACACCAATTCATCCCCCTCTTGGTGTAAAATCGAAGCCTACCTATTTCCCAATAGAGTATTTATCGCAAATTTGAGCTGTACTTTCACTAAACTATATTTTATTAAATGTTGTTTATTAAACTTCAAAACTTGAGTTGCTGAACAGTCTAGTCTCTCTAGACGATCTTGTCTTAAAAAAATAAGTTATGTATTTATATATATAAATTGACTTATATCTAGTTGATATATAATTTCTAATACATTTTTTATACCAACATACATATATTTCAAATGTAAAACTAAACATTAATAAATAGTCTTATAATAATTTAATAATAAATTAAAAAATAAACATAACAAATAATAAATTTTATTAAAATAAGTTATAATTTATAACTCTAATCTTATGTTACGAATTTTAAATTTAACTTATAAAACTTGTTTACAGAGTAAAATTTGCATTTGCTCAAAATTATATATAAAAATGGATGTTAAAATTTTGGTTTAATGTCACCATAGATCCCTATTTTCATTCAGAATCTCAAATAGGTCCCTTCTTTTCCGGCGTCTCAATTGGGTCCTTATTTTTGTAAAATTGAATCAAATAAGAGCTTTTTGTCAAATTGAGAAGACGCCGTTAAAGAGGATATTACGTGGCATGCTGAAGGTGTTGTTTTAGGTGACGTGTAAGTTTATACATAATTATGACTTGTATTTTGTAATTTCTAAATTAAAAAATTGAGGGTAAATTGGGAAAAAGAAATTAAAGGTTGCTCCCTTCTCTGATTTCAATTGCAGAGAACAATCTGATTTCGAGGTGTTCGCGTTTTTGTTCGTCGCGGTTTGGGTTGCTTCGTTGATGACTTGTGATTTCGATCTCCTTTCTGGCGCGATGATCTTTCGCGATTAGGGTTTATGTGGAGAAGTTTTGGGGCTCACGATGGTGTTGTTTTTGTTACGTGGTGGTGCGACTTTGGTGTAGAGATCTGGTTCGCGTTGTGATGGAGCCTTCACGCGTAGCTCGCAAGGTGGTTCAGTGAGGATGATGCGAGCTCACAATGGTTTTTCTAGTGCTGGTAGCTATTGCGAGATGCATTGGAGGTGAACGGAGGTCCAACGAGGTTCTGATGGTGTTCCTACGGTGGTTGAACGGCGTGGTGGCTGACTATGGATTTAGGGTTTATGTGGGTTGTTCTGATGTGGTTTCCCTCTTTTAAATATACCCCATTTTCTATTTATCAACCTATTTCTTCTCCCTAATCTTTATGTTCTCACATCTTCTCCACAAGGAAGTGAAGCATATTCCATTAGCCAGACCATCAAAAATCGAGAGATGACATTTACGAGCAATATACTTTTTTTCTTCCATATTAAGAATCGTGATAACCTGTAATTAATGTGTATCTGGATTTCATAAGTAAAATTACAAAAAATAAACTCTTGACCCAAAAAGAAAACAATCTACAAGTCGCATTAACTCCACTAGAGAAAACTCTTAAATTGTGTTTTGCCTATCTGCAGGAGCCACACATTGCTACAATGAACGGTAGGATGCAATATTGATTGCTTCAACCCCAAGTGTAGAGAGGTTACGGGCATACTCCTGGTGACAATTAGCAAGAGGACACTTAAAAGTTACTAAATGTTTCATCTTCGATCTCTGCTTCACTTTCTTTGGTTTCCTCAATCTTATTTCAATTGCTGAGAAAAGTCTCTTTTCCATAATCCAACAAAACTGTTGCTTTTTTCTCCAACGAACCCTAATTTCGCATTTCTCAATTGGAGAGAAAGGAGTTGTATTTAACTTTTTTTTCCCAATTTGTCCTCAATTTTTTAATTTAAAAATTACAAAATACACGTCAAAATTATGTATAAACTGTTACGTCATCTAAAACAACACCCTCAACATGCTACACAATACCCTCTTTAACAACGTCTTCTTAATTTGACGAAAAATTTCTATTTGATTCAATTTTACAAAAATTAAAACCCAATTAAAATGCCAAAAAAAAAAATCCTATTTAAAAATTCGAAAGAAAATAAGAACTTATTAATTCATTAAACCTAAAATTTTAAAACCGTACGCAAAAACTACCATAAATGTATACGTACACATATCTTGCAAATAGTGCCATGTCACCTTAGTAGTAACAAAAAAATGCAATGAACTCTTCACCAATAACAACACCTAACAAAATTCCAAGTGATGATGAATTGAAAAAGGGATCCGTACCTGTTCTGTGGTCTTCTCAAGATAACAACTTTCTGACACAGCGTTTGTTTTTTATTTTTTTAATTTTTTTTATTATTATTGTTATTAAGAGGCTTCCGGAATCAGATTTTGTCTGTGACTAGACAGTGATGTAACTAAAATTAATATATTATCATTCATATTGTACGTGATAAAATATTTTTTATATAATTAAATTTTAAAATCTATATATATTAAAATTAAATTCAATAATAAATAAATATATTTAAATTTGATATTTTAGATATTTAATAAATTATTTAAATTATATTACAAAGCAAATTTTAATCATGGGTCATTCATTTTAAAATTATTGAAATTAAGTTTAAAAGTTAAAGTAAAACGTAGATGAACAAAAAAGTGAAAAAAGTGATAAATATTTTTTTATTCGGAAATCAATATATGGATTAACTTTTATGAAACATTTTACTAGAAATTTAAGAAAAACGTTTTCAAGATGTATTATTTATTATGCGTTTCAGAATTTCATGTAGTTTTATTTTTTTAAGAAAATTATGAAAATTATGAAAAAAAATGTTTTTTAATTATTCTTTATTTTAACTTTTAAGTAATATAAGAGTTTAAAACGTACCTGAATAATTTATATATAATATTATCCTTGAAATTTATATATTATGATCACTCAATTGCTTTTTTTATATAGTATGATAATTAATTTGATTCTATATCTTCAGTTAGTAAATTAATTTTTAGATAATAATTTAATCAATCAAAAATTAAAGGGTTAAATATGTTTTTAGTTCCTGTATTTTTAGATGATTTTGGTTTTAGTCCATTTTCAAACTAAGGTACAATTTAGTCTTTCAACTTTAGAAAACTCTGGTTTTAGTCATTTTTACCAAATTTTTTTAATTTTATTTGCTGTTTCAAGCACGTTTCATTATAGCATTTGGATTGTTTACATTGTTTGACACATTTTTGCTTCAATGTTAACTGAGAAACGCGTTTGAAACAGCAAATAAAGTTAAAAAAATTTGGTAAAAAAGACTAAAACAAAAGTTTTCTAAAGTTGAAGGACTAAATTGTATCTTAGTTTGAAAATGGACTAAAACCAAAATCGTCCAAAAGTATAGGGACTAAAAACATATTTAACCCAAAATTAAATTGGTACATGTTATTCAATATAACATTTATTTAATAGTGTTATAATGAAAATTCATATAAATAGTTAGAAATAGACATAAAAGTAATAATCAGGTTTTATGACTTGAAGGAACTAGAAACTGATGATAAAACTACAAAGATTTTAAAATATTTAGACATTAGTTTTTATAAATTGAGTAAATGGAAAATGTTTTGAATAGGAAAACAATAAACTATAAATTTTTGTATTGGTTCACTTAATCTAAGTTACATCTAGTTCTTTTTTAAGTACTCTTAAGGAGTTTCACTAATCTTTTCCAAGATTATATGAGTTTTGCTATTCTAGGATCTCATAGAGTATTCTTACCACTTTTGTTTACAATGAGTATTAGCACCACTCTTGGTTTCCTAGTCAACATGAGTAAATCGAGTTTAGCCACTCCTAGATCTAACCCTAGACAACTGTCTAGATTTCAACTCAATCTACATTGAACAACCAACTATTTGACTTCTCTTCAGAACTTACAACAAATCTGCAAATGGATTTTTTCAAGGTACAGATGATTAACTCTCAACGAGAGGATATATGTTCTAATACAATACAATATGTGACACTTGAATATGTTTCTCCCCTTCACTAAGATTTTTCTCTCAAAAGATATTGAGTTTCAAACGTTGTAGGAGCACTGTAAGTTTTTTTCCCTCTTTTTACGTTGTTATTCTTCTTATGTTATCTTTCTTGCACTTTTCATCAACAAATTTTTTATTCTCTTCAAGTTTTCTTCTATATATAACTTCTCTTGAAAGACGACCGTTAGACAGAGAAGTTGACTTTTGGAGATCCAATAGCCTTTTGATGTGAAATTAGACGTTAGTCTACTTTGTATGGTTCAGAGCTTTTCCTTATAGCCTTAAGCGAAACTTTAGCTTGTACAATGTAACAAAGCATATGGCTTCTAGTGAAACATTCCCATAATGTTCTTCTTCTCTTACAACATCTTGTTCTTGGGTTCCATGATTCTGATCATATCTTTTTGCTTTATTGATCTACATCATTACCAAGAACAAAGTATGCAACCATCGAAGTACTTTTTTGTACATTCATTAAATGTTTTAAACGTTGATAAATACTACATTTTATCATTTGTCATTTCATTCATAAATGCATCGTTTGGTTAGATATACGACATGTATAATCATCAGATGGTATAAGCATAAGATGATTTTTCAAAGGTTAAAGCGTTTAGCGATCATTCAACAAAAAATGTTCTATATAGAAAGCATTGCTTGATATAACACTCTTTTGAATAAAAGTTTCTTTTAACCTTAGTCTTATATAACAAATTGATTATTGTTTTCATGAGACGTTAGTTTGTTTTACTCATATAGTCTATTAAATGATTTCAATGAGAGATGCTTTCTTTCAGATGTTGTTTATGATTTTCTAATTCATTTAAATAGTTTTGTTTAGAAAACATTATTAATATTCTTGGCTTCAAAAATTATAAAATGTTTCTTCATTAGACATTACTATTTTAAACAACTTTTCATATACAAAAATATTTCGTTTAATGCTTTTCGTTAAACTTCAAAATCTGGGTTGCTTAAACGGTCTATTCTCTAGATGATTTTGTCTTAACAAAGATAGGGTAAGCTAATTTATAAAAGAAATAAAAATATAACAATTAAATTGATTTCATCATAAAATAACATATTTCAAATAGACATAAAAAAAATCAAACATATAATTACAAATTATCTAGACTTAATTATCTGGATACATGCATTTAATGTCGGAATCACTCAAGACATGCATTTGTGGTGGCTTCTAGTACTTTGCAGAGTCATTGTCAATGAGTTTCACCCTACCACTCAAAAGGTTAATCCCCTTCGTGTCTAAGGCCATTATCCTACCTTTAGACTAAGACCTCTTACGACTCTCATCAAATAACTCATTTTACTCCACATGAGTGTGAATGGTTATTAAAGTTCAAGATATCTCCTTACTTGTATCCATACATATGAAGTACATGAAAAACACTAGAAGTAATATAGTACAATAATCGAGTTTTGAATTTATTAGTTAAACGCTTAGATGCTCCACCTAATAAATGATTGTAAAAGATAATTGCTCTTAATGTGCTCTTTAGATCGTACACTATAGTGTTTATAATAACTTCATTATTTGAAGAATAATTGTTTAGTGCATAAGGTTCTTGTATTTACAAATAAAGACGCAATTGCAGGTTTTATAAGAGAAGCATTTAGACAAGAGAGAAATAACAATTCCACAGATATTTTTATACTGGTTCGCTCCAACTCAGCTACGTCCAGTCTCGTCCGCAAAGGGTTCCACTATAATCTTCAACAAGATTGCAACTGAGTATTCACATTGATAACGGTTGAAATACCGTTATTTTTATACTTAAATTTGACACTAATCACACCCTTTATGACTTAGAAACTAGTATGAAATCATGTTTTTTGCTTGAGTTAGAGAATACGAGAGTTGAAGGTAGTATTATTGGTATTATGCTTGGTTTTCCTTGTTTTGGCAAGAATTAACATGAATTTGATGAAGGAGGTTGAAGTAGTAAAGAGTTGGACTCAAGAGAAGAAGGAAAAGTGCTTAAAAGAAGAATCGCAGATGGCGCTGAGCGCTAACTTTGTTGAGGAGTTCTCTGGACGACGCTTAAGCGCCAACGCTGAAGGGAAAATCAAGTGTCGCAGCCACCGCTGAGCGGAACTTTTTACCGATGAGCGCCAGCCTCTTCAGTGAGTTCACTGCCACAGGCTTGGACGTCAACGCTGAGCGTTATTCTGAAGAAGTCGCACCCACCGTTGAGCGGTATTCCAGCGCTGAGCGTCATTTTCATGGGTCTGGGCCAGTTTTTCTGTTATTTTTAGAATTTATATAAGGTTTTAGTCGACCTAGAGGGTTTATCTTTTGACAGGTAAAGGCACAGAAACACTCTCTTCACCCATCGGAGGCGGATTTTGGATGCGGAAGCTCCAATCTACAACTTTTAGGGTCCTATCTTTCATTCTTTTCATTATTTTCATCTAGTTTCACCATGTCTATGGTGAACTAAACCTCCATTGTTGTTGGAGAAACGATGTAATCCTTTGAAACTCTCATGTATTGAATTGATTCTTTATAATATATGATTTACTTTATTAATTGTTAGGGTTTTTCCTCTATACTCTATGCATGCTTTGTTTAACTCATTCAATTGCATGATCATTGGTTTTGTCGATATGGACACATACGGGGAAACCTAGACTCGGGGAAATTCTCTCGGGAGCAATATTACCTAGTAATAGGGATATGAGGACCAATTGCCTTTAAGCTTCTGTGCGAATGTAATGCATGATTAATTGCTAGGGAGACAAGACATTGCAAACTAGTAATTAGGATTAGGCTCTCTTCACCGAGACATCGGGTTTAGGGTAAATTAGAAAGTGGCATTGACATTAATGAAGGAGTTGAATTCGTAAATACATGAGAGTGGATAGGATAAAGTCGGAAACCCCAACAACATAATTCATCCATATATCATTCACCTACTTATTCTTTTGGTCAATTGATCAAGAACTGCATTCATGTTTATTTCTTGTTTTGCATTATAAACACTGATTTTCGTTTCTCAAGTCTTAAATAATCAACAAATCACATGACTGTCTAGGCCAATGAGTTTCTTGGGAAAACGATACTTGGTCTTACCATTTATATTACTTGATACGATTCGATACACTTGCCGGAGTCTTAACATGCACCACTCATGGTCTTCTTAGTCAGCGAGTAGCCTCCTGTTACCCTAGGCTAGATGAGTATTCTAACCACTCCCAGTCTCCTCAATCAGCGAATAACCTCTTGTTACCCTAGATTGGATGAGTATTCGCACCACTCCTGCTACTAAGCAACCTTTCCTATATTTTCTTAACTCAACTGAGTTCAACATGTGGTTTAATTCACTTTAGAATTGCAATCTACAATTGCTTACAAGTCGTACAGACTATTACTCTTGCAAAGAGAATATAATTACAATACGATCCAGTTTAAACACTCATAGGTGTTTCTCTCTGTTGATAGGGGGAACACAATGTTAGCTAAACCCACTCCCTGATGTGTGTTTTTGATGATGACAACACATAGTTAATAAAAACACATGTGTGTTTACTGTATGACAATGTTATAACTATCTGTTAAGGTGTTAAAGCTTAATCGATTACATGAATTATGTATTCAATTAAGTCTGTTGAAGTTTTGAAAATTGTTTCATTTCTTGTTATAACTGTCTCAACGGTCATATTTTTTAATATGTTGACTAAGCATTAAATGCAAATCGATTACATTAATTGAGCATTCAATTAATTGCTTTGACTGTTGTTAATCTATTATAAGTGTTAAATGTAACCGATTAGATTAATAACATAAATGATTAAAATGCGTCAGATTTGAGTTACACTATATATAGACACATGGTTTGAATTTTGTAAGAAAAGTTGTGATTAACATTTTCATATCTGATTCAGATTTAGCTGTGAAGTTTTACAGAAGTGATAAAACGCTCCAAGAAATAATATTTGCCATGGTGTACAAGTCTTGAAGATTTCTTGAGAAGCAAGATTGATTGATTTGAAGAGTCTGAACTTACTGCATAACAGAGGAGCTAACTGCTTGATCAGGAGTTTTGCAAACATTGAGTGTTGCTGGTTTCCTTGTGTGTTGACATGAAGAAGAACGTGTGGTTCTTGACTTTGAGAAGATTCTCAAAGGGGTGACTGCAGGAGAAGATTTTTCTTTCTGCAAGTCTTTTTGTATTTGGCTATATTAGATTAGTGAGTTAGAGAGGTGATTTACATTTTGACATTGTTGGAAACAGGATGACTTAGTTTCAACACCAAGAGGGGGGCTGAATTGGTGAGATTCAAAAATCAGAGTCTTTTTAAAATCTTTTTCACAAAGTATAAAACTTTACAAAGTTTCTTGAATCGCAAGGAATAAGAAGTTTAAGTGTAGCAGAAATATAAAGTTGATTGTGTAAAATGTAAAGTCGACTGAAAGTAAAGAGTTAAGGGTGTTGGAAAACAGGTAGGCTTCTTTTTACACCAAGAGGGGGAGGGGGTGAATTGGTGGGTTTTCAAAATCAGAGCCTTTTCGCAATCTTTAAATCAAAGTATAAAACTTTACAAACTTTCTTGAATTGCAAGTAATGAAAATCCGTGTGTAGTGGAAAAACGTAGTTGACTGCGCAGATAATAAAGTCGACTGTAATTAAAAGAGCAAGGATAGAGAAAATCAAACACTTGTTTTTATACTGGGTCGACCTCAATGCCTACATCCAGTGTCCTTCCTGTACCCGGAAGCAAATGCACTATAATGGTCAAGGTTTTTACAACAAGGATTTTATAGAAGACCGCCACGTCAAAAATATAAAACACCTCTCTAACCCTCTAACCAAAAAATAGGCAAACACACACAACAAGACATGCAACAAGATGTCCCCTCTCCTGCAATCTGCTAACCACTTTGAACAATCCTCAAAGTGAACCAGACTCCACGAGTCTATCCCATGTAATTACAACAGGTCACAACAACAATCACCAATGGATGCCAACAAGAATCTTGATCAATCCAGAAAACACCCCAATGTGCAGATATGTGATCAAGCAATGAGTGTGCAGTCAGTCTCCCTTTGAATCTCCTTCAAGAAAGATCACCACCGTATTCTTGAAGAATTCTTGGAGCTCTATAATCTCTGAGAAACAATCTGAAACAGGATATGAAAATGTTAGATCAACAAATGTCCAAAAGTCTCTGAATAACTTCAGATAACAACTATTTATAGATTTCTGTTAATCAGACGCTCTCTTAGTCGAATATGCTACTAACTCAATCGACTAGGTTATGACAGTTAAAATAGATTAGTCAAACCAGTACGTAGCATATAGTCAAAACAAAATAAATTCCCATTCAATACAGTTGACTTATATTCAATGCTCAACTAACTTTTAAAAATATAGCCGTCACTATTCATGAGCATAACAAAATTTCAAAACAAACAACTAATACAGTCAAATGTGTGGCGCACACAATTGACTTCAACATGTCAGAGCATTTTGAAATTATTTCCTTCACTAAATCTCACATAGCACTGTTTCTAAAAATCTGTACAAAGACTTTAGTATAGTCGAATCAATTAGTACTAGAGTCGACTTTATTGCAGCTTTGTCACACAACTTTTAAGTTCACAAGGGTGCATGTGGTTTTCATCCTTTAAAACATGTGTAATGCAACCAGATATGATGTAGCAAGTACAAGCTCAATAAGTATGCATTCACATAGCAATAAAACACATAAACATGTTCAACAATATATCAAACAATAAGCATACGAACATGTAACACAACAACAACATATGTGTTATTAAAAATGTGTTGTCATAAAAAACCAGAGTGATATAGATATTGTGTTGTCAACAATCTCAACAATCTCCCCCTTTTTTGATGATGCACAACCATGATTAATAACCAACCATGTTTGCACAATCAGATACAAAACAGAGTGAACAAATGATATTAAACAGTTCAAATACTCTGAATGTAACTCATCCAAACAGCAATATATCAAGCAAATATGAAACAAAAGACATTTTCCCCCTTTCATAAACTTTCATTAACCTTATCCCCATTTGTGCATTAACAAAAAAGGAATGCTCAAGATATAATATGCTGTTAAAACAAACAAAGATGCATCAGTAAAAATGAGTAATGTTATAACATGCATTGATGCTCCCCCTATCACATTTATTCACATGTATATGATAACTCCCCTTGAAATGCAGGCATGTGAAGAAAAATGTGTAAGAATGTAATACTCCCTCTATCATCATGAATGAATTTTTAAACAAGATCAGATGCATAATGCAGTAGAAATAATCAAAGTATACAAACATCAAAACACAATATTGTATCACCGATAAGATATCAATAAATTCTATCATGTGATGATACAATTTCAACAATCTCAAGAATGCATAATCAGTTTAGAATAAAGATAAATTGCAGATAATCAGGATAAGATAGTCAATCAATAAAAATAACCAAATTCCAGAAATGGAATTTATAACCCTGTTACAATTCAGTCGATTGAATTAATTCCTCAGTCGAATACATTGTTTGCCAATGATGTTGCATTCCACCTGTAGTTTCCAGAGCAATGTTTTTCCTGCAAAAACTTTCAAAGATCTTCTACAGATCAAGCATTTTAGTTATGCAAGAAATATAATCAATAAGAAGTCAATATGCAAAGATGTGTAATAGTTTAAAACATGCATGGTCAACTTCAATAAATACACAGTCGAATCAATCATTCAATACAGTAGATTTTAATCAAACAGATTAATGCAGTTGTAATTGATTCAAACATTGATTTCATTTCCTTGTTTAAAAAGATATTACAATGGTAGGAACAGAACAAGGCCCCAAAACAAAAAGATGGCATACTAAGCCATTTACAAAAAAATAGAATCAACCTATGACTCTAAACAGTACAGAGCACCCAAAACACTATTCTGACTCAGAGGTTCCAGTAAGGCTTTCTTCACTTAAATCATCGACATCTTCCCTTTCAGATTCTTCTAATGATGATGAGATTTCAATATAGTATTTGAATATTTCATCCATTTTCTCATTCAAAATCGTTAGAAACTTGCTTAAGTCATTTACTCTTTTGTAAGTCTTATTTCCTTTTGAGGGATTTACTTCATCACTAAAAATCCATCTGAGAGCTATCCTCTTCAATCCAATGCAAGTCAGAGTGGCTTTCTCAACAACATTTTCTTTATCGCATATGAGTTTGTTTTCTCCAATGAGGTTGACACCACATTGTTCCAGTACTTTACTTATGAACACACCATATGGAAGCCTATGCTAGTCATTTGTTCCTACTTCTAGGATATGTCTTTTAAAGATAGCTACCCAATTTGTTGGTATCTTTTGTACAATGGCATGTAGTAGACAAACATCTGTAGGGGTTAGCTTAATAAGATTGTATCTTCCTTGCAAAAGAATATGTCCTATGATGAATGCGATAACTTTTTCTTCTTTGTCAAGCCATTTGAACATAAACCCTTTTTCCTTTTCATATCTTCCTCAATATCTCATGAAATTCTTGAACATTTCAGTTTTCCTTATCTGCTTGCTTTGTGCACAATCAAATTGATGAGACAAATTTCCAGCATCTTTCAGGCCAGCGATCTTCCACCACATGTCACCATCGATAATGATGTCTACACCTTTTACGCAAGAGTGAACATTTCCATCTACTTCTTTAACATTGTTGTAGAAAACTTCCACTAATTCATGATAGCAGTCGCCCTTCATTTGAATGAACTTGTCTAGGCCTTGAAACCAGAGTTTCTTAGGAAAGAAGATTTTTTCTTGTTTGAATAGAGCCAGTTTAGCCATTTCATGTCTGACAACCTTCTTGAGCATTCTCAGTCTCAAAAACCTTTCTTTATTATCATCATCACTGATCCATCCAGAGGGATTCGCTTTTCTTTCAGAAGATGGAATGATCTTTTGATGTTTTGAGGAAGATGATGCCATATTGCAGAAGGCAGAGCACTCTTGAGTCAGAATAAGGGTTTCATTGCACATAGTGACTAGTTTAGGAGTCAAACACAAACATATATATAGATGAACCGCCAAAGATTTAGCATAAAAACCCCAGATTCAAAAAATCAAATCCTAACATTCTAAAAACAGAGACTCTAGTCGAATACATTAAACACACAATTGACTAATATATGTCATGAGAAATTCTAAAACAGAGTTTAACACATACAGAGAGCACAATCGAATGAATTAATAATACAATCGACTAAGAATCGTGAAAACAGTTTTTCAAACATGTTCAATCCATCAAGCATACAAACAAACATTCATGCAATCAAATATCAATAACCAATCAGCTCAAGCATAATGCAGCAGAATGATACAATTTACCCGTTGTAGATACTCAAGATTTTGATTTTCCAAAGTGATTCATCCTTGAGTTCAAACTGCATTTGCTATATATCCTGCAAAAGATTTTAAGCTTGGTTGCAGGTACCAATTTTACTTTGGGTCCTTGACTGTCATTTCTTGTCAGTTGTTCCTTTGGTTTCCACACATATAGACCTTTTGGAACAACAACATTTATATAATAACAGTTTCTAACATTATGACCAAACAATTGCAATAAAAACAAGCATGTTTAATAGGTTTACTCAAGTCAATAAATCTCTTTGCATTGGTTCTGTTAGATTGATTTTGTTATATGATTTTGATAGTAAAAGCACCCTTTTTCACTTAGAAATTTTCTTAGACTCATCCTTTTTGAATAAATTGTGTGAATAGGAGAGTTAAGGTTGATTTCAATGATTTTATGACTAATTCCCCTTGTTTTGACAGAGACTGAGGTAATACTGGAAGAAGAGATGAAAGACCAAGAAAAGGGAGCTTATAAGGGGTCAAAAAGGCACTAGAAGAAGGGACAACACGCAGCCCAGGCGTCCAAAAGCGCAGCTGAAGCGAAGGAAATCGACGTCTGCCGCCCGGGCGGTGGCCCTCGACGCCCGGGCGGCGGAACTTCGTAGCCTAGGCGACCATTTTCAACACCCAACCCTTACATGACCCTCAATTCACGCCCGGGCGACCCCTCTACGACGCTTGAGCGAGAATTCATGTGGATCGGGCCCTGTTTCTACTCTGCTTTGATTCTTTTGGACTGGGCTTCGTTCTGGAACGCCTCTGACACTATTAAAAGGACCCTGGGGCTCTAGGTTAAGCATCCCTGGCATAGAAGAGCATAGCAATACACTCTTAGCCCATTCTTAATCTTCCATTCTCTTTCTTTCTTCCATTGTTCATAGAGTTGCCCCATGTCTATGGGGAACTAATTTCTATTTGTTGTTGGGGAATAATGTAACCTTGTAAACTCTCATGTATTTGAATTGATTCTTAATTCCATATGCTTTTTCATTAATTGTTAGAGTAATTCATCTGTTTTATTCTTGCTTATACAATAGCATTATTTATGAATTGCATGAGTGCCGGGAGGTTCCTTTCAATTCGGGTTGTTGTTGAATTACTCCTAAGGGTTATATTTCTCAGGGATGAGCGTATGAGTTTAGTCGTCTTAACCTCTTGATCTTCACATCGTTTTACCAGGAATGCTAGGAATTGTATGAACTGGTAATTAGGGACATGCTTATTTACCGAGGGATCCAGTTTAAGTGATTTAGTGAGGGACGTTGGCATTAATGCATAAAGAAGAATTCTTATATACATGAGAGGGAACTTGGTGAAATCTAACCCCAACAACATATCCATCTCATATAAATCAACCTCTGTTCATCTCTGGGCTTCTTTGCCATTGATCAATTGCATTTTATTTTATTTTATTATTTTTGCCCAAACCCAATGATCTCTTTTTATTTTTAAGTCTTAATTAATCTTGTTTTCACACAACTGTTCAGCGTCGAGAGTCCTTTAGGATATGATACTTGGTCGTACCATTTTATATTACTTGTGCGTCTCGGTACACTTGCCGATTTGCCCCAACAAGTTTTTGGCACCGTTGTCGAGGACTCACGGTTTAAGCTATTCTATTTGTGTGATCCTTGATTAATTTTGACTTTATTTTATTTTTATTTTATTTTCTTATTTTTATTTTTCTAATTTTAAATTTTATTTTTCAATCCCTAATTTTTATTTTTTACTAACAGTCTCTCT
Source organism: Vigna reflexopilosa (assembly GCA_027742785.1). NCBI lineage: Eukaryota > Viridiplantae > Streptophyta > Magnoliopsida > Fabales > Fabaceae > Vigna > Vigna reflexopilosa. The sequence continues at coordinate 30,064,060 of CM050925.1, read as the reverse complement.
CTAGAATCTTTGTGTAGGGACTTGAAGGACACCTAAAGAAGATAGATTATCTAGAGAACCTTCTATAGAGAACCTTCTCTAGAGAAAATCTCATAGGCCTCACAATATGATCTAACAAGGATGCAATTCTACCAAGGTAATTTCAACTACTGGTGGGAACCTCACTCAAGTATAAATCAAAGTCAATATGAGCAAGTTGGTGGACTATTCACTGAACCACCACAAGCCAACAGTGCCACAAAGCTTGAGGAGACCCTCTAGTTGTTCATGTTGGAATTTCTCTCAATTCAAGAAAGCACTCAAGCAGCATCCGAAAGCATGGAAGTGTAGTGTAGATTCATAATTCAGAAGCTGGATGATCTTAGGGCCAATATGAATGATAGCCCTAGAAAGGAATGTCAAGTCACTATCACTAAAGGTGGCAAGGCTTTAAATGAGAGAAAAATAGAGAGAGAAGAAGAAGAGAGTTTGAGTGAGAAGGAGAAAGAGGTAGAAAAGGAAGAAGATGAGAGAAAAGAAAAAGAAAGATTGAGTGAAAAAGAAAAAGATGAAGTAGATAAAGAAAAGGAAGAAAGTGAGGGAAGAAAAGAAAGAGGATGAGATAAAAATAGAGAGAGAAGAAAAAGAATGTTTGAGTGAAAAAGAGAAGGATGTAGAGGAAGAAAAATAAGGGGTTGAGAGAGAAAAGAAAAAAATTGAGAAAAGTCCTTTGTGCCCTAAGGAGTGTCCCAAGGAGAAAAGGAGAGAGGGGAAGGATGAAAGCAGAAAGAAAGAATCATATGAAAAACCCCTTCCACACCCAAAGAAGGATCATAGGAAGAAAAAGGAGAAATTGTTTGAGCGTTTCATAGAAATCTTCAAGAAATTGGAGATTAAAGTTCCTATAATTGGGACACTGCAACAGATTCCTGGTTATATTAAATTCCTAAAAAAATTCAACAAAAAGAAAAAAATATCTTGAACCCAGTTCCTGAATTTTATCTTTTATTTTATTGTATTTTATTTTATTTTTTTATTTTTATTTATTTGATTTGATTTGATCTTATTTGATCTTATTTGATTTGATTTGATTTTATTTTATTTTATTTTGTTTTATTTTATTTATTTTACTTTATTTTCTTTTATTTTCTTTTATTTTCTTTTTTATTTTATTATTCGTGTGGTTTGGATTTGATTTTGTTTTTGTGTGTTTGAGTTTTTTTAGTTATATGCTGCTTCTGATGGCAGTACTGACATCGTCTACTGATGGATGCTGATGAAGAAGAGAAAGATTAACATCTACTGAAGGATGTTGATGAGAAGGATTCGCACTACTCATGGATGTTGGAAGAGTTTGAGAGAGCATCTATTGATGGATGCTGCTATGGAAGAGGATGATGACTAGACATCTACTGATGGATGTTAGGTGATTAGGCATCTACTGATGGATGCCAATGAAGATGAGAAAGATTGGTTTATACTGAGCGATACCAATGAAGAGAAGAAAAATTAGCATCTACTGATGGATGCTATGTGATTAGACATCTACTGATGGATGTTACTAATAACATCTACTGATGGATGCTATGATGATGAAGAGGTCAAGCTAGTGACGTTAAAGAAGCGCTTGCTGGGAGGCAACCCAGTTTTCTGAACTTTTACTTTTAATTTTTTGTTTTATTTTATTTTATTTTTATTGTGCTCTCCTTGAATGAACATAACTGCCTTGATTCAACTATTCCTGTTTTGTGTGATGGATTTTGCTTTATGAGATTCTAGTGTTTAATTGATGTTGAGATGATGCATGATGTGATTTAAGAGATGACTCACAATTTGTGAAACATGTGCTTGAGGTAAAATTTGATTGAGATACCGAGCATGATGTTTTTCTAAATTTTGGAACTTGTGAGTTTACCTGTTTGAGTTTTAGGCTTCAGATTTGTTTTTAAATAATTGTTATTACTTTGGAAGCATGAATGATTTTGCCCAAATTTTCTGTGATTGAACTACTTGGTTGTGTTGATATTGTTGACAACACAATTTCTATATCAATCTAGTTTTTTATGATGACAACACATTGCTTAATAACATGCATATGTTGTTTGCTGTTATTACATGTTCTTATGCAAATTGATTGTTATATTTGTGAACATGCTTATGTACTGTGTTACATGTTCCTATGTTGATTGATTGATATATATGTGGAACGTGTATATATGCTTTATGTGCTATGTGCAATGCATCATGACATATGTTTTTCTACACAAGTTTTAAAGCTGAAAACCACAAGCACTTTCATGAACTTATAACTGTGTGACAAAGTTCTAGTGCAGTCGACTACATTATTAATGGATTCGAATATGCTAAAATCTTTGTACAGATTTTGAGAATCAGTGCTCTATGAATTTTTGAGAAGAAAATAATTTCAAAATGTTTTACATGATTGAAGTCGACTATATGCGCCACACATTCGACTGTATTAGTTATCTGATTTGAAATTTTGTTATGCTCTTGCACTCTAACGGCTATATTTTTAAAAGTTAGTTGAGCATTAATGTCTTGGTCAACTGTATTAAATGTGTTTTGTTTTTGGTTGATTGTATGCTACCAGGTTGACTGTCTGTTACAACTGTCATAATCCAATCGACTGAATTAGTAGCATAATCGACTGAGAGTCTGTCTGATTAACAGAAATCTATAAATTGGCTGAACACGAAGATGTTCAGAGACTTTTGATGAACTGACAATTTCACTTCTGTTTCAGATTAAATTCTCTGTTGTAAGAGTTCCAAGAATTCTCCAATAAGACGGTGGTGATCTTTCTTGAAAGAGATTCAAAGGGAGTTTCTTCTGCGCACACAAAATTGATCAGTATCTGCACAAGAAGGTGCTTCTGAGTTGATCACGTTCAGGCTTGGCATCCTTGAAGACTGCTGCATTGTTTTTTTGGCTTGGTATCCGTAAAGACTGCTGGTATTTGAACCTGTTGGTTACAGGGGATTGTTCACTTTGAGGATTGTTCAAAGTGGTGTTGCAGATTGCAGAAGAGGGGATTCTTGCTGCAAGTCTGGTTGTATTATTTTGCAGCAATATTTTGGTTTTGGGTTAGAGAGGAGATTTATATTTTTGACGTGGAGGTCTTCTATAAATTCCTTGATGTAAAAACCGCAACCATTATAGTGCATTGGCTTCCGGGGTTGGAAGGACACTAGATGTAGGCATTGTTGGCCGAACCAGTATAAAAATCAGTGTTTGATTTTCTCTATCCCTACACTTTTACTTTGCAGTCGACTTTACTTTTCACGCAGTCAACTACGTTTTTCCACTGCATATGATTTTTCATTACTTGCATTTCAAGAAAGTGTAAAAAGTTTAATACTCTGATTGCAAGACTGCGAAAAGATTTTGTTTTGACAAAACCCCAATTCACCCCCCTCTTGGTGTAAAAACAAAGCCAACCTGTTTTCCAACAGCTTGCAGGTTCCATATGATCAAGGATATCTTTTGTTATCCCTTATTCTTTTGGCCTTCACATAATTTTTGCCCACTGAAAAGAGAACAATTTGTTCTAACCTTTGAACCTTGAAACTTATGCATGTTTTGAAAAACCTTTTTTGAAAATCTTTACCTTGAGTTAAGTTGAGAACATTTGATGAGGTACTAATAAAGGTTAAAGTTTAGGGTTGCCAGGTAACAACCCACTTCTCTAGGCAGTGAGCAATTGAAAAAAAAAACAAAAGCAAGAAAAAGGCAAAAGAAAAGAGAAAGTGAGAAAAGAAATTCAAAAGAAAAGAAAAATCTCACTACATGGGAAAGCTGGGAAAAAGAAAGAGAGCGATTCTTGAATGATAAATTCATCAATGTCTCTCTTAACTCAAGGAACTTTGTTGACCAGAAAAACCAATATCTTTATTAGCCCAGCCAAGTTACAAGCCATGAAAAGCCCTTGTGATGATAACCTGCTTGTGAGAATGTTTGATTATGGTTAAATGAAAGGCAAAATTAATTTGTGTGACATTGTGATAACAGAGAGAAACACCACACCGTACACCTATAAGCTGAGTGAGACACTTTTGAGTGCTCGAGTGAAACATTTTCCCTGGTGAGGAATAGTTCTCTGAATTTCTGATTGCATCTTTGCTTGGTTGATTGATCATTCTTAAGGATAGCACCTGTTAGAGGTATTTGAGCATCACATTGACTTTGATTGAATCCTGCACATCTTGACTGAAATCTTCATGCTGAATTGATAAAAGTGATCCATTGTCTTGAAAAAGTGTTTAAGAAAGGTTTAGTCATTTTAGTGATTGTTTTGAAGAGCTGAGTTACATTTTTTTTGCTTGAGGACAAGCAAAGTTCTAAGTTTGGGGTTGTGATAACGGTTTAAAACATCATTATTTATGATATGATTTTGATACTAAAAGCACCCTTTTTCACTTAGAAACTTGCTTAGACTCATCCTTTTTGAATAATTTGTGTGAATAGGAGAGTTGAGGTTGATTTCAATGATTTTATGACTAATTCCCCTTGTTTTGACAAAGATTGAGGTAATACTAGAAGAAGAGATGAAAGCCCAAGAAAAGGGAGCTCAGGACGGTTCAAAAAGGCACCAGAAGGAGGGAAAACACTCAGCCCGGGCGTCCAAAAGCACAGCTGAAGCGAAGGAAATCAACGTCCGCCACCCGGGCGGTGACCCTCGACGCCCGGGCGACGGAGCTTCGTAGCCTGGGCAACCATTTTCAACGCCCAAGCCTTACATGACCCTCAATTCACGCCCGGGCAGCCCCTCTGCGACGCTTGAGCGAGAATTCACGTGGATCAGACCCTGTTTCTGCTCTGTTTTGATTCTTCTGGACCGGGCTTCGTTCTGGCACACCTCTGACACTATTAAAAGGACCCTGGGGCTCTAGGTTTTGCATCCCTGGCAGAGAAGAGCATAGCAATACACTCTTAGCCTATTCTTAATCTTCCATTCTCTTTCTTTCTTCCATTGTTCATAGAGTTCCCCCATGTCTACGGGGAACTAATTTCTATTTGTTGTTGGGGAATGATGTAACCTTGTAAACTCTCATGTATTTGAATTGATTCTTAATTCCATTTTCTTTTTCATTAACTGTTAGAGTAATTCATCTGTTTTATTCTTGCTTATACAATAGCCTTATTTATGAATTGCATGAGGGTCGGGAGGTTCCCTTCAATTCAGGTTCTTGTTGAATTACTCCTAAGGGTTATATTTCTCAGGGATGAGGGTATGAGTCTTAGTCGTCTTAACCTCTTGATCTTCACATCTTTTTACCAGAAATGCTAGGAATTGCATGAACTAGTAATTAAGGACAAACTTATTTAGCGAGGGATTGGGTTTAAGTGATTTAGTGAGGGACGTTGGCATTAATTCATAAAGAAGAATTCTTATATACATGAGAGGGAACTTGGTGAAATCTAACCCCAACAACATACTCATCTCATACAAATCAACCTCCATTCATCTATGTGCTCTTTTGCCACTGATTAATTTTATTTTGTTTTATTTTATTATTTTTGCCAAACCCAATGATCTCTTTTTATTTTTAAGTCTTAATTAATCCTGTTTTCACACAACTGTTCAGCGCCGAGAGTCCTCTAGGATACGATACTTGGTCTTACCATTATATATTACTTGTGCGACTCGGTACACATGCTGATTTGCCACAACAAGCTCTATAGCCTATTCCTTGTCTGTATATAGCTCTGCCAGAAGATTTCAGTACAACATTTAAATTGTCTCTACCTTGAGTGAATTTGGCTAGCGTGCTAGTCAAGTAATCTATTTTCTCAATGTGTGTAGGACATTTTTAACAAGATTTTTCTACTGTAATAGTTTCAATCTTAACTTCCTTAGCATATAACATTGCATCATTCAATTCTTTTTCTAATTTCTCATTTTCAGAAACATGGTTATTAATTCTATACTCATAGTCTCTCCTTTCAGAGTTCAGTCGATTAACCTTGTATTCCATTCACATCGCTTCAACATGTAACTCTCTGTATACTTCCAATAGTTGCTGATATTTTACTTCTATTGGTTGATTCTCGAATTCAGCATTGTTGTCATAATCATCTTGTGATGTTCCAGCCATGTAGCAAATGTTGGATTCTTCCTCATGATCAGCATCTTCATCACTTGAGATTTCAGAATCTGTATTCTCCCAAGCAATGTATGCTCCTTTTTGCTTCATACTTCTATCTTGAGGGAATCTTTTCTTTCCTTTCTGCTTAGGCTTTAATTCTGGACATTCAGGTTTGATATGTCCTTCCTTTCCACATTCGTAACATTGGACAACATTTCTTCTGAAGCTTCTCTTTTTGCTGTGACCTGCATGGTTAGTAAGTTGACTATCATTTTGCATAAGTCGACTAAACTTTCTTACCATCAAGGTCATCAGTTCCTTTTCATCCATTTCTGCATCTAAGTTCTCATTTTTTGAGTTAATCTTGCTTGCAGCCTTCAGAGCAATGGATTTCTTTTCTTCAATCTCTTCCTCATCCTTTAATCTACCAAGTTCCAATTCATGTTCACGTAGCTTGCCAAACAAGGTAGCCATGTTCATACTTGTAAGGTCTTTTGATTCTGAGATTGCAGTGAAATTTGGTTGCCAATTTCTGTTCAGACTTTTCAAGATCTTGATATTGATCTCTTCTTTATCAAACACTTTCCCGAGAGCCATAAGATGATTTACAATGTGTGTGAATCTTTCCTGGACATCATAGATAGTCTCGCCAACCTTCATCCTGAAAAGTTCATACTCTTGTATCAAAAGAATTCTTTCTTGCTCTCTTTACTTCATTTGTGTCTTCATGTGTCACCTCTAAGACATCCTACATTTCCTTTGCAGATTTGCATTGAGATATCCTGAAAAATTCATCAACTGTTAATGATGCAATATTATTTCTAGCCTTAATATCACACTGAGCTTTTCTATTTTCATCAGCAGTCTATTCAATAAAGGTTTTATAACAGTTTTCTCATCAACAGTTTTAGTAGGCACAAAAGGACCATTCAAGGTTGCATCCCAAATTCCTTTATCCACAGATTCAAGAAAGATTTGCATTCTGATTTTCCAAAAAGGATAATTTTCACTAGCAAACAGAGGTGGTCTGTTTATTGAAGCACCTTCACCAAAAGTTTGAAAACAGGAAGCCATCCCCAGGTTTATAGTCGAATCAATGAAAAACAGGGTCGACTACTTTTTCAAATATCTTATGAAAACCAGCTCTGGTGCCAATTGTTGGAAAACACGTAGACTTCTTTTTACACCAAGACGGGGGTGAATTGGTGGGCTTTCAAAATCAGAGTCTTTTCGCAATCTTTAAATCAAAGTATAAAACTTTACAAACTTTCTTGAATTGCAAGTAATGAAAATTCGTGTGCAGCAAAAAAATGTAGTTGACTGCGCAGATAATAAAGTCGACTGTAATTAAAAGAGCAGGGATAGAGAAAATCAACCACTGGTTTTTATACTGGTTCGACCTCAATGCCTACATCCAGTGTCCTTCCTGTATCCGGAAGAAAATGCACTATAATGGTCAAGGTTTTTACAACAAGGCTTTTATAGAAGACCCCCACGTCAAAAATATAAAACACATCTCTAACCCTCTAACCAAAATAGAGGCAAACAAAGACAGCAAGACTGGCAACAAGATGTCCCCTCTCCTGCAATCTGCCAACCACTTTGAACAATCCTCAAAGTGAACCAGACTCCGCGAGTCTATCCCCTGTAATCACAACAGCTCACAACAGCAATCACCAATGGATGCCAACAAGAATCTTGATCAATCCAGAAAACACCCCAATGTGCAGATATGTGATCAAGCAATGAGTGTGCAGTCAGTCTCCCTTTGAATCTCCTTCAAGAAAGATCACCACCGTCTTCTTGGAGAATTCTTGGAGCTCTATAATCTCTGAGCAACAATCTGAAACAGGATCTGAAAATGTTAGATCAACAAATGTCCAAAAGTCTCTGAATAACTTCAGATACCAACTATTTATAGAGTTTTTTTAATCAGACGCCCTCTTAGTCGAATATGCTACTAACTCAGTCGACTAGGTTATGAAAGTTAAAACAGATTAGTCAAACCAGTACGTAGCATATAGTCAAAACAAAATAAATTCTCATTCAATACAGTTGACTTATATTCAATGCTCAACTAACTTTTAAAAATATAACTGTTACTGTTCATGAGCATAACAAAATTTTTAAGCAAACAACTAAGACAATCGAATGCGTGGCGCACACAGTTGACTTCAACATGTCAGAGCATTTTGAAATTCTTTCCTTCACAAAATGTCACATAGCACGGTTTTTGAAAATTTGTACAAAGACTTTAGTATAATCGAATCAATTAGTACTAGAGTCGACTTTACTGCAGCTTTGTCATACAGCTTTTAAGTTCACAAGAGTGCACGTGGTTTTCATCCTTTAAAACATGTGTAATGCAACCATATATGATGTAACAAATACAAGCTCAATAAGTATGCATTCACATAGTAGTAAAACACATAAACATGTTCAACAATATATCAAACAATAAGCATACGAACATGTAACACAACAACAACATATGTGTGTTATTAAAAATGTGTTGTCATAATAAAAAACCAGAGTGATATAGATATTGTGTTGTCAACAATCTCAACAAAGGGATAGAGAAAATCAAACACAGTTTTTATACTGGTTCGACTTCAATGCCTACATTCAGTGTCCTTCCTCAACCAGGAAGCCAATGCACTATAATAGTCAAGGTTTTTACAACGAGATTTCTATATAGACCTCCACGTCATAAGTATAGACAATCTCTCTAACCCTCTAACTAAAGGTATAGGCAGCAACGTAAAGATCTGCAGCAAGATATCCCTTCTTCTACAATCTTCAACCCACTTTGAACAATCCTCAAAGTGTCCAGAACTCCACGAGTTCTCCTCTTATAAGCCCAACAGGACAACAATAATCTTCCAAAGATTGATAGAAGTCTTGATCAATATGATGAACACCAGCAGTGCCGAATTTGATCAAACAGTAAGCTCAAATCACTTCCTCCTTAAGAACCTCTTCAAAGAAAGATCTCCTCCATCTTCATGATGAGTTCTTGGAACCTTTACACAGAGATCACAATCTAAAATATCAAAATGAAATTGTTAGAATATCCAAAGTCTTTGTGATCATCAAAGTCATGTCCATTTATAGTTTTCTATAAATCAGACGCTCATGTAGTCGACTGTGTCACTAATGTAGTCGACTGTCACCAGACAGTTATAACAGTTAAGTCAATTAGTAGCAGTCTTAACAACCAAAATTGATTACGCATTTAATATAGTTGACTTGCAATTAATGCTTTAACAGACAATAGAAATATAGTCCTTATAGATCACAACATTAATAGAATTTTAAAACAATAACTAACTCAGTCGAATTCCCTGTGCATGCAGTCCACTGTAACACATCAAAACAGTTTTGAAAATCTTTTCATTGCAAAATGACTCAAAGCACTGTTTTAAAAAATCAGTGCAAAGTCATGAGTTTTAATCGACTTGCTTCATAATGAAGTCGACTTAAAATTGCAGTTTTGCCACACAATATAAGTTCAACAAAGTGCATGTGGTTTTCTTTTCTGAAACATATGTTATGCAATCACAAGTGATGTATCTAGTATAAAATCAGTGAATATGCATACATATATGAGTATCAACACAAACATGTTCTTTAATGAATCATACACAATAAAGAATTGAACATGTAACACATATCAAATCATGTGTTATTAATAATGTGTTGTCATCATAGAAAACCATAATACTGTGAGATTAAGGTTTAGCTAAACCAATGTTTCCCTTATGAACAATCTCAACAAACATTGTGGTCACTGTAAAGCCCTTGTTGTATAAACTCAGATCTTTATAGTGCATTGGCTTCCAATCTAGGGATGAGTGGAAGGACACTGGATGTAGGCAGTATTGGTCGAACCGGTATAAAACTCAGAGTTTGAATTTTCTTCTCTCTATCCCTCTACATTTAATCGATTACATACTTTTTGTATTCAAATTTTAATACTGTTACATTGCATACATTGTTGAGAAACAAAAGCACATCTTTTCTAACAATTGGCACCAGAGCTGGTTTTCAAAAGTTATTTGAAAAACAAATCGATTAACCTTTTTGTCTAATCGATTATTCGATCCTGAAAATGGCTTTTGTTTCTCAGACCTTTGGTGAAGGTGCATCAACAAATAGACCACCTCTATTTGCTAGTGAAGACTATGCTTTCTGGAAAATTAGAATGCAAATTTTTCTTGAATCAGTAGATAAGGGTATGTGGGATGCAACTCTCCATGGTCCATTTGAACCCACTCATGTTATTAATGGAAAAACTATTTTGAAAAACTTTTCTTAGTGGGCTCTAGAGGAAAACCGGAGAGCACAATATGATGTAAAAGCTTGAAATGTTATTGCTTCTCCTCTAACAATGGATGAGTTTTTCAAGGTCTCTCAATGTAAGACAGCAAAGGAAATGTGGGAAGTTCTTGAAGTCATAAATGAGGGAACTGATGAAGTCAAATGGGTCAGAAAGAATTCCTTGGTACAAGAGTACGAAATGTTTAGGATGAAAGTCGGAGAAACCATCTATGATGTGCAAAAAAGATTCACACATATTGTCAACCATTTGATGGCTCTCGGCAAGGCCTTTGAAAAGGAAGAAATCAATATCAAAATCTTGACAAGCCTAAACAGAAGTTGGCAACCTAAGGTAACTGCTATATCTGAGTTAAAAGATTTAACTAACATGAATATGGCAACCTTGTTTGGCAAGCTCAGGGAACATGAGTTAGAGCTTGGTAGATTGAGAGAAGAAGATGAGATTTAACAAAAGCAATCGATTGCTCTCAAGGCTACAAGTAAAAGAACCTCCAAGAAAGTTGAATCTGATGGTGAGTCTGATGTAGAGATGCCAAAAAAAGAGATCATGAATATGATGCTAAAGAAGTTTACTAAATTCATGAAAAATAGAACTGTTGCAACTGACCATGCAGGTTACTCAAAAGAAGGGAGGAAGAACTCCAAGAACAACATTGTGACATCCTATGAATACGACAAAGATGGTCACATAAATCCAGAATGTACAGAGTTGAAAAATAGACAGAAGGCTGTCACCAAGTATCCACAGGACAAGAGGAGGAGTAAGCAGAAAAAGGCTTACATCGCTTGGGAGAACAGTGATGATGATTCATCAAGTGATGATGACCATAGTGTTAAGGAGGAGTCAAATATGTGCTTCATGGCAGGATCTGTGCATTCTGAAGATAGCGATAGTGACTTTGAAAGCGAGCCTATAAAAGTGAAATACAACTTGTTGTTGGTGCCTTTCAAGAGTAACATGTTGAAGCCATGAAATTTCATTACAAGGTAAATAGATTAAGTTCAAAAAGAAAATATTATGAGTATCATTGTTAAACTCGATTTGGTCGCACAAAAAGAGAACAAACTCAGTTTCCCCACTAATGAAGTATAGTGGTCAACCAAGGATCAATCCAAGGACTCATTGAAATTAAGTTTAAAGTGTACGATTTAGTCTTGTATTTATTCTATTATTTACTAACTACTAATGCAAAGTGGGAAATTAAAATTGAAAGAATGAAACTAAAAATATAAAATCTAAACTCTGTTTGAATGAAAGAATGAAGTATGAAATGGAATAAAAGAAAAGAAAATAACAGTCTATACTGCCTAAAACTGAATTAAAATCTAATTATTATGACTACCTAAAACTGAGATAGAAACATACATTGTACAATCTAAACAGAATTACGGAACAGAAATACAACCTAAGTCTAATAGAGTGCATTAACAATCAAGAAATACTCAAAGCAACAAACAGTACATCAAAACTCAAACTAAACTACAATTATCACTATCAAAAGCAAAGAACAATCTCAAAGATAGAATTGATTTCACAGGTGAATGTACATTGGAATGAATAAAAGAGTGCTTAGAGTTCTCAGGAAGACATCCTATTAAGTGAATCCCAATCCAGGGTATTCAGGTTCATATTTCAGAACCTTAAAATGACTCTTTCCACTAATTTTCCAACCAATGTTCATTTGCCTATTCATCAATATAAAATTCACAAACAACTGAAAGCAAGCATAGAACAGAATTAAATTATGCAAATGATTGAGAATAAAGATTCAATTACACTCAGAAAGACATTCTGATTAATGGAAGCCCAATCCAGGGTCTTACAGTTCATATTTCAGAACTTACAGTGGTAATTTCCACTCATTCTTAATCAATGAAAATCTAAATCTGTTATACACTATAAAACGAAAAGAATAAAAACACAAAATTGAATGAATCATGCATTGCACTCATCTCTATCTCGAGAAGACATCTCGATAGAGAATGCTTGCTACGGAGTCATTTAATTCCAAAAGGAATTATAAAATGCAGAGTGACAGAGTCCAATTCAATCTTCAAAACAAAACAATCGCATAAACACAAGAATACAGAAACATTGCACGAACAACATCGAACTCAGAATCACACAAAACAATGAAAACATCAAAGAAAAAAGAACATTTTAGTAAGGAGAACGAAAATTACAAAAAATGTACCGAACGAAAAGTGCAATCGGAGCCACCGCGGGCTGTCACCACCGTGATGTGAGCTCCAAAAGCTTAGAACAAACGAAAACCCTAACTATCTAAAACTAAAATGAAAAACTGCAGAGTGTCTGTTCGAAGGTCTCGGTCTCTCTCTATTTACATGGCAAGAGCCCCTTTTTATAGGGTTGAAAAGAAACGAACGAAAGAAAATGAAAGGGGAAAAAAAGAAAAAAAAGGAACTTGCTCTCAACGTTTTAAGCTCCTAGTCGGACGATCTTCCTTCTTCTACATTTTAAGCCCTCCGATCACCATCCATCTTTGTTGGTTCAGCTTCGGTCAGCCACTTTCGGGCAGCTCTGGTCATCTTCGTCTTCGCCGGTCAGCTCACTTGCACAAACCCTTTTCTTTGGTGTAGGAGCCCTAGCTCGAGGGGTGTTCTTCTCTCCTCTGAATGAGTGTGTGCACAAATGAGACCCCCAAAACAGCAGCTGAAACGCAACGTTTCATTAAAGGCAACCCAAGTCCAGCGTGCTTTGCACCAATTGTCCAAATGCTGCAACATCAGCTTCCAGCAGTAGCAACCCAGTAAAAACTGCCCAATTCTCCAATTAACATTGCAGCAGCGTCAAATGTCCACTTCACTTTCAATCATAAGCCCAATTAGTGTTTTCAAGTGTGGCAGCAGCACATCAACCCCTTCTTTCCAGGTCCAGGCCCAAACAAGTTGCGACCCAATTTCTAACAGCAGCAGCCCAGCTTCATAATTGATTTCAGTTACCAGCAGTGGCTCAACTTCAATCTAATCAGCTCCAATTCAAAACAGCAGCGTAGAATAACAACCCAAATGACCAAAGGCTTTCCTGCAATTTAACTCAGAACCCATCAGCAAATAAAAGCAAGGCATTTCAACAATTAAAAATAAAGGAAAATATTTTTATTAACAGATTTTCAAAAAAAAATATTAATTTCCTAATTATTAACAAAGACTAAAAATTATATCTAAAAACCTATTTTTAACTAAAATTTTACAGAATCTAAGATTTAATAGAAAAATCTAAAACTAATCTGATTCTAAACAATTAAGAACAAAGAGGAGCTAAGAAAGACTTCTAAAACTAGAAAAATATTAAAATATTGAGACTTATCAATCATATAAACAACCTTGTTGAAGATAATGAAAAGCTCAAACAGGAATTAGAAGCTACTATGCAATCAGTTAAAACTGTTAAAACTGAAGTTCAGATTGTAGAAAAGAAATGTGAAATTTGTCCTGCTCATCTAAAAAAAATTGATTAATTGACAAGCACGTTATTAAAATTCACTCTAGCCAGAGATAATCTAGATGTTGTTTTAAGGTCTCAGGGTAGAGCAATAAACAGACAAGGAATAGGCTATAAAGCTAAGAGCAATAGAATTAATCCTAAGAAATTCATTGATTTAAGCAAACATGTTACAAATGCTTGCTTTTATTGTAATATTATAGGACATACTGTCAGGAACTGTTACTACATAAATGTTGGTGTTCCAAGAGGGAAGTACAAATGGATTCCAAAGGAACAACCTCCTGTAACTAACCACAAAGGACCCAAGTTTGTATGGGTACCTGCTTCGAAACCTTTCAACTGTTTTGTAGGAAAGTATGTTGCTGCTGAAGCAAAGAAGTGCTCAAGGATGGATTACAGTGAAATACATCACAAATTCTTGAGTAACTTAATGTGGTAATGTAAACTATGGAATTTCATACATCCATGCATCATGAATTGTTATATTTGAATGATTGTTGTATGCAAGATTGTTGATTGCGTATTTGATTAATGTGTTTGTATGAAAAATTGTTTTCACGAATTTTAATCGGTTATATTAAAAATGGAACCGATTATAGTTTGTATATGTTTCTCTGTTTTTTAAGTGAAACTGTACTAAAAATGTAATCGATTAGAAAAGTATTAAAATCGATTAAATTTTCTATACTGGGCTTTCTTTATTTTGAAAATTTAAATGGGCTGATACTATGAAAATTTATTGTGCGCCCTTATATGTGTTCTGCTTTGAAAACATTGTGTACATTGAGTGTGTTCTGAAGTTCAAAGACACAAAACCCTAAAAATTTGTGTAAGATCTTTCTTGTGAAGCCAGAAACAATGGCATCATCTTCCTCATCCAAACGTGCAAAGAAGGTTCCCCCATCTGCAAGAAACACAAGTCCTACGGGATGGATAAGTGACGATGCTGCTCGAGATAGGTTTTTGGCATGGAAAAGAGTCAAAATTGTTGTCCCGCACAAGTGACTTGACTTGTCTCTATTCAGAAGTGAAGGGTTCATATTTCCAGAAAAGCTAGCTCATCAGGGACATGCTGATTTTGTTCAAATGAAGGGTGATTGCTATCCAAAATTGGTCGTGTATTCTATAATAATCTCAAGGTATTCAACGATGATATTCACTCACGAGTAAAGGGCATGGACACCATAATCAATAATGATGTATGGCTACAGGCTGTTGGACTCAAAGATGAAGGATGCATGTCTCACTTACCTGATTCTCTGCACAATAGATGGACTACAAAAAGACAGATGTATAAAGATTACATGAGGTCCCCTAGAAGATAGAGGAAAGGAAAAGGATATTTACATAGAGGATTGGACAAAGAAGAAAAGATGATTGCATATGCCCTTGAGCGAATGCTCCTACCTGGAAGGTATATCCATGATAGATTAACCTCAGAAGATTTGTACCTGCTGAATGCAATTCAGTTCAGAATACCGACAAACTGGGTGGTTGTATTCAAGAAACCTAAGATTAATATAGGTATAAATGACGAGCATAATCTACCCTATGGTGTGTTTATTAGTAAAATCCCGACACTCAATCAAGTGGTTCTTGCTGGTGAGACAAAGGTTATATGCAACAGAACCAATGAAATTGGAAAAGTTATACTAACATGTATTAGGTTGAAGAAAACTGCCATGGGATGGGTATTCAACGACGTTCAAAGTCAAACTAGAGATAAAGATGAAGTATCTGGTTATGATAATGACCTTGTTTCCTTCTTTCCCAAATCTAAATTTAAATGATTTGTGATGAACAAGTTCAAAAAAATTTCTAAGAAGGTTAGCAAGATGAAGAAATATATGATGCGTATGGAAAAGAAAATGGATGAAATCATTAAGAACTATGTGGAAAGTTCTTCATCAATAGAAGAATGTGATGAGGATGATGAGTCCAGCGAGAAGGATTCCATGGAAATTTATGACTCAGATTAGGGTCTTAGAGTCTCAGTATTGAGTTTGTCTGTCCTTGCTTTTGTGTTTGTTTTGTAATGAATGGCATTACATGCCACATGTTTTGATTAAGCCTATTGTACTCGTTTTTCTACTATGAATGAAAGCTATATTTCAGTTTTAATCAATTTGACTGTGAATTAAAATTTGTGATTGATGATTTAATCTATTTAATAATCGATTAATCAGCTTGTATGTATGCAATTTCAACATTTCATTGTTACATCATAACATTGCATAATCATACTTCAAATGTGTTAATGATTATTGTACTGCATAGATACTAAAATGCTTGATCTAGATAAGCTTGAAGGATTATGCAGAAATATTTATTGTAGACTGAGCTGAAATGGAAATTGACATTATTCTGCAGCAAGAAATCGATTAAGCGGAAGTCCTAATCGATTGAGATTCACCATTTGGTTTGAAAGTTTCTATATTTCTAATTTCTAAAAGTTTAAACCATGACTTATTATCTGATATATGTTTATTCATCTTATATCTCTTTGTGTTTAATCCGTTGTGAATTTAATTTGATTTTTTATAAATGATTAAACTAATGTGGTTTGATTCAACATGTATCAAAATTGCTCTGATATGACTTTGTAAAAAATTTTGATACATTGGTTGAATAATACTTGTTTGACACATACTCTGAAAAATCTCTGTTATGAATCTGTGATTTCATACTTGAATATGCATAATGACAGGGGAGTATTGTATGATTGTATGATGGTTCACATGTTACTAAAAAAGGAGAAGAAAATGATAAAATCATGTGAAGATTATTAACAGGGGGAGCATCAAAATTATTTTGTTATACTAATTGATGCATCTCTAATTGCTTTATTCTCTCTATTTCAATTACTGAGCATAACATGCCTTTTTAGCGAATGCCCAAAGAGGGCGAAGTATTTGATGTAATTGAACTGTGTAACTAAGATAATTAAAATAAGTTTAAGTGTGGATTGTACAACATGGTTTTATTAATCATGGTTGTCCATCATCAAAAAAGGGGGAGATTTCTTGTGAAGTAAGGTAGATTGATTCGTAAATTCTGATCGTTCGGCACACAGAAAGTGCTTACTGTGTGATCAGGAAAAGCTTTGGCAAACGTTAAGAGTTTCTATTTTCCCTGTGGTGTCTACAAGAAGAAGAACGCGATTCTTGACTTTGAGGGGGATCTCAAAGGGTTGACTACAAAAGAGGATTGTTCTTGCTGCTACTATGTTTTGTTTTGCCTATATTAGATTAGTGAGTTAGAAAGGTGATTTACATTTTGACATTGTAGTCGTTGTAAAGCCGTTGGTGTAGAAACTCATATCTCTATAGTGCATTGGCTTCCATCTCGGATTGATTAGAAGGACACTGGATGTAGGCAGTATTGGACGAACCAGTATAAACCTCAAAGTTTGAATTTTCTTCTCCTTATCTCTTTGCATGTAATCGATTGCATATTATCTGTATTCGAATATGCATATTGTTACATTGCATACATTCTTACTTACGATTCAAGAAAAGTTTGAAGACTTACTGTTTTTCAAAAAGATCTTAAAAGCGATCATTTTTATACAACACCAATTCACCCCCCGCTCTTGGTGTGAGAAAATAAGCATATCTTTTCTAACAATTGGCACCAGAGTTGGTTTTCAAAAGATATTTGAAAAACAAATCGATTAACCTTTTTGTCTAATCGATTATTCGATCCTGAAAATGGCTTATGTTTCTCAAACAATGAGGAAAAGTGAATTTGTTTTTGAATTTGTTCATGTTACCTGTATTGATAAGTGTAATTCCATTACTAATGGTTTTTATGAGTCTCTTGAAGCAGGTTTATTGCGAAACAGAAAAAATGGCATAAATGGACTGGAATCTAGAGTTAAAAGGATAGATCTACAAGCTGGAGAATTTACCAGATTCCTCAACAAGAAGAAAAGTGACGAGCATAAAAGTGATGATAAAAAGAAGATCAATTAAGAGAATTTACCAGGAAATGATTTTATCATGAATGCCAAGTTTGAAACAACAAAAGCCTGTCTGGAACAAGGAGCAAAAGGATGTATGTGATATCTGGATAGCGGATGCTCAAGGCATATGACAGGAGATCCAACAAAATTCACAAGCATCTCTTACAAGACTACTAGTCATGTCACATACAATGATAATTACAAGGGTAAAATCATTGGCATTAGTAAAATTCAAAGACCTTTTGCATATGAAATTAATAATGTACTGCTTATTGAAGGGTTGAAACATAATTTGCTTAGTATTAGCCAATTGTGTTACAGAGGACTGAAAATAACATTTGAACCAAAATACTGTTTGATAAGCAATGGTTCAACTGATGAGCTGTTATTAATAGGAAAAAGATACAACAACATATACATAATCGACTTTAGAAAAAATTCTTTCAAGTCTGTTGTATGCCTTATGGCACAAGAGATTAGCTCACATAAATATGGGCCAGTTAAACAAGCTTGTGTCTACTAGTGCAAAAGCAATGTATAACGTCACACGTTCAACGTCGAACCACTCAATAGCGACCTTTAAAAAGGACCGGTGGCATTTTTGTAAATAAATGCAATTATTAAACGTCTTTTACAATTGTAATTCGACGTAAAAGGATATAAAACGTCGAATTCCCCAGCGTTAGACGTTAAAAGGTTAGTGGATTCAATAAAAAATTGAGAGGGAGACTGAAAATTCATTCACTTTATCTTAGCGCGCGAGATGCTCTTCTCTTCTCAAACATTTCTCGAACGAAGTTTGACAACCATCACAGGTAATCTTTCTTTCTTTTGAAACAAATGCATGTTAATTAACTACTTTATGTATGATTTTCGTTTGTTTTGACCGATTATTTTCGTGTTCTTGTCCTTCATAGATTCATTCTTCTTTCTCTCTCACGGGTGACGACACTTTATTCCGTTGAATCAACTCTTGAAGGCTAGTTTTCATTTTCGTTTTGAAGAACTTATTTGTTGAACTACTTTGTTTTTTTTTTAACTTATTTATGGTTGTTTTTGGTTGAACTTGTTTGTCTTTGTTGTTTGGTTGAACTTGTTTGTTGTTGCTTGATTGGACTTGTTTGTTGTTGCTTATTGTTGTTTGTTGTTGATCAAATTTCATGCTTTATAAAATACCAAAAACTGAAATTTGTTGTTTTTCTGTTTTTCATATCTCGTAGAGTTGTTAAAAAGGATCACAATTAATTAAAAGAAATAAAAAAGAGTTTATTAACGTCGAATATTGACCAAATTCGACGTTAAGTTAACGTCGTATATTGACAAAAATCGACGTTAATTTAACGTCAAATTTTTTAAAATTCGACATCAATTTAACATCTCCTGATATGACGTTGTTCGCAAATTCGCCGTTAAAAGCCCAAAATATTCGACGTTGTACGTGATTTGTGTACTAGTGAGCTTGTTATTGGTCTTCCAAACATACGCTATGCTTCTCAAAGATTATGTGATGCATGTCAAAAAGGAAAATAAACAAGACATTCTTTAAAAAAAAAAAAAGAGATGTCTACTACTAGACCTCTTAAATTATTATATATGGACTTGTTTGGTCCCTCAAGAGTTAGGAGTTTTGGAGGCAATTTGTATGGTTTGGTGATTGTTGATGACTATTCTCGTTATACCTGGACTTTCTTCATTTCTGCCAAAAGTGAAACTTTCAGGGTATTCAAGAAATTTGCTTTTGTGATACAAAATGAAAAGGAGCTCAGAATAGAATCTATAAGAAGTGATCTTCGCAAAGAATTCCAAAATGAAATGTTTGATGAATATTGTACGGAGATGGAATCTCTCACAACTTCTCTGCACCAAGAACACCTCAGCAGAATGGAGTTGTCGAAAGGAATAATAGAGCATTAGAAGAGCTTGCAAGAACCATGCTCAACGAGAGGGACTTACCAAAATATTTCTGGGCAGATGTTGTGAGCAAGACTTGTTATGTACTTAACAGAACTGTGATAAGATCTATGTTGAAACTAACTCCCTATGAGTTCTTCAAGGTAAGGAAGCATAACATCACACACCTGAGGATCTTTGGATGTAAGTGTTTTATTCTCAATAATGGTAAGGAAAGCCTGGGTAAGTTCGATTCCAAAGCTGATGAGGCTATCTTTAGTGGTTATTCTCTCACAAGTAAAGCTTACATGGTATATAATAAAAGGACTATGTGTGTTGAGGAGCCTGTACATGTAGCGTTTGATGAACATATTGATATTGCCACTAATCAAATGCACTCTAGAAAGTCTATAGATGCAGGTGTTTCTGCTAGACAGTAAGAGGAAAATGAAGAAATTCAGGAAGAAGAAACTTCTGAAACTACAGTTGATCTTCCCAGAGCAGAATCGATTAAGGAGTGGAAAACACCAAGAAATGTCTCAACTAGTAACATCATTGGAGACATCACGAGAGGAGTTTCCACTAAGCGGCAGCTCAATCAATTTTGTATGAATGTAGCATATGTATCTAAAATTGAACCCAAGAACATTGAGACTGCACTTGCTGATGAAATTTGGATGATGGCGATGCAAGAAGAGCTGAATCAGTTCAAGAGAAACAATGTATGGTAATTACTTCCAAGAACAGGAATTCAGCAAGTGATAGGCACCAAGTGGGTATTCAGGAACAAGATGGATGACTCCGGAGAGATAATAAAAAATAAGGCCAGATTAGTTGCAAAAGGCTATAGTCAAGAAGAGGGAATCGATTATGATGAAACTTATGCTCTAGTGGCCAGATTGGAAGCAATAAGGATTCTGGTAGCCATTACTTTTGTAATGAAATTCAGATTGTACCAGATGGATGTTAAAAATGCTTTTCTAAACAGGTATATCAAGGAGGAAGTCTACGTGGAACAGCCACCAGGCTTTCAAGACTATGAACATCCAGATCGTATCTTCAAACTGAAAAAGGCCCTATATGGTTTGAAACAGGAACCAAGATCTTGGTATGAGCGTCTAAATGAATTTCTTATAAAGAAGGAATTTACTAGGGGTAAAGTAGATTCAACTCTTTTCATCAAAAATTCCAAAAATGATAGGCTGTATGTTCAAATTTATGTTGATGATATCATATTTAGTTCAACTAATTCTGCTCTATGCAAAGAATTTTCTAATACAATGCAGGAAGAGTTCGAGAGGTCCATGATTGGAGAATTCACGTACTTTATGGAGCTTCAAGTCAAGCAGAATGAGAATGGCATCTTTATTCATCAATCTATATACTGCACTGATTTGTTGAAGAAGTACATAATGCTGGATTGCAAAGAAGTAGCAACACCTATGGCAACTAACTGCTATCTTGACCTTGATGAAAAAGGAAATGATGTAGACCAGAAACTTTACAGAGGTAAGATCATATCATTATTATACTTAACTATCAGTACACCAGATATCATGCATAGTGTCTATCTTTGTGATAAGTTTCAATCACAACCAAAAGAATCACACTTAACTGCTGTGAAAAGAATTTTAAAGTATCTAAAAGGAACCAAAAGTCTTGGACTATGGTATCCTAGTGGATCAAACATTTTTCTTGAAGGATACAGTGATTCAGACTTTGGTGGTTGTAAACTAGACAGAAAGAGCACTACTGGTACATATCATCTACTAGGATGTTCTCTAGTTTCTTGGCATTCAAAGAAACAAGCTTTTGTGGCATTATCTACCACAGAATCCGAGTACATTGTAGCTAGAAGCTGTTGTGCTTAGTCTCTCTAGATCAAGAGTCAGCTAGAAGACTATGGCATATCATTAGATCATATTCCTTTAAAATGTGATAACATCAATGCAATAAATTTGACTAAGAATCATGTTCTTTATTCTAAAACTAAGCATATTGAAATAAGGCATCATTTCATAAGAGACCACATCCTTAAGGGTGAAATTAAGGTCGAATATGTAGACACCTTATATCAGTGGGCTGACATTTCCACAAAATCTTTAAATAAGGAAAGATTTTACACAATTAGAAATGAACTAGGGATTCTGGATTATAGTATTATAAAGTAGCAATAATCGATTAATCAACTTGTATGTATGCAATTTGATAATTTCACTGTTACATTCTTATCATTGCATAATTTACCTATGTTAATTCTTGTATCATATTGATTCTAAAATGCTTGATCTAGAAGGATCTTGAAAGGTTTTACATGAATATTGCTTTTTGGATGGATAAAACTGGAGATTCAACTCAAAGGAGAAGCAATGAAGTCGATTATGATTGAGGACAAATCGACTGTGTTTTTACAGGGGTTAAAGAGTCCAATATTTGGCTTTCTGATATCTTTAACTATTGATAGATGTGTTTTTAACTATTTGTTCTTCAATATTTCTCTTTTCTATACATGTTTTGAGATGATTAAGACATTATATTGTTTTTTATGAATGATATGTATCATTGTTGCATTAATATGTTTCAACTAGTTCTGATCTGATACAATACTGTCATATGTTGATATATGCTATGAGATATTTTGTGCATATTGCATTGTACATCTGTGTTTTGAGATTAAAACATGCATAATGTTTGGGTGAGCATTGCATATTCATTAAGATGTTGCACATGCCTACATTTAAGGGGGAGAGTATGTTATTTCGTGTGAAAATCTTTGACAAGGGGAGCATCATTGTCTAATTTTTTATGATTATATGATGCATCTTTGTATGATTGGTTATCTGTATATTAATACCATTGTGCTTACCTTTTTTGCTAATGCCCAAAGGGAGAGAATTACGTTGATTGGTATTTGATTGATAATCTGTATTGATTTATACAACATGGTTGATTATTAATCATGGTTGTGCATATCAAAAAAGGGGGAGATTATTGAGATTGTTGTTAGGGGGAGCACTAATTTAGCTAAACCCACAATCTTAGAGTTTCTGGTTTTTGATTATGCAACACATAATTAATAACACATGTGTAGTATGTGTTGCATGTTTTATGCTTTCATGTTATATGATTATATGGGAACATGATTATGATGTTGTTGTGTTGTTCATTGCATTTCACTGTGATATATGTGATTTCATACTTGAATGCATAACGCATATTTTTGGAAAAGAAAAACCACATGCACTTTTATTGAACTTTAATTGTGTGGCAAAACAACAGTTTTAAGTCGACTTCATTATGGGGTGAGTTGATTAAAACTCGTGTCTTTGCACATGCTTTTTCAAACTGTGCTGTGAGATTTTTTCAAAGGGAAAGTTTTTCAAAATTATGCTTTATAGTGTTATATAGTCGACTATATGCTTACTGCATTCGACTAAGTTTGTTATGTTTTGAAATTCTATTAATGCTTGACATAAATTGTCTAACATTCATTTATAATTTGGTTGACCAAGCATTAAATGTAAATTGACTGCATTAATTGTGAATCCAATTAATTGCATTGACTGCTGCTAACTTCCATAATTGTTTTGTTATATTCGACTGCATTAGTAGCCAAGTCGATTAAAATGTGTCAGAATTGTGAAAAACTATAAATTGACGCGAGGTTGATTTTTGTAACAACTTTGGTGAATCTAACATTGTTTGTGATATCTTTCAGATTAGTGTTGTGTTACAGAAAGAGGAGAACGCTCCAAGAATCAAAGAAGAAGACCGTAGTGATCATCTATTGTGATTTCTCGAAGAGCAAGATTGTTGTGCATTGAAAGACTGATCTATCTACACATTGAGGTGTCTACTGCGAGATCAGGATCATTAATCTGTTGAAGATTGGCTTGTTTCCCTGTTGTGATTACAGGAAGAAGAGCGTGATGCGTTCTTGACTTTGAAGGGGTTTCTCAAAGGGTGTAGACAGCAGAAGAGGGGATTCTTGTTGCTGGTCTTATGTTTATATGCCTATATTTTGATTAGAGGGTTAGAGAGTTGTTTTATATTTTTGACATGTGGTCTCTATAAAAGCCATGCTGTAAAAACCTTGACCATTATAGTGCATTTGCTTCCTGTGATTGGAAGGACACTAGATGTAGGCAAGTTGGCCGAACTAGTATAAAAACCAGTGTTTGATTTCTCTGATCCCTACACTTTTATTTTTAGTTTACTTCATTCTGTACTTAATCGACTTTATTTCTGCTGCATTTGAAAAAAAATTTCCTTGCGTTTCAAGAAAGTTTTCAAGGCACATCCTTTTGCGAAAAAGATTTTAAAAAGACTCTGATTTTGAGTTTCACCAATTCACCCCCCCCCACCCCTCTTGGTGTGAGAAACTAAGCCATACTATTTTAACAATTTGGTTTAAAGATTTCAAACTTCTTATATCTGATACTTTAAACTATGACTTACTATCTGTTACATGTTTATTCATCTTATATATCTTTACTTAATCCACTGTGAATCTGATTTGAGATTATAAGTGATTAAACTATTGTGATAATTCAACATGTATCAATATTGTTCTGATATGACTTTTGTAATATTTCTCTGATACATTGCTTGAAGATGCTTGAGAGATACATAACTCTGATATATCTGTATTATGCATCTGTGATTTAATGATTGAATATGCATAATGACTTGGGGAATAATATATGTTGTTTTAAATAGTTCACATGTTATCGAAAGGGGGAGAATATGATAGATCATGTGAAGATTATTGACAGGGGGAGCATCATATTAATTTTGTTATATTGATTGATGTATCTTTATATGCTTTATTATCTCTGTTTCAATTACAATTACAAAATGCCTTTTTTGATAATGCCCAAAGGGGGAGAAGATTGATGTAATTGAACTGTGGTTTCTAAGATAATTGAATTATGAATTGAATTGTGTTTAATTGTGGATTATACAAACATGGTTTTATTAATCATGGTTGTGCATCATCAAAAAAGGGGGAGATGGTTAAGATTGTTGAAAGGGGGAGCATAGGATTAGCTGAACCCACAATCTCTATGATATCTGTTTTTTATGATGACAACACATAGTTAATAAAAACACATGTGTATGTACTGTGTTATATGTGTTATATATGCTTATGCTTACTATGAGATTTGTACAAGCATAACTGTGAACATATTGTGTTGATTATTGCATATTACTGTGTTTGAAATGTGATTATATCTGTGTATGCATAATATGAGTTTTGAAATGGAAAAACCACATGCACCAAGCATATTTGTATGAGTTAATCGGTTACAATGTTGTGTTAATCAATTAAGGTCATCAGACAACTTAAGCTTTAAATTGTTACAAAACAACAAGTTTTAAATTTATTATGTTAGTGGTGAAATCGATTAAAACTTGTGTGTTTGCACAAATATTTTTCAAGTGTGCTGTGATGGATTTTGAGAAGAAAAGTTTTCAAAAATATGTTAAGTGTTACAACTTAATCGATTACATGGATCTTGTATTCAATTAAGTTTGTTAAAGATTTTAAAATTGTTTCATTGCTTGATATAATTGTCACAACGGTCATATTTTTAAATATGTTGACAAGCATTTATTGCAAATCGATTACATTAATTGAGCATTCAATTAATTGCTTTGACTGATGTTGATCTGTTATAACTGTGAAATGTATTCGACTAAATTAATAGCATAATCGAATAAAACGATTTTGATTTTGACTTACACTATATATAGACGCATGATTTGAATTCTGAAAAAATAAGAATAGAGTTTAACACTTTCATATCTATTTCAAATTAAAGCTTTGAAGTTTTACAGAAGAGAAAAACACTCTAAGAAACAAGAATTACCGCGGTGATCAAGTCTTGAGGATTTCTTGTGAAGATGGGTAGATTGATTCGTAAAGTCTAATCGTTCTGCACACAGAAGGTGCTTACTGTGTGATCAGGAAAAGCTTTGGCAAACGTAGAGAGTTACTGGTTTCCCTGTGGTGTCTACAGGAAGAAGAACGTGGTTCTTGACTTTGAGGGGGATCTCAAAGGGTTGACTGTAGGAGAGGATTGTTCTTGTTGCTAGTCTGTTTTGTTTTGCCTATATTAGATTAGTGACTTAGAGAGGTGTTTTACATTTGGACATTGTAGTCGCTGTAAAGCCCTTGGTGTAACAACTCAGATCTCTATAGTGCATTGACTTCCATCTCGTGTTGATTGGCCGAACTAGAGTTTGAATTTTCTGCTCCCTATCTCTCTGCATTTAGTCAATTGCATATTATCTGTATTCGAATGCGCATATTGTTACATTGCATACATTCTTACTTGCAATTCAAGAAAAGTTTAAAGACTTACTATTTTGCAAAAAGGATCTTAAAAGCTATCATTTTTATACAACATTGATTCACACCCCTCCCCCCCTCTTGGTGTGAGAAACAAAGCACATCTTTTGTAACAGAATTTTTTTTCGAACATAATGGTTGAGCAGAATATTGAATTAAAGAAAATGAGAGAGAACATGGATCAGAGGTTGCAAAATTAGATAGTTGATGTGAACAACATCAAGATTCAAGGATCAAATTAACAAACAACTATAGAATCACATCACGTTGATTTGTCTATTGATGGACATACAAATTATATTAAAAATGTTGTTGAACTTGTTAATGATGAAGTAGTAGAGTCAACTACTTCAGGTGTAGACTTTTTCTTACAAGATGATATTATGAAGATTATTGATGATCCTATTTGCCATCCTAATGCACCTAATGATGTTGAAATTGAGTTGAAGTCACATGCTCCACACATCAGGTTTGTTGATGTGAACAATGAAAATATATATTTAGTGGTGATATTTGATAACTTAGTAGTGGAACAAAAAGTAAGGTTGCTGAAACAAGAAAACGAGTTAGATTTAAATTCATTTGATATGATTATTGATAAAAAAAACTTTAAATTCCAAGCATGTTTATTTTGTGTATTTAGCATATATAGAAAAAAATCATTAGAATTTTAAAAATATTTGTTTTTATTAAAAATAAAAATTAAAAGTTAATAAAATTGTACAAGGTGGCTTGTATTTTATAAAATTAAAGAGAATAAATTTTGTCAGATGGCCAGATTAAGCCAAAAGTCTAAAAAAATTTCTATCTCCTCCCAAAATAAGTCCATCAAAGACAAATTTTGAAATAAATGTGAGGGAGAGGAATATTAATTAGGATTTTTTTTTCTCTTTTCATTTTCTATTTTTTCAATTTTTGTTTTATTTCCATAAAAAAATTATGATTTCCTTTTGAGAAAATTGTGAAAGTATTAACTTTCTACGTGATGAAACTTTTATATAGTATGTCTCGTGAGAAATTCACCCAAACATATTTTATTATTTTCAATAAAACATATTGACATTGTGTTTTAGGATTTGATTTAGTAACTGGAATTATCATGATCTTGAAGTAGCAGTCATGTTTTATGTTGAACAGATTGTTGAATTGATTAGAATCTAGCCTATTTGATTCATAATTATAAATTATTAATCGAGTTGATTTGAGAATTACTTAGTTGAATCTTTTGTGAAAGAGTTTTTAACCTTGTGAGTTTTTACGCTTAATTGTGATGGATGGACCACCGTGTGCCATTCCTATTTTTCTTGAGTGACATGCTCATGGTTTGTTTAACTCTAATATTTAGCTTAATTCTTTTGTTTTGCAACTTAGGTAGATATGCATTATTTAATATGATTGAGGCATTTATTTATTTTAGCTACTTGGCCAAATAAGTTCACCCCAATATTAATCCATTGTTAGCCCTTTGAGCCTTTAACTTTTTTTTATGAAAAGAAAAAGACCATATTATCCCATATTTTAGGATGAAAGAAGGAGCTAATGAATTGTGTTAGGATTGAATGATGGCTAAACATTGTAGGTGAGTACCTCACTTACAAAATAATAAAAATGGAAAAAGGAAGAAAAAAGTTTTCAAAGAAAAAGTAGGGTGAAAGGAAAAAAAGGACAAGGAGAAGTAAAAGTGGGAAACAAAATGTAGAAAAAGAAGGATAATTTTTTTCTCAAAAAGTGAACAAAGAAAATAATATATTTGTTTTCCAAAATCTCTGCTCCTTAATTATTTCTATCCAAACTTTTTAAGCCTTTATATCCTAAATTTTTCCTACCTTTCCCTTGGCCACATTACAACCTTTAAAAAGTCCTTATGATCTTTGAATGATTGTTTTCCAAAAGTTTGTCAATATTAGAATCTTGCTAAGTTATGGTAGTGTTTACATACATGAGTATTTTGAGTGCAAACACAAGCCTAAGCACTTAAGAGAGCATTGGTGAATGAATATACATTTTAACTTAAGTGATCTCTTTCATTCTTGATTTCCTGGTAAATTCAAAAGATTAACTCATGTGTTTAAAATAGAGTTTTGCCATTCGCATGATTCATGACAACTTGACTTACAAAGTTGATTAATTTCCAATGAAGTTCTTTTCCCGTAGTTTAATGTTGATATGAATATTGACCCAGAATAAAGTTTTGATATTACTCAGTTTTGCCCAAGAGTACAAAAGGATAAGTGTAGGGGTGTGATGAGTGCATATTTATGCCCTCATTTAGCCTTTAATATTGGATTCTTAATTGGTTTGTGGACTTTAATAGAATATTTTAATTAGGATTTCTTATAATTTGGTTTATTTAGCATAAGATACAAAAGCATGTTAAAAATATATTTAGTTGCATAAATGTTCTTTGGAGATTTTGAGGTGTATTGGTGTAGCTGTAACTAAGTTGAACTTATTGAGGTGTGGAAATAAATTGGGTAAAGTGTCATGACACCTTAAAGATAAATCCAAGAATAGAAAAGAATCAAGACCACAAGAAGTCAATCCAAGCATAGCATGAAAAAGTGAAGAAATTTGGCTAAGCCAAGAAGAAGGAACATATCTCCACAACAAGCAAATATAACTTGAAGATATTGAAGTACCTCGATCATTGATCTCTAACCCTTGAGGTCATCTCTAATATCTCACACATAGACCTTTGGTTTATCCACTCATTAACACTTACGTTAACTACTTACTATAACTATTATAGTAACACCGTTATCACATAGCATCACCTGGAGCATCTCAAATACCATGATTACCATCATAGATATACCACCACCATGATTATCCCATCATAGATACACCACAATCATGATTATCCCAGTCATGAACAACACCATGAACATCACCATACCATAAACACCATAGTCAAATCACAATTCACACAAAAGCATACAAAATTCTAATTTTAACCAAATTCAACACAACCTAACTAAACTCATCCATTTGAAATAGCATTAAGAAAGGTTGTTAGCTCCGCTTACCTTAAACAAAAATGCTACCACGCTCTAAACAGGCACACACGTTGCTTCAAACGTAAGAAACTCTAGAAAAGCCTACAAATCACCAAATTGTGATCAGAGTGAGTCCTTAGGACCTCAGATTAACAAAGAACCAGGAATTGAAGACCAATGACACATGCGAATGGGTTCCTAAGCATGATCATGGACAAAATACTAAAAGGAAAAAGAGGTAGAAACTTACTTGCTCTAAACTAGAAATTGATCAAATAGGAATGGAGATTACTCTGTTGTGATCTCCTAGGCACTTCCTGGTCGTCAAACAGATGATTCAGGAGCTAGATATCTTAAAGATAAGGTAGAAAATCTCAAGGAACGAGTTTTTAGGAAGATGATTTGTGTTTTAAGTCATGAGACGAGTTTAAGAAATTCTATTTATATTATTGAATTATTTTAAAATAAAATACTCGGTCTCATTATTTTAAAACACACATCAACTCTAATACTCTATTTTTTAGGTTTTTACATAAAACATACAACATGTATAATCGTCAGATGGTATGACTAGTAGTTGCTTGAGATAAGACTTGTATTTGAATAAGTTTTTCTTTTAGTGTTATACAATAGATGGACTTTCTTTTTCATAAGACATTAGCTTTTTACTCATATAGTCAATTAGATGATTTCAAAAAGAGAAACACTATATTTTCTTAGACGTTGTTTGTGATTTTAGTTCATGAGACAATTTAGTCTAGAAAACATTGTTCATAAGTTTGATTCCATTTAAAACAGATGTTACAAAATATTTCTCTTTTAGACAGTATTTCTTTTAAATAGCTTTTCATAAACAACAATATTTCGTTCAATGCTTATTTTTAAATTTCAAAACCTGAGTTGTTTAGATGGTCTATTGTCTTAACATTGCACAGATATAGAGAAACTACACAACAGACAAAAGTATTATTCATACATTATAGCATTTACTTTGTATGTATATTATAACATTTAGGATAGTTTATTATCTATATTGTTTAAGATAATGTATTGTGTTTAAGATATTGTTTACATAAATATGACATTTAACGAGTTATCTAGACAATATTTTTAATAAATATTATTTTGTTAGATAATTTTACTAAACTTCAAACTAAACATTTTCTATACAATTTTGTATTGTTTAATTTACTTAATAATTATAAATATAAGGATAAAAAAAAAAGAAACTATAAAGGCAGAAAAAGAAAGGAAGGATAACTCTCTCCCACATCCATCCCTATCCCACAACTTTATTCATAATTCATATCAATATTTATATGATGAAAGATATATAGGTCAAATTTTAAATGATAAGGATGAGTTGAGTTATATCGAGTTCAGCAATTAGGTGCACAATTTCTCGATGTGTATCTCTTTCTAACAGCTCACCTTCATGCTTTACAAATTATATGATGAATCACCGAACTTATCTTATGAAACCTAAAAGCTTGTATTAAATTTTATTTAAGTTCCGTGTCAAAACAATCACAACAAAAGGGACAAAGTCAAATTCGTTCATTTTTACTTGAATTGAATTAACCTCACATCAAAGAAAAAGCTAACTAGTTTGACACTTTCGATACATTAATCATCGAATTTGAAATATTTTTTTTTTTTAGAGTTTAGAGTCTTACTATGATTTATTTTTAAAAACTGTTTTCTAAAATTGAAAGAATAAAATATATTTACGTTGTCTTCAATTTTAAATTCTAAAAAAAAATACTATTACGTATATTACAATACAAATTACAAAGTTTTTTGCTTGAAATCATTCCTACCAGAAAAGGTAGCACAACATTATTGTTGATTTATAGTCTTTTTCTATGTAAATATTTTAAGATAGTACCTTAAAATACCAATAATATTGTGTCCCATGTTCTCATATTTATTTTAAGAGATTGTTTTCATTAACTAGTGAGGTCAGTATATTTAGTAAATACCTCCTTTTTAACTTTGTAACTAATTTAAAATAAAATATGTGTTTCTCTTTTTACGTGAGATTTAAAAAGATAATTATACTTAGACAATTTTTTTTTTACAACATTTGAACATCATTTACGTGTCATTATGTGATTGGTCCATGGTAGTGTTTATGATTATTATTATTGATTGTAGAATAATTTTGGACCAATCACAGAATGACACGTAGATGATATTCAAATATTATTGTCGTCTAAGTATCATTATCCTTTAAAAAAATTGCATTTGAAATTTGATTCAAAAATTCACACACACACATATATATATATATATATATATATATATATATATATATATATATATATATTAAAGTACTTTTAATTTTTAAAGTAAACTAATAAACTTTTTATTTGAAATTTTTTTGTTACATAATTCTTTATTCTCTTCATCGGTTACATTTATTTTTCTTTTACACGGTTTTCTTTAAATGATATATTGTATTTCATGAAAAGTAATTCAATTTAAATAGTTTATAATATATATTTATCTTTTTTTTTATGTGGGAAAGCGTAATCATCAATTTTGAATGTTTCATCTTTTGAACCTTTGTTTATTAAGTAACAAAAAAAAAAACACTTATGTGTTCTATTCTTCTCAATTCCGTTGCATTAAAATAACTAATTTTTAATTACATAATTTTATATTCTCTTTCAATATTCAACTCATCCAATATCTACCAAGTGTATTACAATCTTTGAGGTATTTCTCTTTTCAACATTTTTTTCAAAATTAAAAATACTAAATACTGTAATTGTTATAAAATTTCATTTATTTGTAACTATTATTTAATATCATATTTTTTTTACTGTAATTTTTATAAAAAATTATTCAGTTAATATATTTATAAGAATGTAAAACTTAATATAAATATATTTGCATGGCCGATTTAAGGGTTAAGTAAAAACTCACTTTATGTCTAAATAAGGTTTCAAATTTTTTTGTACTAATATTTTTCTATTAAATTAATTACAATTTTATGTATAAGAAAATTTTCTAAATTAAATTATTATCAGTCTGCTAATTTTTATTAGTATTAAAAATGATATTTAATGAATTAAATTTTTTTTTCAAAATATTATAATTTTTTTTAGGAAAAAAGAAAGATTAGTTATCTTTATTTTTTTTATAAATAATTTTGATTTCTATTTTTTTCATTTATGTTTCTTTTAATTTACTTATCATACTTTTGTTTTTCATTGTTTTCTATTCTATAGTTCTTTTGAAGATTTTGATAGATTTCTTGAATCTTATTATATATGTATTAATCTTTTTATCTCACTTAGAATATCTATTTTATTTATGTTGTTTTTTTTCTATTTGTTGAATTTATGTTAAGATTCTTTTTTTTTTGTGTCGTTTTTCAAATACTTTTTAATCTGAGTTTAAAGAGTCTTATTCCATTTATTTTGATGAAAAACAAGTTGAATTGTAAACTATTAAGTAGATTAGGATTTGATTTTTGATAAATAATAGAAATAAAATCTCTAATAAAAAAAGTCATGAATAAGAGTTGAGATTGAATAGTAATATAAAAATTAAATGAAATTAATTACAATAATTTAATAAATAATTTTATATAAAAACTCAAAAATTAAATTTTAAATAAAAAATTTGTTCTTATATTTTTTTTTATGTCCCTTAAATCCTTTGGTTTTCTGTAGAATTCCTACTTAACAATATTTGAATATTTAATCTGCATCATAAATATTTTTATAATGAAACGTGTTAGGGATGCAATAACGATAAGCTTAGTTTTAGTAAAGTAACCTTTTTGTCCTTTGTTCATATTGGAACCAATTCACGTGGATTTCAACTTTTCGGTCCAAAGAAAGAAATATTAATATTACCTTTTCTCTGTCTAATCTACGACATGCTCTGTACATCCATTCTAAGTTATTGATAAGGATTAAATATGATAAATAGGAAAATCAAAAAAATTGTAGTAATAATAAAATATTTATTAATAAATTTATTTATTAATGAAATTTAAAAAACTTTCATAATCGGTGATTTTAACCATAAATTTTTAAAATATTATATTATTGATGAATTTAAAAGAGCCATTAAATTTTAAAATACTTTAATTACTTATAAACCGAAAGTTTAAATCATTTTATTTATATAAATAAATATTTTAAATTATCGACAAATTTATTATCGATAAATATTTTTATTAGTAATTAAAATTTTGATATATTAATTTTAAAACTTTAAAAATTAGCGAATATCATTATTTTAATTTAAAGGTGTTAAAATTCTTTTAAATTAACATTTGAGTGAAACATAATAAATTATGTAAAGAGTTTAGATATCAATTTTAAACATCATTGATTAACATAGTTGAATTGAATTGATTATATCAATTCATTTTAAAGTTTGAAAATTAAAATGGATGAAAGTTTAATTTTTAAACAAATTTCAATTCTAAGATATAAATACATTTTTTATTTACTTGTGTAAGTTGATTGTGGTTGGAATACGACTCAAATTTGAAGAATGTAATTGGGATTTTAATAAATTCTTATTCTTTCAATTATATTTTTAAATTTCTATTATTTAAATTCAAAAATAGTAAAGAATTTACAAATTATTTACACTCTTGTGAATGCAATTGCACATCTTTAATAGAAAAGAATTTAATAATGAATTTTAATTTATATATATTAATTAAGAGTTATATACTCATAATTGTAGTTTGTAATTTAGTTTCTGTCAATTTTTGTTTGTTTCTTATTTTTCTTAACATAATCCGAAAGTTTTAAATTAGTATGTGTTTCCAAGATCAAATATGTATATGCATACATTGCTAAAATAATATATGATAAAAGTAGTATGAATTTAGAAAAGAATATATGAAAAAAAATAGAAAAACAAAATTATTTATGGATCATAATATTTTAATAATTTTTTAATAATTTTTTTACAACAAGTGTTACTATTTTATTAATTCATATATTTAAAACAGATCAATCAATCGCATAAATAATTATAAAAAAATTTAAATTATAAAAAGAAATTGTTAAAATTCATTTTCCTTTCTCAAATAATTCCTCCGCTTTTCAATTGCAATGTTACCCAATCAGTTTGTTTTTTTATTATTTAGTTGAAGCTGGTGACCCAAGTTGTTTTGGGCATTTAGCCGTGTGTGACGATAGTTATTATTGTGCATTATTGAACTGTTACTCACGTGTAACAAAAAAGCAATAATGCTTTCAGAATTTGGAAAAATAATTAAATTTAAAATTCAATCCATATAATTGTTTATGTTATCCGTTTGAATATTGAAACATTTAGAAAATCTTTAACTCGCCAAACTGGAAATCTCCTCTTATCAATTATTCTAAATAATGTGATCAATGTTCCAACTCAATTCAACTAAGAAATAATTTAGAAAATATTAAGATATTAAAAATTATTTTTTAATTAATAATACATGTAAATAAAAACGTAATAGCACTAGTAAAAAAATGTTGTTTAACATCAGTTATTTTGGGCTTTTAACGTCACATATGGAATCGACGTCTATTCGGATGACGTTAATTACACATCGGTCAGGATATTACCGACGTCTATGTAGACGTCGAACGATATAGGTCAGACGTCTATATAGACGTCGGACTCTATAGTTTAGACGTCTAAAATGTCACCGTATTTGATAGGATCTTTCTCCGCTTGAGGCCTCTCGAGTTGCTTCTGGTTTATGGTGATTCGAGTTTACAACTTTATATTTTAGTTGAAGAGAATGGATTGTACGTTTTTTTTGTATTGGATGGTTTTAATAATGTAGTGGAGGGAATTAGAGTAGTGCAAAACACAAGAAATCGCCATCCAAGAACGCTGCCGAAGGACACGAGCAAAACTGGACAAAACTCAACGAAAACGCATTTTAATCGGTTGAAATGAAAGATAATTCATCAAAGAGTAATGTAAGCGGAGTAAAATTAATTTTAAACGGTGCAAAAGTGAGAAAACGAACCTGAAAAACGTAGCCCGTGGAGAGAAAATGCGAGGTCGATGATGAACAATGAGTGCGCGTAACTGCTGCCTCGCGTTCGCAGTGCTTTAATGCAGACATTTAGAAGTCGGTTCCCCCCATAACAGACGTCTACAGACGTCGGTTCCTCCCACAACAGACGTCTAAAAGGCTTTAGAAGTCAGAGTGGCGGGATCAGACGTCTATATGGAGTCAAAAAGTGACTTTTTAAATTTTTGGATTTAGGGTTTAGACGTCGGTTCCTCCAATAACTAACGGCTAAAGTGATTTAGAAGTCGGAGTGACGGGATCAGACGTCTATATGGAGTCAAAAAATGACTTTTTAAATTTTTGGATTTAGGGTTTAAATGTCGATTCCCCCCATAACAGACGTCTATAATATTTTAGACGTCGGGGCTCTCCCAACTGACGTCTATATGTCTGGCAGGTAGGTGAATATTTATAGACGTCGGGGCACCTTCTAACTGACGTCTATATTGCCAACTTATTTACGAAAATGCCACCGGTCATCAATATACGTCGTGCTTACCCTTAACCGACGTCTAAGGGGTGACGTTAAATAGCGTTTTTGCACTAGTGTAGGTTTTTTTTAACATTTCATTTTAATAACATATAACAAGTATTGCATATTCAATAAATAAAACCAAATACTCAAACAAAATATATATAATATATTACTACAGTTTTCCAAAATTATAATTATAACATTATATATATATATATATATATATATATATATATATATATATATATATATATTTATATAATCCTATAATACTAAGAATATTATTATATTTAAATTAAGAGTATAAAAGGTTTTTCAAAATAGTTTAGAAATAAAAGAACATGATCTTATTCTATACTTCAATTCTATCACCACCTAACACTTGTTTGATAAAAATATCGTTATTTACTTACCAAAAAGAGAAATCATGTAACAGAATTAAAGGTGTCAATACATATACAAGTTAATCAACCAATCCCAATAGTTATACAATCATGAATTCTAGACTTAACCATCATATATGTATTCATGTCAAACTCTTGGGAGTTTTGCACTTGTAGTGGTATTTATATTTTCTAGACTCATAAACAGATAGGTTATCACCTTATCACCTACAAGGTTAGTGTCCCTTTCACGTCAAGGACCAAACCAATACCTATAGACTAGGAACTTCTACACCTATCACCACATATCTCACAATTCTTTAGCTGGAATTGGATGGATATTAGAATGTCAAGATAACTTCCATTTCCGAATCTCTACATTAACACATACACAACTGAATGCCACCATATAATCTCTCCACTAGATTATTGGAATTATGTCAAACACATATATACTATGCACATTTCCAATAACAAACTTATCATCATCACTTATCATACATGAATAAACGTTACACATACTCACAATCATATTATAAGACCATGAAGAGTCATAAATTCCATAATAAACCATTTCAAACATCAAGAAATCAAAAAATCACACAAAAACACATAAATTCACACTGAATGCAAAACTCCTCGCAATAAGGAGCGCTTACTGCCAGATCTCTCACAAATTTTCTCACTCAGCAAGACTAACCACTCGCTCAAAGAATTAACATAAAAATGGTTCCAGACCTATAATGGTAATTGACACTCAACGGTACCTAGCCACCATTTAGCGTCAGACCATTCACATTTTTTATCGCTCAGTGCTGAAGGCTGGGACTTAGTAGTTTGGAGTAAAAATGTTTTTAGACCTTCACTACCAAGCCTGCACTCAACACTATCCCAACACCACTCAACCCCATATCAAAAACCTACACATTGAAATATGTGATTTGAGAAACCATAGACTTATCCAGATGATCAAATTGGTATTCCTAACTTAGTGCTTGGGTCAAAAATAGGTTTCGGTATCAGAGGGCATACCAATTTGCTCAAATGGCCAAATACTGAGTTCCTCAAATCAACACTAATTCAGACAATTTCAACAGCAAAATTACCAATATCCACATTTCAACCAATTCCAAGCAACTCAAACATACAACTCAAATGCTCAACATACCAGAAACTTAAAAATAAGGCAATTTAACCTCTCCTACCTGTTAAAAGATCAAACAACTTTAAGGGTCTCAAAACTACCCTACAAGGTCGAACAACTTTATCTGCTCCTATAAATCACAAAAACATGATCAAGATATATTGTTAGGACCATTGATCAATAGAGAGTCTTATAAAAGACTTATATGACACATGCAATGGAGAATTGCTCACATGTATGGAAAAATGCATAAACTAAAAAAATAGCAAAAACTTACTCTCTTTTGTAGAAGTTGATCGAACAAACTTGAAGATTTCGCCTTAGTGGCCACTCAGACGCTCTTTAATATTCAAACAAATAACCTAACGGTTAGAATATTATGAGAGAACGTAAAGAGCTTATAAAGAGAAACACATTTTAAAAAGATAATATGTTTTTTAAATAATAAAACTCCTTAATTGAAATTCTATTTATATGTTAATTTTTTTAATATTAGAATAATTGAATCTTATTATTTAAAACAAATAATTATTTAAAACATATAATTATTTCTAAAACACTATTTTATATACTCTTATAGTTTGGTGTTCTCAACCTCGATTCACAAATTTTAATATTTCTTCTTTCAAAATTACAAAAGTCAATGTTGTTGGTGATTAAAAAATAATTTATTTTTCTATGTTTATTTATGCACAAGACAAAGATTAAGGTGATGGAAAGAAATTTTCAATCATAAATTAAATGTTTCTTTTTTTATTTTTAACTTAATATGGTTTATATATTTTTTTAAGAAAATTTATTACAATCATATTTGTTAGATTAGCATTCATATTTACTTATACAATCATTCATTGTTTTTCATGAGAATTCTAACAAAAAAATTTAAGGAATAACATTAATAAAATCTAAGGAATAAGTCTCTTTATAAAATATAAGTCTTTTTTATAAAATATAAAGACTACATTGACTAAAGTTATTAAATTATTATCACAAATAAAAGAGAGAAAAAATACTATTAAACCATATATATAATTTTTACAAAACTCTAATAAGATGCTGAGAGGCCATGTTCCCATTCATGGAAAATAAGCCAATATTTTCCTAAAAGGGTAGCGTGTGATGAAACCTGCCTTTTTACTACCTACATGATAGAGTGAATAATTACTTTACAATTTGAGAGGATTCAAATTATTTTGTTTAGGTAAGTGACTCTTTTGGTCTTGAATGTGTAAAAATAAGTGATAATTTAATTCAGGAAAGAATTAAAATTCTTACTTAGTTGTCGAATATGCTAAGCTTTATAATTTATTGTCAAATTAATTTTAAGAATACAATATAGTATTAATTTAATCATTAAGTTTAATATAAAGAATGGTCGTATGAAACTTAATCAAAGAATGTAATTGTCACATACATATATATTAAATAAATCTTTTTGTTCTTTTAGAGGCTTAATCGACACATTTAAAGAATAAGAAGAATATTTATCCTATTTTCTTAAGGGATCAAAATCAAATTAAAAAGTATTCATGAAATCTAAACACAATATAAAAGCTTCGTTATTTTCCATGATAAAAAACAGATACGAGAAATATATTTATAAGTTATATTTGTTATAAAAAAAACATCATTGTTTAAAAAATTTAAAAATGAATGACATTAACAAAAATAAGGTTGACAAGAATTAAACATGACCAAAGAGGTAATTTCCTTTAAGTTAACTTAAAAAAAAAAAGGTAGACAATAATTAAACATGACCAAAGAGGTAACTTCCCTCTAAGTTAACTTAAAAACAGAAATAAGGTAGACAATAATTAAACATGATTAAAGAGGTAACTTCCTCTAAGTTAACTTAAAAACAAAAATAATTAATATTTTTCAATATAATGTGTGTTGACTTCCATGTCAAGTTGATATCCCAAAACTTCAACTATATGCAAATCTATAAAGAAAGATAAAGAAAAAACCAATCAAAACTATGCTAAAAGATAAGAAAACTCACCCAAAAATATTAATAAGGGTAAAATATTAAACCAAAAAGAAAATCTAATTTATTAACAAGGAGATCAATATACCTACTACTAGACACCTTAACTTTCAATATAAAGTAAATCTTTCTTATTTTATTTCAATGAAAATTTAAAAGTGAAGACACTAAAAAAATTCCAAAAAGCTTGACACACTGACGAAAAATTACATTCCAACTAATTTTAGAGAAAAAACTATTTTTCATATAAATCTCCAGAATAACAAAATATAAATATATTCGGAATTATAAAATGAAAAACTATAAATAAATTATTTTTGTTAATATCTTTGTCGGTTGTGTTTATCAAATTGTCTCCAGCAATACCATTGATTTAATCAATTCAAAAGAAAAATTAGTGTTGTCAAAATGGATTGGAACACGTAAACCAATCCAACTCATCACAGATTTGAGTCGAGTTAGATTGAAAAAAAAGTTTTGAAATTTTGATACAGGCTAATTTTGAAGACTCATCTGGATTAAACCTATGGTGAGTCGAGTTGTCTCACCAACTCATCTAATTTTTTTACTTAATACTTTTTGTTGGGTTAGTCGTTTTACAAATATTGAAATGATGCTCGCGTGAAATTATTTTTGTATGAAATAATTACACAACATGGAAAATCCACAAATTTATACTTAGTAACTTAATTTTTATATAGAAATAAATTTGAATCGCTATGAAATCATTTTGTTGAGGAGATTTTGTGATATGATGTTGTGAATGAAATCTTAGGTTTGATTGATCATAAATATAATTTAAGATCCTTCCCCTTTATTTAGATTAAATTATATTTTTTTTATTTTTTTTATTTTAGTTGAAAAAAGAAAAATTTGTAATTAAGTGGGTCAGTAACCGCTCTAAGAAAAATATTTTGCCTTTAAAATTTTAGATTTTTGCCTGAAAAAATTAAACATTTTACACTTAACTATCATCATTTTACAAGTTTTATACCCTTTCTTTTTTCAACATAATTTACTGTTATATTATTTTTAACTTCTGCTTTATAGAAATATATTACATTTGTAAACAAGGTAACAACAGCGTGTCTCTATAAACTAATTATCTCCACTATTTGCGAAACAATGCCCATTACTATTAACATGTTGATAAAATAAATAAAAACAAAGGATACAATAAAATAAAAATAAAAAACATGATAAGATTTATTACATAATATAGTTAGATAATCAAATATGTACTCGGTTAAATGTAGTGAAAAATTATATGTAAGATTAATTTTCATTATATATATATATATATATATATATATATATATATATATATATTTCTATTTATAATAAAAAAATACTTAATATTTCTTTTGGTCTCTCAAAAGAGGAGGATTGTTCAAGTTAATCATTTTTTGTTACGGCGTTAAAATTTTAACGGTGCAAGTGTTCCCTAGACAAAACATAATGAGGTGTTCACTTTTTGTGATTGTGTGGAATTGTGTGGTTAAATGACAGGGACTGGTTCTGTGCCGCAGATTTTCTTCAACGAGAAGCTGATCGGAGCACTGAACTCGCTGCGATATAGAGGGGAGTTCGACCGAAGAGTGGCAAAGATCGCTTTGATTACTTCTGAGGGACCTCTCGATTACACTAACAGAATCACTGTTCTTCGAAGAAATGGTAACGCCATGATGGCCTTTTCCACTTCCACCGTGTTCGGGACCTCTCGATTACTTCTGAGGGAGTTTATTGAACATCTTATTGAACATAATTCATCAAATAAACACGAAACAACCCTTACCCTTTTTCTTCTAACCTGAAAAAACAAAATAAAATAAAAATTGTAAACAAACAAAGAGATGCCTAAACTTTGTTAACTTCACAATCTGAACAAGAAACACGCAATTGGAACGAGAAGCAACCATATACAAATGTTGTTGTTTGTGCACTTGTCCGAAAATTGATACGATTGGCGATAACAACGAAAGATAAGAGAAAGAATAAACCTTTTGACTTATCTGGGTAATAGAAGAAAACCCAGTTTCGTGATTCTACCCATAGTGATGATGGAGCCAACAAAGTTAGATTTTGATGTGGAAAACCTTCAACCTTTGCAATCAGAAACAGTGATGAAGGGAAACAGAGATCAACGTCGATGATAAAAAACAGAGTGTTTGAGAATTCTTCAGAATTCAAATTATGGGAGACACAATCTTGGGCGTTGTTGGGCTTGAAAATCGAGAGCGAGATGAAGAATGTTTCGCACATTTTCCTTTTTCATTTA
Source organism: Vigna reflexopilosa (assembly GCA_027742785.1). Classification (NCBI taxonomy): domain Eukaryota; kingdom Viridiplantae; phylum Streptophyta; class Magnoliopsida; order Fabales; family Fabaceae; genus Vigna; species Vigna reflexopilosa. The sequence continues at coordinate 30,022,646 of CM050925.1, read as the reverse complement.
TTTTCATGTTTTTTTAGCGAATGTATATATTTATTCGCTTTCTTCTAAACTATTGTTCTCAAAAAAAAAATCAAAATGTTTCACGGGAAGGCTGGATGATTCTTTCACAGAATCTTGCATGAGTTCTTCATCTCAGGTCCATCTTCCACCATATTACTTTCCCCCATAGCCTTAAAAGGATCATTACCCATAGGAACACACAGACTGTCAGCAAGTAAAATTGTCTCATTCCAAAATGCCTCTTTAGGTTAAAATTATGAGCTTTGGCATACTGACTTTGGAGTCTCCTTAACCCTAGGTTTAACAATCAAAGACCCTAGTTGGGTGATTTTCACGAGAGGGTTGGGCGTTTTTTTATTCACGATGAACTCGCGATTAGGGTTCCTAATTTGGGGTTTCCTGTCCTGTGATTAGTGTTCATCTGGAATTTGGTTTTCTTAGGTTCTCGGTGGCTATGGATGAGGCTCGACTTGGGTTTCTTTAGGTCTCTATGGTTTCCTACAGGTTTCGAAGGAGGAGATTGGTGGAGGAGCTTTCCATTTTGTTTCTGAGTTTTTTCGAAAGTCTGACGGAGAAGATGATGGTGGTTTTTTGGTTTCGTTGTAGTGGCACATGGAGGAGGAAAATGTGATCTGGTTGTTAGGAAGAAGTTGGCAGCCTTAGCAGTGGTTTGAGGTGTTGACGGCAGCAGTTTGAGGCTCTAACGTTTCTAAAGTTGATGTTGCAAGCAATTTGTTTTTCTAAAATTCAAAATTGACACGTTATATTGCCTCAGTGTGCCACGTATGTGAAAAAGAGGATAACTCATTAAGTTTTGGCCAAGGAGGCAGTTGCACCGTTAAAATTTTGAAGTCGTAACAAAAAAGGATTAACTTGACTCGATTTTTCACAAGTTGGGACACTTCGAACTTTTTAAAAAAGGTAGGATCACTTTGAACAATCCCCCTCGTTCGAGGGACCAAAAGAGGTATTAAGCCTAAAAAAAATATGGATTAATCCTACAAATAAGAAATAATAAAAAAACTAACTAAAGATAAAAGATAAAAATAAAATAAAGATAATATATCCAACACTTCCTCTCAAGTTGGTGCGTACAAATCGTATGTACCAAGCTTGTTACAAATATAATCAATTATCAGCCCCCCATAAAGACTTAGTGAAAATATATGGTAATTGATCACTTAAATTAACGAACTCAGTCTTGATATCTCCTGATACAATATTCTCTTGAATGAAATGACAATCAATCTCAATGTGTTTGGTCCTCTCATGAAAGATAGGATTTGAAATAATATGAAGAGCAACCTGATTGTCACATATAAGCTTCATTTGAGTGACATTTCCAAATTGTAACTCTCTAAGCAATTGCTTAAGCTAAACAAGCTCACAAGTGGTTGATGCCATAACTTTATATTTTGCTTTTGCACTAGATCTTGCCACAACACTATGTTTCTTACTTTTTCAAGAGATCATGTTACCACCAATGGAGACACAATATCCAGATGTAGACCTTCTATTAGAAGGAGGTCTTGATCAGCATCTGAATAACAAACCTCTCTTGTATGGTTATTAAAACCATATAAAAACCCTTTTCCATTAGATCCTTTAATTTATTTTAATATACGAATAACTGCATTCTAATGATCTTCACATGGGCAATTAAGGAATTGACTTACCACACTAACTACAAAAGAAATTCATGACAAGTACTTATAAGATAATTCAATTTTTCAACTAGTCTTTTATATTTTTATCAGAAGGAGATCTTGCCTAATCAACATCTGAATAATAAACCTCTCTTGTATGGTTATTAAAACCATATAACAACCTTTTTTTCTAGGAGATCCTTTAATTTATTTTAATATACGAATAACTGCATTCTAATGATCTTCACAGAGAGAATTAAGGAATTGACTTACCACACTAACTACAAAGGAAATTTCATGACGAGTAATTATAAGATAATTCAATTTTTCAACTAGTCTTCTATATTTCTTGGGGTCTAACATAGGCTCCCTCTGTTTTGGTAGAAGTTTAGTATTAGGATCCATGGGTTTGTCAACGAATTTTGAATTCATCAACCCAGTTTCCTCTGAAATATCCAATGGATACTTCCTTTGAGATATAACAATACCATCGCTGGATTTTCTCACCTCAATACCGAAGAAATATCTAAGTTTGCCAAGATCTTTGGTCTAAAAATGTTTGCAAAGATGTTGTTTCATTTGAGAGATGTCATGACTATCACTACCTATAAGAAAGATGTAATCAACATATACTATCAAGTAGGCACATCCAACACTCGAGTGACGGTAAAAGACTAAATGATTTGCCTCACACCGAGTCAGACCAAATTGTTGAACAACATTACTAAATTTTCCAAACCAGGCCCTAGGAGACTATTTTAAGCCATATAAGGATTTGTGAAGACAACATATACCAATCCAAAAGACTCCTCCTGAGCAACAAATCCTGGAATTTTTGGTTTTGCTCCATATAAATCTCTTCTTGCAAATCTCCATTAAGGAATGAATTTTTTACATCCAGTTGATAAAGAGGTCATTTTTGAAAAGCCACCATAGCTATAAATAAACTAACAGATGCCATCTTTGCCACTGAAGAAAGAGTATCACCATAATCCAAACCAAAAAATTGTGTAACTTTTGGCCACAAGACGAGCTTTGAGGCAATCAATAGTTCCACCAGCACCAACCTTTGAAGTAACGAGAAACACTAGAAGAGGGGTTGAATAAAGTTTATGGAAATGTGATATGTGGCTCCTAGGTCAAGAACCTAAGAGCCAAGAGAAGAAAATGGAGTTAGATCAATAAAATATGTATCATTTTATTGAAGATGGAGTTAGATCAATAGAAGATGGAGTTAAATCAGGTGACATCTATAGAAACAAAATAATGATTAAGAAAAGGAGAAAAACACTTGTATCATTTCTTTGATCTAGTCAAGCCTAAAAAAACACATTTGTGTTATCGAAGAGCTAACTTATAAAGACCAAGACTAAAATAATGAATAAAACATGTAGACCCAAAAACTTTTAAAGGTAAGGGTGAAGAGGTTCATAAGGAAATAAAATAGAATGAGTTATTTTATTATCTAAAGAAGAAGAGGGCATGTGATTTATTAGATAACCGACATTAAGAAAAACATTACCCCAAAAATATTAAGGAATGTTACTATGAATTAAAAGAGTGCAAGTTGTTTCAACGAAATGTCTATTTTTGCACTCAACCACTCCATTTTGTTGAGGTGTATAAGCACCTGAAGTTTGATGGAGAATACCATGAATTGTTTAAAACAATGGGAAAACAAAGATTTATTATTAGTAATGTGATATGTGGCTCCTAGGTCAAGAACCCAAGAGCCAAGAGAAGAAGATGAAGTCAAACCAATAAAAGATGTACTTGTGTGTGCTACAAATGCAGTGGAACTAGAAGGTTGTTGATCCTTATACCATTTAAGAAATTTACTAAAAATAACAAAGTTATCTATAATATCGGATAAAGGAGGACCCGCAGTAGGCAATTGTGATGGAGGAGTAGTCTGAACAATAGCAGTAGATCTAGGAGGACGACCATGTAATGCATAATACCTGTCAATCTTGTGGCCTAGCTTGCCGCAATGGTCACACTTGATACATCATTTTTTTTTACTTGAGAGAGTGATTGTGATCATGACGTTGAGATGCCAACCTAGAGGAAACATATGTATCATTGATGGGTTTACTAGGTACACGTAAAAGAGTGGAACAGGTAGAAGTCAAAGTGGAAGCAATAGGTGAACCCAAAATTTGATCACAGATATGAGAATATTCATTAGCAAGGCTGTGCAATGCCAATAACATGAAGAACTTTGGTTGTTGCTCTATTTCTTAGGCCAGAGTAGAGGTAGGAGGCAATAATTCATTAAATTCATGAATTTTACCCATATAATCAACCATAGAGTTCTAATGCCGAGGAGTAACAATATTGAAAAGATCATGATAAACACCATAAAGACATTAAGTATCATTGATGTATAATAATTTGGCACGTTCCCAAATTTCAAAACATGTTTCGTAGGAATGAAAATTTTGTTTTAAAAAAGAGTTAATGGTACCTTTGACAACAATGCATAACTGAGCATTAATGTTCAATCAATGGGTAACCGTAGCAGAAAAATAGTTGCCACCTTCTAAGCAATATGATTAACATATTATTGACTCTTAAGCCAAAGTTTAACGTCTGATGCCCAAGTCGCAGAATTAGTGCCATCTAACATATCCATAGATAAATGGACATTGACATAATTAGTATATATGGACGAGTCAGACGTACTGGTGATAGGGTCATACGTACGAGTGACAAAAAAGAGGTTAAAAGCCATGAACAAGCAAGAGAGAGTAAAAGCCTAAAACCCAAATAAGGCCTAATCAACACAACCAGACCAGATTTAGAGAGAGGAGGTCGTGATAAGTCCAACAAAGGTGGTCGACACCTGAGACAACAACACACGTCCATCCATAAGCGGCTAGAAAGTATTGCAGAAACGAACTACAATCGTGAAAGTGTGTATGGACTTCGATGGTAGAGATCTCGACGGCGTTGTGGTCGCTTGATCGAGACGAGCAAAACCATGGTCGTCGGTCGAAACTGATGTTCCAATGATAGTGATTGCGACAACGATTGTGACAACGGTGGTGGTGGTGGTGGTGGTGGTGACAATAGCGATGATGGTGGCTCTAATGACGACAACAACGATTATAGTGGACAGGGGTGATGAACGTTTTTTCAAAGAACCTTATGCTTTAGATACCATGTTGCATATAGTGAAAAACCATATATGAGATTAATCTCCCTTGGATTGAATATCCACATAGGATCCTCCATTTATAATAGAAGAAATATGGGTTAAGCCCAAAATATAAATAAAAAATAATAACAAACTAACTGACTAACTAAAGATGAAAAATAAAAATTAAATAAAAATTATGTCTAACATAGTCAAATTTAAAATATTGAAAATAGTATCAAGGAAAAATAAATTCATGATATATAACTCTATGTAAATTTCATATTCTATTTTAATATATTTTGTTAAATTTATAATGTTATCTAAATCCATTAATATTATTATTTAGTACCATATGCTTCAAATATATATATATATATATATATATATATATATATATATATATATATATATATATAATTTAAGATAAGTATAAAAAAATTATATTAATTAAAATTAAGATGATTTTACAGTATATAAACATATGAAAACCTTCTGTTATAAAATAATTTAATTAAATTGAGTTAACTTTAAAATTTAATTTTGAATAAAATCTATTTTTAGTATTTGAATTACTTTTAAACTTAATTTCTAATTGATTTTCCAATTTCATTCAAATTTTCAAAACGATTCCTAATTATTAGTTTTTTTAATTTAGTCTTTTAATTTCTAAAAATATTAAAATTCTTCATTTTGTTTTTTTTAATTTGGATGTTCGCTGATTTTTTATTTGATTATGAAGAATGGTGTAAGAAGAATAAACAGATTTTGGTAGATAAAGAAGAAAAATAGAAGATGATTGATTGAAAATTAAAAGATGAGTGAATAGTCAAAATGATCAAATTGAACGTTTTTAAAAAAAATTAAAGGATTAAATTTTATGATTTAAAAAAAAACTAAAATTAAATTTAATATTTTTGAAAAACAAAAGACTAAATTTAATATTTTTAAAATATTAAACGATTAAATTGAAAAAAAATCGATAATTATTATTTTTAAAAAAACATTCAAATGAAATTAAAGAAATAAATTAGAAATTAAGTATTTTTTTTTATTCCTCCAAAAAAAAAATAAAGCGTTAGTAAATGTAAAATGGCAGGTTGACATGTTAGCGAAGATGATTAAGTTTGTTCCACATAATTTGCTAAAGAAAACCATTAAGGTATATTTTGACACGTAACAAGGTTTGTACGACGGTCACGCAACTATATAAACCGCCAAAACCTTTGTTTCCATGCTCAGAAAAACAACATAACGTGTGGTGTGGGGGAAACTAAACTCAGAATTCTCCACTGGGCCTTCACAAATCCGAACAAGGCAGAGGCTTCAGAGCATGGACAACAACTGCAGCAACATCATCCACCACCAGAATGAAACCAGAGCAACTTCCACCATCACCATTAAGGGCATTCTCAGCCTTCTAATGGAAAACATTGATGAGAATTTGGATGGTGGAAGCAAGAGAGTCATTTCTCTGGGTATGGGTGACCCAACTCTCACCACATTATTCCACACACCTAAGGTTGTTGAAGAAGCTGTTTCTGACTCTCTTCACTCTCACAAGTTTCATGGCTATGCTCCCACTACTGGTCTGCTCCAGGCTAGAATGTAATGCTATTCTTCTTTGCCTCTCTCTTTTGGGATTTCAGAATATTCATTCTAGCCCTGTTCATGTTTGTGAGAATGCCCAATTTGGTGCTCCAAAACTTGTTTGCAATTGTATTGGTCTTTCAAAAGCTTCTGTGACCCTATTAATGTCTCTTTGGAATCTTAATCTTGTTTAGCCTTGGCTTTATTGTTCCTTACTTTTCTGAGAATCTTAATTTGCCTCTCCCAAATTTACATGCAACCAAATCTAGAGACAAACTTCTTCATAAATGAGTTTCTTTATCTCCACTGAGTTTTTGGTCTTGTAGCTTTTCTCTACTGATATTACTGTGTTTTAAAGAGCAACAACACAATAACAAGTTGAAAATCCAAATTTTTATTTTATGTATAAATAAGTTAAAAATAAAAACTTATGCACAAAAACTAATTTTAATTCATGAAAAAGTTTACTTTATTTCTATGATTTTCTTTTTCTAAAAGTGTTTAGGGATAACATTGTTTTTAATTAGTCTACTTTTAGAGAATTATTATTTTTGTGCTATGTGCATATTGATGATCGTTTTGGTAGGTTCTGACTTTGGCTCACTGTTTTCAGGTTTCCATCAAAATCTGTCCAGTGTGAAATTGTATGGCATTTGTTCTTGGCGTTTTCTTTATGATTTTGCATTTTGGTCATGTGGTTCGGTAACTTTATGGAAAATCGTTTTTGGCCATTTGGCCATTTGCTTATTTCATGTTTATCAGTATATTCAATATCAGAAACTACTTTTTCAACATTTTTTTCTTGTCATTGAATAACATTTTTTCTGCTGGTAAATAGCGAGTTCAAATGGGACCAGGATCAGTTTCATTCAACAAACATGGTTTCATTGCACTATTCGCATAAATGTGTTCTTTTGGTTGTGTCACTGAACTTTAAACATGCGCAATAATTTTTCTTCAATGCATTTTTTTTTCTGCAGTTCCTATTAAATTCTATATGTAACTAAGAAATAAAGTCATGTCGTTGTTTGTTTTGTTTCATCTATCTATATTTATACTACCTTATTCTAAAATTGAATACCTTCTAAAGTTACTTTCTTTTTGGTGACAGAGCAATTGCTGAATATCTATCTCGTGACCTTCCTTACCAGTTATCAAGTGATGATGTTTTCATCACTTCTGGATGCACACAAGCCATTGATGTTTCAGTGGCGATGCTTGCTCGCCCCGGTGCAAACATCTTGCTTCCAAGACCAGGCTTCCCAATCTATGAACTCAGTGCTGCATTTAGAGGGGTTGAAGTGAGGCATTACGATCTGCTTCCAGAGAAAGGTTGGGAGGTTGATCTAGATGCTGTTGAAGCTCTTGCTGATCAGAACACGGTTGCGTTGGTGATCATAAATCCTGGGAATCCTTGTGGGAATGTGTACAGTTACCATCATTTGGAAAAGGTTTGTTCTTTCTTAGTTGCCTAACATAATAGGTTTCTTTTGAGACTATGTTTCTGAAAGTTAACAGTATTAACAGGAGTTATTGAAATTGTTTGTGTCTTGGACTCAGATTGCTGAAACTGCAAAACGGGTTGGAACAATTGTGATTTCTGATGAAGTATACGGTCATCTTGCATTTGGGGCAAAGCCATTTGTGCCAATGGGAGTTTTTGGCTCAGTTGTTCCTGTTCTCACTCTTGGCTCACTGTCTAAGAGATGGATAGTTCCTGGATGGAGGCTTGGTTGGTTTGTAACAAATGATCCATCTGGCACTTTTAGAGAACCAAAGGTTCGTGTCTTCCTACTCTGTTAGCTCACCTTTTAATCTTTTTTAGTCTTGGATCATTGATCCCATGCTACTTGAATAGTCACATTTCAATTAGAAACAAATACATTAGTTAATGCGAGAAGATCTTCAACTCATCTTATAACTGATTTGTGATTAATGGTCTTAGGGATGGGAATGAAGATTTTTTCAGTATGTTTGTTGATGATCTATGTAGTGCTTTATTTTATACGTGTTGAACTACCTTTGATTATTTCCTATTTGATTGCTTCATTCTTTAGTACTAATATACATTGAAGTTTCAATACTTGACTGCTACTTAATATAACATTTCAAAAATGAAAAATAAATAAATTTGTTTCTACTTCTAAATTCTACATTGTTCATCATATATTTGCAATAATTGACTTTCAAATTATGTCTTTGGGGAAAAGAACATAAGTCCGTCTACGAGGAGCGTCTAATAGATTAAGTTTAGACAGAACGTCTAATGCATTTATTAATTAATGTTTAGGCTTAATTGTCTTAGTGATTTTCTGTTAGTAAGTGTCCTAGGTTCTATATATAGAGAGAGATTTATGTGCATAGTAAATACACTATATTTGTAAATAGACTATCTATAGAACCTTCCATTGAATACAATTTTCTTTTGTTCTATCTTGTTCTTGTGTTTTGTTGTTATTGTTGATTTGGACCCAACGATTGGTGCCGTCTACGTGAATAAGAAGAAGAATGTCAAAAATTGTAACGTTGAAGACATGGCCATCAAGTTTGATAGGGAGAACAACTTTGGACTGTAGAGAGGTGAGCATGCCATCGTCACTATCTCAAATGGAGAAGGATGACATGATTAACAAAGATAGAAGTTTCATAATTCAATGTTTTGGAGATAAGACACTGATGAGAGTTTCGAACGAGAAGCCTATTGCTTCTATGGATGAAACTCTAGTCACTGGATATGGCTAAATTTTTGACACAAAGCAACAAATGTACATTCAGGATGAATGAGCCATGAATGATGGGGGACCAACTTGCAAATTTTAATTAGATGGTAGACGATCTGAAAACAAAACTTTACTATATCTTAATGTCTTGTTGATGAGGTTTAAGAATTTTAAAACACTTTGTTTTTGAGAAGGAACATACTATTAGATTGGAGGAGGTGCACACCTCAATTAGGAGGAGCTACGCAGGCTTTAAGAGTTAAAGCAAACGATAGAGGATTGAGTGTGGATCTTGAAAAGTAAGATTGAAACTATTTAGAGGTTTAGGGAGTGACACACCCTAATTAGTAATCAAAAGGGGACCAAAAGATAGAAGGTTCAAAGCCCAAAATCTTCAACAAGCTAAAAAAGGGTTTTAGGAGGTCAATAATGGAGGTTTTGCCTAGAAGAGGAGATTGAATCTTTGAAGAAGAACCATACATGGACATTTGTTAATCTACCATGGTGGTTTAGAATTCAATTACTTCGTAAGGGAGACATGATTCCAGTGGAGCAGTTATGATAGCTATGTCTACGTTCTGAAAAGAGAAGAAAAGTGTGTGTTCTGTTTGCTCTTATATGTAGATGATATCCATAGAGTCAACCATTATAAAAATAAAATAAAGGAGCTCAAATAAAAATTAAGCTTAGGATTTTAAATGAAGGATTTTGGTCTTGCTAGAAGAATAATTGGGATGGCAATATAGCGGGATGAGATGGTTGAAGAGTTGTCTATCTCAACAAGGATAGTTGAAGAAGGTGGTTGAAAGGTATAGGACACGAGTCTAAGCTTGTGGTTACTCCTTTGGGTAGTAATTCAAATCTTTCATTTACCTAAGCTCCTAACTCTGAGGACAATGGGAGAGAGATGGAGACTATTTCATATGCTAATGGAGTAGGGAGAATAATGTATGGATGGTCTGTAGCTGACCAGATCTGGTGCATGCTGTGATGGTTAGCACGTTTGTGGCAGATCTTAGACATCATTGGGAGGCTTTTGAAGTGGGTGCTTAGGCACATGAGAAGAATTGTATTTTCTGGTTTGGTATATAGATAGCCCACCATACCAAAAAATTGCTTTCTGGGTACTTTTTACATTCTATGGAGTTGCAATTTGTTGGAAAGCCATTTTTCAATCTCTGGTGGCTTTATCTATTACTCAGGATGAGTATATCACACTTCAAAAGGGCTGAAGGAGGCATTGTGGTTGAAGGGGATGATAGTAGAGCTAAGTATTGTGCAAAAGTGTGACATTGCTATAGTCAAAGTACCATCCATCTAGCGGATCATTAGATCTACCACAAGAGGATGATCAAACACATAAAGGCTAGACTGCACTTTATGATAGACCTAGTTGAGTTTGGAGAGGTCAGGATATGAACGAAGTATAGGAGAAGGATATGAAGGTAGTATTGGAGGAGAATCTTGTGGATGTAAATTCTTTACTAAGATCGAGATTCAAAGTGTTCTGGAGTTGATTAATTTTATAGTTGATGTTGAAGGTCTTCCATGATTTGGAGTCAAGGTAAAGAATTGTGATGATTGGTTCTCAAATCATGGGTTCGTGAAGAGCACAAAAGGTCGTCTACTATCCGAGTGTCTACTAGTGTTAAGTTTAAATAGACCATCTAATGCCTATATTAACTGAATTTTTAGGCTTAGTTGTCTTAGTGGTTTTCTATTATTCCATTTCTGAGGTTCTCTCTCTCCTTTTTTCTCTCTCTCTCTCTCTCTATATATATGTATGTATGTATAATGCTTTATATATATGGTATATATTATTATTTGAACCCAACATTATTCAACCATCCTTATGTGATTTCATAAACCATATGTTTCCTATGCAGGTAGTTGAGCGCATTAAAAAGTATTTTGATCTTCTGGGAGGTCCACCCACTTTCATCCAGGTTTTAAAGTTTTCTCTTGCACCCTTATTTTCAATACATAAATGGATGCATGGCTTTTATGGTTTGGCTAACAGCAATGTTCAAATCAAGGGAACTCGATCTCATTTAAAGCTTTGATACTACCACCTGAAATTCAAAAGTTAAAAATACAAAACAATGAAAGGAAAATGAAGTTTAAACTCAAAATTATCATAGCTTAAATTGAAAGCATGAAAAAATAAATGTCACATTCTGCTCTAGATTTATTTCTAGACTGAACCATTGTTGCAGAGACATGTTTTAACAGATGAAAGACTAGACTAGTATTCGCTGGTCGCTGCTAGCTCTGTTATTTGATCAAATTCAAGTTGTTTGGTTTGGTGCTACTGATATATGTCAGCATTTCATCAGAATTTCTTGGTTAACCAGAATTTTCTTGCATGACAGGCAATCGTATGTAACTTATTCTTCTACCTAATTGGTGACGTTTCTGGTTTTACAGGCAGCTGTACCTCAGATAATTGCAAATACTGAAGAGATTTTCTTCAATAAAACCATTGACAATTTGAGGCATACTGCAGATATTTGTTGTACAGAGATAAAGGATATTTCATGCATTGTTTGCCCTTACAGACCAGAAGGGTCCATGGCTATGATGGTGAGAAACTGAGGATTTATCAATTTATTGTTCTTTGGGAAGAGGATAAATGTCTTAACAGTGGAACTCATTTATTATTTGTTCTTGAACGAGATGTAGGTGAAACTAAATCTTTCACTCCTAGAAGATATTAGTGATGACATAGACTTCTGTTTCAAACTTGCAAAAGAGGAATCTGTAATCATTCTTCCAGGTACTTTTGCAAATCCTTTATACAGAAATATAAATTTAATCTTGAAAGGATGCAAATTTCAAAGTTTATCAGGAATTGAGTTTAAGTTTAACCCATGAGTAATGATAGAGTCAGACACATTTACGTTCATTTGACACACATTCGTTTAAAGTGATTATAAAACAATAAATTTTTGTATTTTTTCAAAAAAAAGAAAAAAAAAACGATAATATCAAATGAATATAAAAAATATATGTGTGTTAAAATATTATTTTTGTGAAATCACTCACAAAAACCAGTTTATAAGATGAAAACAGTCTTCATTTATATTCAGTAAATTAATTTTCTCTTTGTCATGACTCTAAAAAGACTTTGAAAAATGAATTTTGTAACAAAGAAAAGCATGATTTTTTTGCAGGAACTGCAGTTGGGCTAAAAGATTGGCTTCGTATTACCTTTGCTGCTGATCCATGTGCTCTTGGAGAGGGTATGAAAAGGATAAAGTCTTTCTGCCAAAGGCATGCAAGAAAATTGTAAAAGCATTAGTGAATCCACAAATAAATAAAATTATTAGACTAATGCTGGCCTTTTACTGCAACACTACACACGATTTGCAGATTGTATTTCAATACAGCATTCAGTCTCAAGAGATATATTGCAACATTACTAAAAGGCGGTATTCATATATACTTCTTTAAATAGATAAAATTGTTAATATATAACTGTTGTAAACTTCAATTGTTTGTAGCAATAATTGCCAATAAAATCTTTACCAAAGTAAATTTAGACATTAGTAAAAAAATGTTTGAGAAATCAAGCCTACCATGTTATGTATAATTTTTTACTATTTTTTCCAGATTTTGTATCTATCAATTGAACCATCTAATATTGTATTTTGGTTTAAAAAATCATTTGCACTCTATGCAATGTCTTTTTTTTTTCCTTGTGGTAAAAAAAGACTAAAATCAAACCAAATTCAATGCCTTTTTTCCCTTGTGGTAAAAAGACTAAAATCCAAACCAAGTGTAACTTATTTTTGAAATCTTAATTTATTTAGACATATCATCACTTCATTAAAGATAAGTAGTATCTTTATTCAATCCTAATTTTTGTTCATACTCAAAATCATCTATAAGCCTGGATATAAATTACTAATTGCTCTCTATATATGTTAATTATAGTTTATTAATTTTGATTCTTAATTTTAGATTGAAGTTAAATATTTTTAAAGAATTTATATGAACAAAATAACAATTTCTGTATAAATGTATAGAATCGAGATTTTGTGCAGTGCCCAAAAAAACAATACTGCACACCCACTAAAAAAAAGTTAATGTTTGTGAAAGTTAAAACTACAAGATTCACTGACAAATAAAATTCTCATATCTCAAAGAAAAAAAAGTTTAACGGCCAATAATATTATTAGAAAAAAAAAATACTAACAGTTAAAATGTAACATTAGAACTGTGAAAATGGGTCGTAATTCGCGAGTCAATCCGGTCTACCACGGGTTTGGGTCGAGTTGGGTTTGAAAAAATTGTATTTTTTTATGCGAGTCAGATTTCAACCCAGTTCATTTAAACCCGGCTCATCCGGGTTGAACCCGTGGTAGACCGGGTTGGCCCACCAACCCACCTACCTAATTTTATTTTATTAAAATTTAATTTTAATTTTATAAAAAAATATTTATTATTATTTTTTGCTTGAAAAAATTATTTAAGTTCTTTATTTTCAAAATTAATTAAACACGGGGTGAAATTTGTTTAGATTTGAATTATAGAAAGTTTGTAATTTTTTTTTATTAAAAAAATATAATTAAGTGAGCCAACCCGTTTACCCATCAACCCATGGTGAGTTGGGCCGGGTTCGAATTTTTCTGGCTTGCTAATAAATAAGCCGATTGGGTTGGTTCACTAAGCAATCGACCTGTGGTGGGCCGGACCGGGTCGGACCGAGTAGCCCGTTTTGACAACTTTACATTTAATAGAGTAATCTACTAAACAAAATATTATAGGTTTGATAGAACATAGTAAATAGATAAGAAAAACATGTAGTTTACCATTACAGTTATCTAAAGTAATAACTATATTAATAAAAACATATTTATAAACTTCCTATACACGGAGTATCTCAAAAGAGGCAAACCATTATACAAAATGTTTAAGTACATCCACATATGTGTGTGTGTCTATATACTACACTTTGCGTATCACTCGACAGTATCCTCCGGCTCCATCAAAGGCTGGCTATCACCTAAAGCATCTTCTGCTCACACCAAATGGTGATCATTGCCAAAAAGATTATAGCACACACAAACATACAACACAAAAGCAAGGGTAAACTAGTACACAAAGAAATTAACATGTTATAGTTTAATATAAGAAATCATATATCAACATTCACAACAACCCATCAAACACTTGATCATATATTACAATTTAATCTCTCCACTCAATGATTCAGATATAATGCTAACATAGACTTCATTGAAGGTTTGCATTCATGGTAGTATTTATACTCTACAGAGTCATAAATAAGGGTAGTTCGACCTACTTCCAAATGGGGTTAATCTTCCCTTCTACAACCCAAAGGATCAAGCTAAAGATCTCTTGTCATTCTCCTCACCATCTCATTCATCTCAACATTAGTTGAGTGGTTGGTAGAATATCAGGATACCTTCTCTCCAAAGTCTCACTATCAAGCATTCACCAAAACTTACTTGAACATAACCTTGAGATTCTTCTCACAACACCCATCTTTCATTCACACAACATACTCATACCATTTCAAAAGCATCAACAATTATCAAAACATATGCATCGTAAACCAAACCACACAATAACATGGTTTTCTTAACAATAACTCGGCACACCCACTAGGCAGGGGAAAACAGTTTGGAGACTGTCACCAACAGTTTGGGAAGGGTCCAAAACCCCAAAAAAACTTAAAGAACGTCCAAAACTAACATCTAGAACCCCAAATTCGAGGTTCCTAATAACTTCATCATTGCCAAACAACTCGTACTACCAGACGATAAACCAAATGCTTACCACCAGACAACTCCTTACCAGATGATATATCAGACAATTACCAGTAGACAACTCCTTGCCAAACAATTACCACCAGACAACTCCTTACCAGATGATCTACCAAATGATTACCACCAAACAACTCCTCACCAAATGATCTACTAGAGGATTACCACCATACAACTCTTTACCAGACAATCTACTAGACGATTACCACCAGACAACTCCTTATCAGACGATCTACCAGACTCTTACCACCAGAAAACTCCTTACTAGACGATCTTTGAGACAATCACCACCAGATTTTTTTAGTATATAAGAGGTCAACTAAGTCCTAAATGGTCCCAAGACAGTTCCCAAAACTATAGACTTTTCCCAAAATCATGATATGAGAATTTTACCTGTCAACACTCCCCATTTTATGCCCAAAACTCACCCTTCTTCTAATTATTCCAAACCAAAATTCTGAAAAATACATCAACTCAAATTCACTAAATCTACATTCAGAAATTCATCAATAAACAAATTTTCACATTAGTAAACCAACTACACACCAATATGCATAAGTTTTCAATTCAACACACCACCCTTTCCAAGCATCCAACATAACAAATTTCACAATTTAACTAGAGTTCACAAGTCAATCATCACATCATCATACAAACATTAAATATCACATGCATAAGAAATCCAAACCAAATAAACTAGTTCCCCTTACCTACGCTTCTATAGTTCTAAGAAGGTTTAAATACCTTTTTAGTCCCCAAGTTGGGATCGGAATTTTCGTTTTGTCCCTTGTTTCAAAAATGAAGCCCTTTGGTCCCCATGTTTTCAATTTTGAGTGCAATCGATCCCTTCCGTTAAGTAGATGCTAACGGTGTTAAATGTTAACTGATATGGCAAATGAGTTATCCAGCGTGGAAATAATCATTTTTTAGCAATGCCAGATGTGAAAACAGCTCTGAACCCAAGCCCAAAACGTTCTCCTCTCAAATCAGTAACCCCCATAGGGGTCCTCACACTCTCCTCCCCATTTCACTCAAACAAAGAACACCAGAAACCTAAGGCCTCTCTCTCCGCCACTCACACTGATGCATCTGTGAAGGGTGTGAAAATGAAGATGGTTATGTATGTTGATGCATTGTAGCATGTACCAGAGGGGGGACTTGGATCCCTTCGAGAACGACAACGACAATTCTTCTTCAACTTCCACAGTCAAACACTTCAACAATTGCAAAAGCCCCAATTTCCCAATCTGAGACTACACTCATATGCACAAAACACACTCATTGTTCCCAATCCCAGTAGAAGAAACATCAAACAATAGAAAACCAACCAATAAATCTGGCACTCGCTCTTCTTTAGGGTCGCGCTCATGGTCGCCAACATCGCAATCCTCGAATCTGCATTCGACGATAAAACGGAGAACCCCAAACTCTGCGTGGTGGATTTCAACATCGGGAACGGGAAACAATACGCCAGCCTTCTCCACGAGCTCTCCTTGCGGCGAAAGGGGTCTCCAGCCGTCGTCAAGATCATCACCGTTACGGAGAACAGCGTTGACGAGAGGATGAGTTCTGCGGGCGTGATGCTAGGAAGACTCGCAGAGCAACTCGGGATTGGTTTCGAATTCAAAGTGCTGACTCGGAGAATCGCCGAGTTGACCTGTGAGTCTTTGGGTTACGATGCGGACGAGGTACTGGCGGTGAACTTCGCGTTCAGGCTTTACAAAATGCCCGACGAGAGCGTCTCCACGGGAACCCGCGCGACGAACTTTTGCGGCGCGTGAAGAGAGGACGAAGATGGTGGCCCGCGATGGTGTTCTTCGCCGGTGAGGAGGAGGAGCGATGACCCTGGCTTGGTCGGCGGCGACTTGCGCAGGAGAGTGGTGTTGAAGGCGCCGACAGCCTCGTCGATCCAGGTTGTTGCGACGACGAGCGGTGAAGGCAGCGAGAACGGTAAGATCTTAGAGTTGGGGTCGATTCCGCGAAGAAGAAAGGACGAGATGGCAGTCCGGCGTGAAGGACGGTGGCTCTTCCGACGAATGCGCTGGCGAAGCCGTGGATAGCCCCCTCACAGCGGCCTTTTGATCGGAGGTTGTGGCGGCAGTGGGTGCAGGAGTGTCGGAGGTGAGTGCCTTAGGGTTTCAGAGATGAATATATTAGGGTAAATCCTTTTTTTTTCTTTTCTTTTTTTTCTTTTCTTTTTTTCTTTTCTTTTAAGCCTAACATGATATTTTCACATCTGTCATTATTAAAAAAAATTGTTTTTTCCATGTTGGATAACTCATGTTACCACATAAGTTAACATTTAACGCCGTTAGCATCTACTTAACGGAAGGGACTGATTGCACTCAAAATTGAAAACATGGGGACCAAAGGGCTTCATTTTTGAAACAGGGGACAAAACGAAAATTCCGATCCCAACTTGGGGACTAAAAAGGTATTTAAACCTTCTAAGAATTCTAAACTTTCTCCTACCACTCCAAGATCTCTATTTACTTTCTAT
Source organism: Vigna reflexopilosa (assembly GCA_027742785.1). NCBI lineage: Eukaryota > Viridiplantae > Streptophyta > Magnoliopsida > Fabales > Fabaceae > Vigna > Vigna reflexopilosa. The sequence goes on along the minus strand of CM050925.1, from coordinate 30,005,259 downwards.
AGCTGAAATTAGTTAGCTAGAAATGAAGATCTCGTCTCAAGAAATCCTTAATCAATCTTTGATCTTCTCATAGATGAGTAAAGAGTTAGAATTTCTAGAAAGAAGGTAAAAGAAATTTTTAAGAAGGAAGTTTTAGAGTGATAAAACTTCTTTGATAATGAAACTCTTTATTAGAAAATTCTATTTATACTATTGATATTTTTGAAATAAAATAATGAAATATTATTATTTAAAACATTGTACCACGTCTAATACTCAATTTTTGAAAGTCTCACATAAAAACAGCTACAAAATTTACTTTTATGTGATAATATTTTATTATATTACAACAGTTTAAAACCTGTCATAAAATATATTATATTTTATTATTATTATTTATTAATTAATTAAAATTTTGAAACCGTTACAAATTGTTTAAATTATTTTTAAAAAATTTCAAAATTCCAAAAAGTATTTAGGAATTATTTTTTATAAATTTTATAATTAATATTTTAATTATTAGTTTTATTTAAAATTATTTAAAATCGTATTTTCAAATATAATAACAATAGTATTAATAATTTTATCATATTTAAAAATTAATAATCTAATTATATATTATATAATGATTTAAAAAAATTAATAATCTAATATATTTAATCGCAATAAAGCTCTTCTAGGTAAGTTGTTATAAAAAAAGATATAACTTTCATTTTTATTTGAAAAAAATTATAAAACCACACATCACACAATTTAGCAATATAATATCAAATCAATTTATTAGTTCTAAAAATATCATAAGTTATATATACCATCCATCCTCGATCAGATAAATTCAATCTTACAAACACTGTCATAAATCCTAACCATGTCGTGCAACAATAACATGGTTCCCAGCTACTTGGGGGAATTGACACACTTATATATGGCGACAACCTTGTTAGTATTAGCAATGCAGATTAAATGACGTGATGATGAAACACATAAACGTATGCAAGGGTATTTGAGAAAGAGTGTGAAAGAGAGAAAAAATAACGAAAGAGTATTCTGAATAATACGTTGTGATTATTAACGCATAGGACAAAATATCCTATATATAGGGAGGGAGCTACAGAAGTATAGAAACTAACAGACATGTACATAACGAGAATAACAGAACTTGAATTATATAACTAACATTCCTCCTTAATTCAAGTTTCCTAAGGTTGATATACCCACTTTAGATTTGAGAAATGAAAGTCTTCCTTGACTGAGAGTTAGTAAACAAATCTGCTAATTGTAACTCCGTTTTGCAGTACTTCAACTCAACTTGATTTTTGTTCACCACATCACGCAGATAATGAAACTTCACGTCGATATGCTTACTTCGACCATGGCTTATTGGGTTTCTTGTAAGGCTTATAGCTGATGTATTGTCCATTTTCAGTACGAACACTTTCTCAGTTTGCATCTTCAAGTGCCTAAGTAGTTCACTTAACCATATTCCTTGACATACCGCACTGCATCCTGCAGCATATTCTGCCTCACAACTTGACAAGGCAACTATACTCTGTTTCTTTGAATTCTAGGAGACCGGTGCACTGTTTATACAGAAAATACTTCCTGAAGTGCTTTTTCTGTCTGTTTGATCACCTCCGAAGTCGGAATCTGTGTAGCCTATCAATCTCAAACCTTCTATCTGCATGCCGTAAGGAAACATTATGCCATCTTCTGTCGTTCCTTTAATATACCTTACAACACGCTTTGCTGCTACTAAATGGCTTTTCTCTGGGTTTGCCATAAAACGACTTAATAATCCCACTGCAAAGCTTAAATCAGGCCTGCTATTGCATATGAACCTTAGTGATCCGACAAGTTGTTTGTAACACGTTCCATCTACATTTTCTTCTTCTTCGTTTGATGTCAGCCTTATATTCATGTCTAGTGGACTACTACACACATTGCACTCGGTCATGTTGAACCTTTCAAGGAGATCCTTTATGTACTTTCTCTGGTGCATCAATATTTCAGCGTCTGTGTATGCAAATTCCATTCCAAGGAAGTAGCTGAGCCTTCCTAAATCTGTCATGTCAAACTCTGCTTCCATCATTTGTTTAAAAACACTAACATGCTTCATGCTAGAACCTGTTCCCAACAAATCGTCAACATATAGACAGACAACCAGAATGTCATCATCTTTACCGTCCTTCTTTACGTACAAACTGTGTTCAACAGCGCATCTCTCGAGCCCTTTACTCGCGAAGAAGTCATTAATCCTCTTATTCCAAGCCATTGGTGCTTGCCTTAGTCCATTGAGAGCCTTATTGAGCCTGTAAACTTTGTGTTGATCATCTATGTTGCTGAAACCTGGAGGTTGCTGGACATATACCTCTTCCTCCAAAGGCCCATGCAAGAAAGCGGACTTTACGTCAAGAGCAAACAATGGCCATTTATTAGAACAAGTTATAGCAACTACCACGCGTATGGTTTCTAACCTTGCAACAGGCGCATAGACTTCTTCGAAATCAATTCCCTGTTGTTGTAGGAAACCCCTTGCCACTAGACGAGCTTTGTGCTTCAAGACTGTTCCATCTGGATTTAACTTGGTCTTAAAGACCCACTTTACACTGATACAATGTTTGTCAGGTGGTAAATCAACCATCTTCCACGTTCCATTCTTCTCAATAGACCTCAGCTCCTCCTCCATGGCTTTCTTCCAGTGTGGTTGTATCAGGGCTTCATTCACAGTCACTAGTTCACTACCCGCTAGCAACGCCAAATGAATACTATCTCCTTCTTCATCCACACCTGCATCAGAATATAACACAAAATCTTGGAAACGAGAGGGCCTTACTATCTGTCTTATCGGTCTTGTTGATCTCTCATCTGCATTTGGCTGAGTCTGATCACCGTTGATTCCAATTTCAGTTTCGATACAGTCTTCTTCAACCTGTAATGGAATTTGCATCGCAGACTTTGATGTTGTCATACTCGTCTGATTGGTTTCCCAGTTCCAATTCTCATCCTCAAGCACCACTACGTCTCTGCTGATAGTCATCTTCCTTTTGATGGGATTATAGAGCTTGTATGCTCCAGTTGAATGGTAACCCACGAATATCATTGCTTCTCCTCGATCATCAAGTTTTGTCCTTCTTTGCTCTGCAACGTGATTAAAAGCCAAGGATCCAAATATTTTGAGGTGTGTTACGGATGGAGTCATACCTGACCATATTGCATGTGGCACATTTGCTGGTAGCCTCCGTGTTGGACACCTGTTAAGCAAATATACAGATGTTGCTACTGCTTCTCCCCATAATTCACGTGCTACGCCTTTCTCCTTTAATAAACTTCTCACCATGTTCATGATTGTCCTGTTGCGTCTTTCTGTCAGCCCATTGTGCTATGGCGTATACGGTGCTATTACTTCATGAATTATACCCTGATCACTGCAATATCTCTCAAACTCATGCGATGTATACTCTCCACCGCCATCGGTTCTCAGTAATTTGATCTGTCTTTCACTCTCATTTTCAACCTGATTCTTGTACCTCTTGAATACCTCTAATACTTCACTCTTTAGCTTTATAAGAAACACCTAGGTCATACGGTTGAACTCATCAACAAAAGTTATGAAATAACGGTTACCTGAAAGTGTTGGTGTCTCCATTGGACCGCATGCATCTGAGTGAACTACCTCGAGACGTTCCTTAGATTTCATCTCCAGATGCGTCTTAAATGGTCTTCTGGTCTGCTTTGCTATGATGCACGCCTCGCATGATTTATCAGGTACAATAATATCGGGCAACCCAGAAACCATTGCTTTCTTACTCAAACGTTGTAAATCATAGAAGTTAAGATGTCCAAACCTGAGATGCCATCTCCAATTCTCATTTTCTGTCACAGCCTTCATGCATTGCATTTCTACCATGTCTAAAGTAATTTGAAATGTACGGTTCTTGCAAATGTTTGTTCGCAGAACCAATTTCTTGTTTTTGTCGAAGATCTCTGCTTTTCCTTTGTTACCCATAACTACTGTGAAGCCATTTTCTACCAGCTGTCCAAGACTGAGTAAGTTACATTTCATTTCCGGAACATAAAGGACATTTTTTATTATCACAAACGCTCCATTCTTTCTTCTTACAACAACGTTCCCGATACCTTCAACCTTCAAGGTGCTGTTATCCGCCACTCTCACCTTGCTTTTCTTCGTCTCATCCACGTTACACATCCACTCCTTATTACAAGTCATATGATTCGAACAGCCCGAATCTAGATACCAAGATTATTTCACATGATGTTGTGTTTCATAATTTGCTGGAGATGTTGTAGCCATGAGCATCACAGGTTCTGTGTCTGATTCCTCCTTCGCCAGATGTGCTTCCCTGCTTTGATCCTTCTTAAGAGACCTCCCCTTGTTGAACCAACATTCATATGAAAAATGTCCCATCTTGTGGCACGTGAAACACTCCACGTTTCGTCTATCTTTCTTCTTGTAATAATGGTCTACATTGATTCTTCTATTTGATGTACCAGGTCTGCCTTCCCGTTCATCATCTTCATCATTCTTCCATTTGTCTTGTGTCATAGGTTTACCCCTCCAATTCTTTAATTTCTTCTTTCCATCGCCATTAGCATGCTGCACTCTCAAAGCCTGATCATCAAGTCTGATGATTTCTTTGTCACGAAGCCGCATCTCGTGAGCCTCTAAGGAGCTCTGAAGCTCTTCAATCTTTAATTTTTCCAGATCTTTGGACTCTTCAATGGCTACTGCGATGTAGTCAAAGTTCTTAGGTAATGACCTCATTATTTTCTCCATAATTGACACATCGTCGAGCTTCTTTTCTCCACAGCTTTTCATTTGGTTTGTCAACGTCAGAATCTTGTTAAAATACTCACTGATCTTTTCATCATCCTGCATTTGTAGCATCTCATATTGCTTTCTCAAAGTCTGAAGTCGGACTTTCTTGATCTTTTCTCCACCAGCATGACACCTGCACAATATATCCCAAGCTTCATTCGCCGTATTAGCATTTTGGATCTTCTCAACGTGTGCGTCATCCACGCACTGAGGAATGGTGAGTAGCGCTTTGTCATCCTTCCTCCTATACTCTTCTTTCTGTTCCTCCTTTGCGGGCTCCGCTCCTTCTACCACACTGCTTACACCTTGCACTCTAAATATCACCTTCATTTGTATGTTCCATCTGCTCAAATTCTTCTCTGTAAGAATAGGGAGATTCGTATTGGACAAGTCCGTCATTTCCGTCTTCAAGCTGCACCAAGAACTCGCTTCTTTAACTTCTTCTTTGGTCATCCGCACTACACCAAGCACAAACACCTACAGGCCCTTCTTACTGCAACCTGGCTCTGATACCACTATTAGCAATGCAGATTAAATGACGTGATGATGAAACACATAAACGTATGCAAGGGTATCTGAGAAAGAGTGTGAAAGAGAGAAAAAATAACGAGAGAGTATTCTGAATAATACGTTGTGATTATTAACGCACAGGACAAAATATCCTATATATAGGGAGGGAGCTACAGAAGTATGGAAACTAACAGAGATGTACATAACGAGAATAACAGAACTTGAATTATATAACTAATAGTTAGCATATGTAGAGTTGTTTACATTGTCAAAATCAGAGGCAGATTTGGCCAAAAGGCAAGTTAAATCCAAAGTAGAGTTGGCAGTGTAGCAGTGCTCTTGTAACACTGACAAAACATCTTAAAACATTTCGTGGAAAAGTGTTGGAAGTTTTACATCACTAGAGATAAGGTCAATTTATAATATATAAATGAGGTATAAAAATTGATAGTGATTTATAATAAATGGAATAAAAATGCCCAAAAAACAAAAAACATCGTTAGGATAAGTTCTAAGACTCTAATACTATATTAGAAATTGGATATTAAGTTTAATTCAACTCCAAAAAAAATTGATGTAAAACTTCTAACAAAAGGTAAAAAAATTCAAGAGAAAATAACTCAAAAAGATATTAATTGTAGAGTAATTTTGAATCAATCACAAAATAATACGTAGATAATGTTCAAATATTATCAAAAAAATATTGTCTAAATATCATTATCCGAAAAGAAAACTATCAATACCTGAAGTCAAACCACTAACAGTTGTACGCTCAGCTTAACCTCAGGTTCATTATCAAACCTCACTTTAATACCTAAAAATGCAACAACTCACATGAACTTTAGAATCCCCAATTATAATTTACTTATAGTGGAACAAAAAGTGTCGTATTAGAAATATATTTGACCAAAAGTTTACAATCTTCAATGACAGTAATAAAAGACTCACTAATTAAATTTAAAATAATATAATAGATAGATTGTGACGGTTAATAAAAAGTAACAGAAATAAAAATATTCTTTGCAGTTCATCTAACTGCTACAAAATAGTGATCAATAAAAAATACTTTCTCTTTTTAGTGACCACACACTATATGCAATAACAACTCTAATAATCTAATAAAAACCGACAAATTGTATCTTAAATATTATTTTTACTGAAGAAAATAATCAATTATATATTTTTTAATTCCTCTTGTAACCATAAATTATAATTTATCAATAATGGAAACACATTACATGTTGATATTTTTATATGATAATAAAAAATTAAAAAATAATTATTAAAATAAAAATCTATTACTAAAGTCTATATTTAAGTGTTAATAAAAAATAGTTATAAAAGTAAATATTTTAAGAGTGCTATGTGGATTGTTTCTCATAGATCACAAAATAAAAAGAGTTGATTGTATTTATAAGAGTAAACATAGTTAAAAACAACATTAAAAACATTTACATCATTAATGGTTATAGATGAATATAAAATATAATTTAGATATATTCTACAGTATTTAAATTGTTGAAAACGGACAAAGTTAATAATTTATTAAAAAAATAGACATTTTTTATATCTTTTTTCTAAAATTTCTGTTTGATTTTTTATGGTTTGATAGATCCAAATCGAATTGAATGTAAATTAATTATTTAAATATTATTACATTAGATATTATTTTAATCATATATGAAAGCTTATAGTGTACAAGAAGAAATTTAATATGTTTAACTTTGGTTCACGTCTATAAATATGCTATAAGGAGTAACAAAATATGCTTAACATATTGATGAGATAAAGGTAATGTTGTCATGGTGATGTTAAAATTATGTTATTTGTCTTTTGAAGAATAGAAATGCTAAAACAAAGCAAAATATTAGTAAAAGGAAACAATAATATAAGGATTGATTTTGATGTTTATGTTTTGAGTTTTGTGCAATATTGTAAAAGTGTATAAATGAGATTTGTTAGGCTTATAAGAGATCAATATTAGGAGTTATCCAATACTTGTTACATTGAATAAATATAGAAAAACCACCTATTTTCTTTAGTAAAAAATATAAAAATCATGCTAAAATATGGAATACTTGGGACAAATTCTAATGATGAAGAAGTTGTGTATCTTAGGTTGTTTCCATTTTCTCTTAGAGGAAAAACCAAGATATATTACAATCTCACCCAAATCAAAGCTTAACATTAGGAGGATGTGGTAAGAAAGATTTTGGCTAGATTCTTCCCACCATGTAAATATATTAGTGTCAAGGCTACCATTGCAACCTTCTCCCAAGGAGTAGATGAACATTTATGTGAAGCATGGGGAGGTAAAAAGCTTTGCTTAAAAAGCGTCCTAACCATGGATTTGCTGAAGTAGCACAATTCAACGTGTTTTATAGTGGGCTTAGACTGCAAACAAGAATGTTGCTAGATGCTTCAACATGTGGAACCATGATGAAGAGTATTGTGGAAGCTACCACAATTGAATCACTGGCAACTAGTGATCATCAAGCACAATATGACATAAGTCAGCTTTTAAAAAAAATAAAAAATATTGGAGCTAGGAACGCAAGATGCCATATTGGCACAAAACAAACTCATTTCTCAACAAATGGAAGAGTTGAAAAAGCAAATGACAAAGTTGTAGTTTAAGTTGAGAGCTCACGACTCCGTGCAATAGATTTTAAAATGTGATTTTTGTGCAGGTGAACACCAGAATGACCACTACTCTATTATTAAAACTATAAGTGAAAAGGAAATACACTTCATGAACAACAACAAAAGGCCATATAACTACTCTAACAATTGGAGATCAAATCAAAACCAAACTCAACAACAAAGTTGGAGACGAGATGGTGGTTCAACTGATAGGCAAACTACACCAGTAAATTGCCATGGATAGTAACCTCAATAGTAGGACATAGTGTCAAAAAATAGAGGATGCATTAACACAATTCATCTAGGTTTCTACATCAAATCATAAGAACACAAAAGCATCACTTAGGAGCTTGAAAGTGCATATTGGATAACTAGCACAACAAGAAGAAAAGCTCACAGCCAACACTAAATCCAAAAGAACAATGCAAAACAATCATAATTAGGCAAGGAACTGTTATAGGTAAAGGAATTAGTGATGACTTAAGAATAGAAAAGAATGGTGAGGAAAATTGAGAGAAAAAAATATAAAAAAAACGTGTGAGCATTATTCTGAAAAATTGAGAGAAAAAAGAGTGCATAAAAAAAACATAGAGAGTGTACCTATTCCAGAAGAAGAAGTAGGGAGTGAAAGAGAAAGTGAGAAAAAGAGAGATCACGAGAAAAAAAAAAGAAAGAGGGAGAGAAGAAAAAGAAGAAGTTATTTGCGAATGATGACCCTTTTGTCACTCACCTACCATACTCTCACAAGCCAACAAGGAAGGATAAAGAAAGACAATTCACAAGGTTCTTGGACATGATAAAAAAAGCTGCAAATAAATGTGTCATTCATTGAAGCAATGGAACAAATGCCCACCTATGCAAAGTTCATGAAAAATTTATTAACCAATAAGAGGTGAATCTTAGAAGAGGAAACTGTGGAACTTGAAGCTGGATATAGTACACTTATTCAGAAGATTCTACCACAAAAAATTGATGATCTAGGTAGCTTTACACTAGTTATGACTATACGACAATTTAGAGTTGGAAAAGCCTTGCTTGACCTTGGAGTAAGCACTAACCTCATGCCGTTGGCAATGATTAAAAAGATTGGTGATGTGGAGATCTTACCTACAATGATAATGCTACAATTGGTTGATAGATCAGTTAAACACCTTTATGAAATAATAAAATACCTAGTAGCAAGGTTGTCAAACTCGAGAGTTTACATAAACTCGTGAGAGCCCAATAAACTCGACTCGTAAACTCGTAAGAATTTACTTTACATGAAAAAGAAAATATGAATAACATCCTAATTCAAATAAGTCCACAAAGTTATATAATTTCAAATAAATAAGTGCATAGAAATATTGTTCATAGAAATATTGTAAAACATACATTGAAATATCAAAGTGTCTATGTCTAATCATTTAATCCTCTAATAATGGCATTGTCATCTTTGTCATCATTTTCATCCAACTCTTCTCTTGATGAATGTTTTGCATCCTCATTGTTCCCAAATGTATTGTTATCCAGATCAAGAGTATTTAGAGTAGGATTTATTCTTGCTCCATCTAAGTTAACATTTTCACCTTCATATTGCTCAATCTCAATAACATCATTGAAATCAGACAAAAAACACTAAAATGGGTTGAATAATGTTTTTGAAATTCTTTCGCAAAGTAGCGTCTAATGACTTATAAAGAGAATGTATATAAATTGTAAGATGTTTAGATGCCGGTTTTTATGAGATAAGTAAATGGAAAATGTTTTCAAAAGAAAAGCAAAAAAACCATAGATATTTATACTGGTTCACTCAAGAACTTTTTAAGAACTTTTAAGGGGTTCCAATAATCTTTTCCAAGATTACACGAGTTTTTCCTCTTCAGGTTCACACAGAGTATTCTCACCAATCTTGGTTTACAACAAGTATTGTAACCAGTCTTGGTTCTCTAGTAAACACAATTAGAACGAGTTTAACCACTTTTGGTTTACAACAAGTATTCTTATCATTCGTGGTTCCCTAGTCAACACAACTAGACTGAGTTTAACCACTCCTGATTTATTTCAAGAATTCCTACCACTCCTGGTTTCACTCTAGATAATACGTCTAGACAAGTGTTTTAATTCTCTTCAGAATTTACATCACAAACAGTGTTAAGATCACAAATATAGGTGATAACTCTCAAGTGGAGGATATAAACATTATGAAGTGTTTTGTGTTTGCTAAGATTTTTCTCTCATAAGATATTCAGCTTTAGAAGATGTATGAGCACAACAAGTGATAGGTCTTTGAAGGTTTACATTAGGAAAAATAAAACATAAAAGTGAGTAAGAAGTGGTTAGGGGTAGTTAAGAGGAGTTTAAACAGTAGTTAGAGAAAGTTTTAATTAGTAGTTAGGCAATTTTTGTCTTTTAAGGAGGGATCATATACTAGTTCTAGTTGTTGAGTCTTTTATTTCTGAATAGGGATTGTCCTGTGTAGAAGGGAATGTTTTTCCTTGGAGGTTGTTGATGGTTTTTAGTATTTTATTCAATAAATCGTTGCCTCATAGTGATGATTCATTTCTTTATTTGTGATTGTTTATTTTGAGATAGAATCTTGGTTTGTTGTCACCAAGAAACCTAACAATTGGTCCAACTCACCAGATCAAAGAAACAGTTAGACATGGAGAGTCACATGAGTGTACTGGAAAGACTGGTGAAGGAAAATGATTGCGCAATCAAAGAGTCGAGGGAGGCATATCAAGCCAATTTCTAGAGGCTTAGTGACACGATGAAGGATTTTTTGCGAAGAATGAAAAATATGGAAAGAGGATCTTAAGAAAGTAGAGGGTTTGTGTCTAGAGACAGGGTGGGAAAAAGGGATGAAACTGAAAAAGAATGGGGGAAGAGAGAAAGGAGAATCAATGGGGATGGATGAAGAGAGTAAAACTTCCCACATTTGAAGGAGAAGATCTAGTGGGGTGGATAACAAGGTCAAAAAAATTCTTCGAAGTTCAGGAAGTTATATCTAGAGAGGAAATCAGATTGGATTTCATAAGTATGGAAGGAGGAGCCAATCATTGGTTTCAATTTTGGAAGAAGAAAACCAAGGAACCTACTTGGGAGGAGTTGACAGAAGCGCTTATTAAGAGATTTGGGGTGAAGGAAAGATGTTCAGTGTTCGAAAAGCTGGTAGAGGTTAGGCAAAACGACGGAATAGAGAAGTATATTCAAGATTTTGAAATGTTGTGGGACAAGCAACCGAGTTGACGGAGGAACAATTGATGGGATATTTCTTTGCGGGCTTATATCCTAACATAAGAAGTCAGATAAGACCATATAATCCTGAGGATCTTTTGAGGGCCATGGATGTTGCAATGTGGAAAAGGTTTCGAAAGAGATTAAAATAGGGGAAAGAACAATGACCAAAAGTGGAGGTTATCAAAGTCGTTATAAAGGTAGTGGAGGTGTGATTTCTAAGGTGGAAACTTTAAAGGGGAATAGGAATAAATCAAGAAGTTTCAGTAATGTCAACACAGCTAGAAGGGAAGGAGGAACCACAATAATGGAATCTAAAGTTAGAAGTAATAATTTAGAGGGCAGCTGAAATAGGGGGAGGAGGAATTTGCCTTATCCTGAATATATTAAAAGAAGAGAAGAGGGAAAATGCTTCCATTGTGGAGAACCTTATAGCCCAGGACATAAATGCCTTAAAAAGAATATTATAGTATTCATTATGGGAGACGATGAGGAAGTAATGAAACAAGAAGAAAAAGAGGAGAAGGAACAAATTCAAATGGAGTTGTCAATTTTTTCGACAGGGGCTTGACATCATCTAACACTATGATGTTACAAAGGGTATTAAAAGGGAAGAAGGTGTTACTAAAAATTGATAGTGGTGTCAGCCATAATTTCATTTCAACCAGGTTGGTGGATGAGTTGAGTTTGGAGGTAGAGACAACTCCCTCCTACACGGTTTGCTTGGGAGATGGGCACCAAAAGAATACTGTTGTGTGTTGTAAAAATTTATCCTTGCAATGATGGTTAAGGAGAAATTTTATTTATTCGAATTAGGTAAGGTAAACCTAATTTTGGGAGTTTTGTGGTTGGCTACCCTAGGAGAAGGTAAGATAAATTTGAAGAATCTGACTATGAGATTCAACCAAAGAAGAGAGGGATGTGAGAATACAAGGAGATCCAACATTAACTAAAAAAGTCATTTTGGCCGAAGAGTTATTAAAGGAGACCAAGATTGAAGTGGTTTCTTTGGTGTGGAGCATGGGAAATGCATAATTGGAAGAAAGGATGAATGAAGATGAAAAATTGTCCCTAGAACAGTAAACAGAGTTAGAAGAAATTATGGGAGGATTTGAAGAAAGTTTCCAAGAACCAAAGGATTACCTCATAAGTTTCCTAATCGGTTAAAGTGTTTATCTTGTGAAAATCATTTTCAGTTAAAGCCTTAATTGTCTATAACGGTCATATTATTTTGTTGTTGGCTTGGTTGATTTACATAATCGATTGCATGTGCTATTTAATTTGTGAAATCTTAAACAAATGTAAAACTATTAAAGTAGAAGGAAAAGCTTATCATATTATATTATTTGCGTAATCGATTAAATTGTGTCATGAATTGAAAATCCTATAAATAGATGTCTTGCACGTTGTTTCAATACAATTACATGAACATTCACTTTCATAACTAACTTGTTTGAGTAATTGATTGCAGGAGCGTGTAAGATTGTCTTGGAGAATCACGATCATACATTTGGGTAAATTCATCAAGATTCTTGCAAGAAAGCTGAGCTGATACATTGTTGATCATATCTGCACTACTGGTGTATTCTTTGAGGATCAATTACATTGCAATAAAGAGGATTGTGTTCCTATTGCTGTTAGCCAGGAGGAGAGAACTGTGGTGTTCTTCATTGAGAGTTGGAATTGCACTCAAGGTGTTCAGAAAGTTGGGATTGCTTTCTGGGTTTGGTAAGTTTGTGAGGGTGTTCACATATTGTACTATAAGTGATATTGAGTGGGGAAGGAGAGTGCATTGAGAGAGGATATCTCTGAATTTTTGCTTGTATACTCTATCATTATAGTGGAATTCCTTCAATTAAGGTTGTTGAAGGAAGACTAGATGTAGGCTTGGTCGAACCAGTATATATTGCTGTGTTGATTTTTCTCTCCTTTTTCTTTTATTGCTGATTCATATACTTGTGTTATTGATTTCAAGAAAACTCAAAGATTTTGCAAAAGCTTTTTGAAAGAACAACTTTTTAAGAAAAATCCAATTCACCCCCCGCCTCCCCCCCTCCCTCCTCTTGGCTTGAGATATAAGGCATCACTATTTTAATAATATCAATCATATGAGTCCAAGGGTTTTTTTATTTTTGATTGAGAATTTACTTTGATTAAAGATAGAAACTTTCATGTGATTGATTGGGTTTTTACCAAGAATTGAGAATGTACTTTAACTAAAGGTGAAAACTTTAATAAGAATTAATCAAGAATGTACTTTGGTTAATTATCTTTTTACTTGATATAAGAGGTAAAAGAATAGACATGATTAGACATAGTAATATTTGATTGAGAATGTACTTTGGTTAAATTTACCATGATTAATCTACAAAGTTTTTTCTTTTAATTGAGAATGTACTTTGCTTAATAGTGAGAACGCTAACAAATTAATTGAGAATTTACATTGATTAATTTGAAAATCTAAGACAATAATTAACTGAACAATAATCTTTAGATAACCAAGATAAATCCTATTTTGAAAATGCAGTGAAATCAACCTATTTTCTTTATAATTGTTTTTGTCTTTTTATAAATTTATTTCTTTCTATCTTTTGTCATTTTGTTCTTTAATCTTTTATTGATCTTTATCTTCTTTATTTTTTTGTTTTTAAACCCTTTGTATACTTTTTATAAGAATTAATTTATTAAGAATCAATTTCATGTTCGTTGGGGTAACGACTTAGGATTGAATTTACCCTTTCTATTTTGTTGGCTCTTATCATAACAATATTGAAGTTATAATAGTTTAGTAATATTGATTTCATCGCATCAACGTCAACGCTATCAAATTTGGCACCGTTGCCGTGGAACACGGTTAAAATTTTCATCATTTTGGTTCTTATTTTATTTTTGTTATTTTAGTTTTATTTTGTTTATCACTAACATTTTATTTTTTTCTATTGTTTATTTTATTTATTTTCTTTAGTTACATTAATTTAGTAAATTTTTCTTTTTCATAATTTTTCTTTGAGGAATTTTGTTGGAAAACTTGTAACACTAGTTACGGAACACTTTGGCTAAGGAAAAATAAGATACTTCAGTTGTCCATTGAGACACACCTTTTGTTGATAAGGGGAGCTAAACCTACCTTATAGACCTTGGTTTTTCATGATGAACAAAACAACGATTTTATGATTTCTTGCATAACAAATGGTATAACAATTGCTTTATCTTTCTCATGATTGTGCTTGATATATGAATTCATTATTAGTAAATGAATCATGCTTTAAACAGATTGAATATATCATTTCTGGTCGAAATAATCGATTAAACATGGTATATAATCTGTTAGATTTCACCAGATCACCTTGTTTGCTTAACAGGGGCAAACTGCTCTGTGGTAATCGATTACATAAGTTGTCTAATCGATTAAAACATATGTTAAAACAAAAATAAAACTATTAAAGCAGAAGGAAAAACTTAATAGATTATAAAAACCTTAATCGATTATAATGTGTCAGGAGTCAAAAATCCTACAAATATAAGTTTATTTTGAGTTTTGAATATAGGAACGTTCAAGAAGAGATCTTGGAGAATCAAAGCTTCATTGATTACTTATACATTAAGATTCTTTCAAGAAAAATAGGCTAAAATTGTTCTAATTTGAATATAATCACGTATAGACATGGACGTACTTTTATTTATTTTATTTTGAGTAACCTATTTGTAATAACAAAATAACTCAGTTTTAGGTATCTATATATTCTTAGAAATTAAGTAAAAATAATTAGAAATTAAAATAAATCATAGATTTACTTATAAGTTGTTAATATCATCCCAAATAAATTTAAAACTTTTTTTAATAATCAAAAGTATTGATGATAACAATAAACATTTATAAAATCAACAATAATTCCTTTTTATAAAAAATATTAAAATATATTAATTTCATTAAATATTTTAATTTCAATTAATAAAAAGTTAAATATTTCAATTTCCAATGCTGGTTTGGAAAAGGTGGCCAAAGTCCATTGTGAATTAGAATATATATTTCGCGAGTTCTTTCTACGAAAGCTCATCAACCCGAAAAAAGAAAAAGAAAAAGAAAAAATGCGCAGACACATATAAATTACACACACCAACACTTGTTGTTCGTTGCTGGCCATGTCAATGTTCATGACAAGGCGCGAACCCCCTTCGATAAGAACCTTTCTCCTGCCTCTCCTCTCTTCACATTGGATCGTTTCCTACTCTCTCTCCTCTTTCGTTTCTCTCTCTTCTCTCTCTTCTCTCTCTCCAAACGCACCGTTTCGCATTTCCATCATACGATCCACCAGCATTCTTCTCACTCCACTTCCCAGTAATAACCCCTTCCGCCTTCCGCCTTCCGCACTCACTCCCTCAGAATTCGCGACTCTCCCGATTCTCTGCATTGAAACGCCGTCGTTATCTTCGACTGTGTTCCCGTTTCCGAAGCTGTTTTCATCGAGAGATGGACCCTGGCTTAGTCGAGATTCCACCTCCGGTGACTAGCATCACTCCCAATTCGATGAAGCCGGAAGAGGTATGTAACTATATAACTATATGATTGTATAAATATATTTCTCAGTGTCTATGTATCATCACTAATTTTTTTTCTTTAATTTAATTTGGTTTTGTTTTTTTGGAAATTGTTTTATGTAGCCCGAGCTCTGGCTAAATTCTTGAAGTTTTTGTTCTGATATGAGGTTTTGGATGATGATCGTTTTGGTTGATCAATTTGGGTTTCATGACGCTTTTTATTTCCAAAAGGCTTTATTTTTTGAATTTTGCGGTGGCATGCATTTCTCGGATTGCGTGCTACGAGCTTCGTTTATTGGTGTTTGGTTTCAGGAGGGGTATAGTTTCTTGATTGTAACATTGTAAATTTTGTGTGTTTTTTGGTTTGTAATGTTGTTTCTGCGAAAAAGAAAACATTTTTGGCTCTCATTTTGTTTCATTTTCAGTCTAGTCTCCGGAGTGTAAACATTTTTAGTCAGGTTGTGAATTGTTTTTATCAGCCCAAGTTGGTCCTTTCTGTACGTTTTTTCACCAACAATGTTGATTTTGGATGATGTGACAAACATTAATTTGATATCGTATGTTCATGTGTTACCAAGTTAACCAACTTTTGAGATTTTGGGTTTTTTCCTAATGATTGCGCTCTTGTTACCAAGATTTGCTGACGTTTTAGGAGTTTTTGGCACAATGGTTGGTGATTTAACTAATATTTAATTTCACTGTGGTCGTGATCATATCTGCTTTCTCTTCTGTATGTTTTTTAGTGACGCTTCAGAAAAACTAAAAAAGATAAGAATTTTGACAGAATTATGCTATTGTTGGAAGGAATAAATTGGTTTGGTTGCTCAACAAACCAAGAATTAACAAGCTTGCCAAATAATTTGATATAAAAAGGTTTTTCTGTGTAGCGTTTTCATTCTTTTCTTTTGTTCCCCTGAAACTTTTCTGGTATTGTTACATATAAAGCTATGTTCATTTTAAATTTTGGTTCTTTTCTGTTAACATTGTAATTGCAATTCCTAATTATGTAGTTGTTTCTTGTCCAGTTGTATCATTGCTGGGAATATCTTAACATGCTGAATTGCTGATCATTCTTTTTTATAACATCATAAATTTTGAACAATGTCGCTTTATTTCCTAATTTTGACTGAGATATTCAAGTTGACCGAATTAATTGAATTTACATACACTTCAATAACAACTTTTCCCCTTTTATATAGTTTTCTCTTTTGAGTTTTTTTAGATTCAATAATGACTATGGGATGTATATAGATTTGTATATTAATTGTATTTTACTTTTGTAGGCCATAAGGCATGATGTGATTGACATAGATGACGACAATGATTCTACTGAATTAGTATTAGTTGGTGATAAAGTTGGTAAAATTGACAAGGGGAAGGCGATAGCAACAGTTCATGATGATTATGGTGATCATCAAAATATGGTATACGACTTACTGTTTCACAAATGGTTGTTGTTATCTTTTCCAACATTGTGAAAGACTCAAATTTTGCTGGAAATCTTTTTTCAGGAATTGTTAGATGATGTTATGGATAAATCTGGATCAGGTGATGCTGACAGTTCATGTGATGATGATGACTACTCTGATTTGTTTTCGGATGATTACATTGATGCAGACCGATCATCTTTAATACAGACACATTTTGATAATGTGGATATACCTCCCGGAATTGAGGTACCTATTCCTTGGATGGAAGAGTATGATCTAGGTTTGAAGAAAACTAACAATCATTCGTTGTCTCCTTGGTCTCATACCATGTCTGGTGCTTACGTTTCTCAAGTGACTGATTCATCTCAGCATTTGTTAACATTAGAGCCTTCTAACCTTGAAACTCAAGGACCTTCTGCAGGTAATTCTAATTTGCAAGTTAAAATGAATACTATTATTCAGCAACCTTCTGGAGTAGAGTTATCTCCCCCTCTGGTAAATTGCCTGAATAAGAAGAAATCAAATGCCTCAAAACACAGGAGGCATAAGCCAAAGATGGCGTTTGGAATGAAGTCATCTAAATCTAATTTATTTACAGGACCTTCTGAGAGTAAAAAGAAGCCTAACATTTTTTATGCTCCAGCTAGCCACATCTTTGTAGACAATTTTGAGGCCAAGAAACTGCCAAATGCAAGTGAGGTACCACATTGGGGACATTTTGGAAATTCTAAGACTGCAGATGAAAGTAAAACTTTGAATCATTCAAATTTTGTTGGATCTTCTTTTCATTTTCCTGGAGCTGGATTTAATAATGATATGTGGTCGAAGAAAGATTTTCATTTTCAGCCACTCTCTAGTTATTCGGTTAAATCAAGTTTTGTTGGTCCCTTTGTTCCTTTTAGCGCCGCATCAGAGCCCTTGTTTGATAATTCTTGGGTTCATTATCCTGGGGGAGATGGAAATAATGCAGCAGCTGCGGAAAGTGCCGTTGTTACAATATCTGATGAAGCCAGAGATGAAATTTTGAGGAAATTTCAAAACTTTAAACAATTTGACACTATTGAAAACCCTTCAGACCATTACTTTCTTAATTATAGCTGTTCCATGAAACAGGTAACCGTTTAATGCATTCCTTTCTTTTTTCAGTTTTAATATTAATTATTTAGGCTTAATGCCAATTTATTTCCTAAACAGGTTTCACAGAAATGTGCTAAAAGACTCCAGGAAGAGTGGAAGTCATTGGAGAAGGATTTGCCGGGTGAGAGTTTGTTTAGTATTCCTGTAATAATGCCTAAAATAATTTCCATCAAGTCACTTTGTATTTTATTAAATTGATTTCTTTTCAAGCTGATGGATCTTATGGTATGATTGTGAGTGCTATTAATACGATAAGGGTACTTATTGTCATACAAAAGGACCATTTGGATGGTTTCATTGTTTTAATATACACATACACATGCGCACTTATGAAACAATGATACATTGTTTCCGTTCATGGAGTCCAGATACAATTTTGGTCTGAAACTGGAAGTTAACATGGCTATATATTATGTTTTGAATGATTATGAGCAATATGCTGCATGCTTTTCGGGAAATCCCTTGCTGTTTCTTTGACACTTGATTTTATCTTGATCAGATTCAATATTTGTCAGAGTTTATGAATCAAGAATAGATCTTTTGAGGGCAGTAATTATTGGAGCAGAGGGAACACCTTATCATGATGGCCTTTTCTTTTTTGATTTTTTCTTCCCAAGTAGCTATCCCACTGTACCCCCGGTCAGTAGTTGAGGATACTGTATCTGAACTACACATTTTTTCATGTTCACATTTTTCTTTTTTCAAATCTAACCAAGGGGCATTTTTCAATGCAGGACGTCCACTACCACTCTTGTGGGCTTCGACTCAACCCAAATTTATATAGTTCTGGCAAAGTTTGCCTTAGTCTACTTAACACCTGGTCTGGTCATGAGAATGAGAAGTGGCAACCAGGTGTTTCAACAATTTTACAGGTTCTGGTCTCTATACAGGGTCTAATCCTGAATTCAGAGCCATACTATAATGAGCCTGGATTTGCCCATCTAATGGGTTCTAAAGAGGGTGCATTTAATTCCTTGCATTACAATGAGAACACATTCATCCTATCATTGAGGACAATGGAGTATATCATGAGAAGACCTCCAAAGGTTTGATTCTTGAAATATCTTATTTCATTTTTGTGTATATTAAACAATTTTTATCGTTTAAGAAAGTGTACCTTGTCATGTTCACTCATACCTTATTGCACACTGATGGAATTTCTTATCACGTGAATCCCATATTTCATGCATTGCACACTTTATTGTATAGTTATTTGGGAACAATATGGTGCATTAATGTATTATTTATCCGTTCAACAGCATACCCATATTCACTTAAGATATGCTCACTAATGAAAAAGTTGATCTGGGCCACGCTGGTCAGTATTCAACTGGGCCTAATCTGTCAAGGGATGTAGGATGTTGGGCCCATTAGAGACAAAAAGGCTCCCCAAGTAGTTGAAGAAAGACTACTGATGTTATATTTCCCATAATTCTGTTTTGCTGTGAACCGTGGTTCACATGTTTGTGAACCACGTGTGTGGCTAGAATCTCTTTGCTTGTAGCCACCTGAGTATATTCAGTGGGATGGGCAATTGCTTCAGTAGTGAAGAATTTGTTGGATTTCTCTTTTTCTTTTAGGACCTTCCTTTGCTTGATAGACGTTTTCTCATTTATCCTTCATCAGTATCAATTGGTCCTTTCATTGATATCTCATGCCTCCAAAAAATGAACTGCTTCATTAAAGTATTGCCCTGACGTTGTGATGCAAACACAGTTAAAGGAACACTGTCACAGTGTTTGAGTGGAGATGGCTATCATGATCAGATTCTTTAGCAATCTGCCAATGCAGGTGGTCCTCGACTACTGCACACTGTTAGTCCACCGAAGATGCACCTTCCAGCCTTTGATGGCTCTGATACACACTTCTCTTCATGAACTTATTACATTTCTTCCCTTCTTTATGTAGGGACATACTCTTGCATGGTATTAGTGGATGTTTTCTAATCATCATATCATCTCTTGGGGGATGCCTATATCCGCTCTGTGGAGCTCTGTTTTTGATATAGGACTTTGTATAGTCGGGTACTCTATTTTTCTTTTGTAGTTGTTAGAAACGGTTAATAGTTATTTCTAAACAGGGAAGTGATGATCTGACTTATTAATTCATATTCATTTATAAAATTTCCAAAATCTCTCCTAATTGAGTACAGTTTGGAATTCAGTCTTCCCTTAGAATCCCAAATTCTTTAAATTCTTTGAGTAATTCCTTCTCCTAGAATTGTCTACATCAGTGCAAACAAATTTAATGGCTTTTTAAGGTGCACAGTTCAAGCTTTCTATTGCCTGTCATCCTCAAACGGATGGACAAACTAAACTGAGGTTGTTAATAGATGTTTGGAAACCTTCTTAAGATGCATGCTGCTTATGTTCCTCAGGATTGGTCATAGTGGTTAGCTTTGGCTGAGTGGTGGTATAATACCACTTATCACAGTACCATAAAAGCTAGTCCTTATGATGTAGTTTATAGCCAAAACCCTTCATCTTATCTTCCTTATTTACTAGGGGAATCAAGAGTGTAACTAGTTGGCAAAACTTTGCAGAAGAGAGAAGCATTGAAGCTGATTAAGTTTGACATGAGAAGAGCACAAAGCAGGATCAAACAGCAAGCTGATAAACAGAGAAGTAATCGAACATTTGATGTTGGTGATTTAGTGTATGTGAAATTACATCCTTATGGTAAATCATCGTGGCCTTTTGAAAAAATATGCTAAGCTAGCATCAAAGCATTTTGGTCCATTCCGTATTGAAAGACAGAATTAGAGCAGCAGCATAGAAGATGCAACTTCCTGCTCATTCTAAAGTTCATAATGTGTTTCATTTTTCTCAACTCAGCATATGAGAGAGAAGCTATGACATCAAATTCTGTTCCTATGGATGATGAGTGTCATTGGGGGCAAGAAACATGAATTAATTCTTCATCAAATGACTGTGGAGAGAAGAAACAAAGCAGCCACCAATTTCATAGTTAAGTGGAAGTGTCAATTGTCCGAAGAAGCTATTTTAGGAGTTCTTCTATGATCTCCGAAAGAATATCCAGACTTTAACCCTTGAGGAGAAGGATTTTGTTAACGGGGATTCTTCTACATGGGTGTTCTTCTACTTGGCCCAATTCAGCAGTTGTTTCTCACTGTCTTATAGACTTAGGAAATTTGCATAACATAATGTAACCTCTTGTGGCAAAAATTTTTTGATTATCTCTGGTCATTCAATGTTTTCGTGGGTAATGGTGAGCTAGTTCGATGTTTTGGTTTTTAACATCAAGTACCCTTTAAATTTGTGGATTACGTCTTTCATGTTCCTTTACATCTCCTTTTGATGCACAGTGTGGATTTAGTGCTTGGTGTTCAATAGTTACATATGTTAGGCCCATGTCTTTCTGATTTTTCTATTTACTCATTGCAATTAATGTATCAAGGTCACCAGCTGCCCCTCACGGGGTCCACCACATCCATAACTCACTATTGCATCGTGTGCTTAGTTTTGTAGATTTGTAGCAAGTAAAGCTATTGATTCATTTCATGCTTTCACCATTACTTCACTTAAAGAGTTGGGAGAGAAACTGAAATTTTTATTATTGCTGTTCAGCAAACCCTAATATACATTACATACTACCCTATTTAAGGGATAGTTGATCAACATAAAAAGGAAAAACAAAAAGCTCCTAAAAAGCCCACTCTAAAAAGCCCACTAGCAAATACATTACATTTCAACAACTTCATACTCCCATTCCTCTTCCATTTCCACTAAAACCTTGATCCCAACTTCACCTTTCTATTTTTATCCCTACCTTCTCAATCCAGACCTGATGATTGAAAGGTTGGATACAGTTTGAAAAATAAGGAAAAAAATAGGTAGTTAGTACAGTAGTAATTACATAACTGTAACAGACTATTATAAATAGTCTTATTAGGAGGTGAGTAGGCAATTCTGGAGTTTTCCGGTAAGGGAAAAGTTAGGAAAGAGGTCCTGTTAGGCCTTGGAGGGTTTATGAGAGGAAAAGGGTGAGGAATAATACCTAACTGTTATCTAACAGAATAACAGTTAAGAGGGCGGGAACAGGGTCTATATAAGGACCCTGTATTTGTTTCTGAAGGGTAGTTAGTGACTTGTATGTAGTTGACCGGTCTTAGAACCGAGTGAAGGAGGTTAAGCTCCTGGGTACATTGTATTCTTGATTAGTTGATGTGAATGCAATTTCATTCTTTCTAATTCTATTCTGTTCTGTGTTGGTGAAAGTGAGTGAGAGTTAGAGAGCTCGTTAGGGATTTCATCTTGAATACCCAACAAAGTGGTCCGACCTGCCGGATCAGATCGGAGGAAAGCGAGAGTGATGGAGGGAAGAATGGTCAAGGTTGAGGGGAAGATGGAGCACCTGGAGTTAGCAGTCGACGGTTTGAAGGCAGAGACGGCAGCGAATCGCCAAGAATCGATCGCGATGCGTAAAGACATTCAAGAATTGTTACGGTTGATGGGAAAACGTAACAGCCAAGGGGAATCAGGCTCGGATGAAAGTCAGGATTCAGTGAACCATAATGGAGGGAACCAGTGCGGGAACGAAGGAGGGGGAAAAGAGGGAGAGCGATCAGACAACAGCTTTAATTGGAGACGACGGGTGGAGTTACCCATGTTCGAAGGACCTGATCCTCTGTATTGGATTAACGGAGTGGAGAAGTTCTTTGAGATTCAGAAGGTAGCGGAAGCGGAGAAAGTCGAATTGGCTCATATCAGCATGGAGGGAAGCGCTGCTTATTGGTTCAAGTTCTGGAAAGACAAGGCAACTGATCGAACCTGGGAGGGGTTGAAGGAAGCATTGCTGATCCGATTCGAGAGTCGCCACCGTGGGGGAATTTACGAAAGAATGGCGGCGATTAGGCAGACCACTACTGTGGAGGAGTACGTGAAAGAATTCGAAGCATTGGCGGGGCAGACAAAGGAGTTTTCCGATAACCAATTGTTAGGTTATTTCATTGCGGGGTTACGCGAGGAGCTGCGGTGTCAGATGAGACCACATGATCCCCGCGATTTGATGACGGCGATGAAGATTGCACGTGACGTAGAGGAAGCTCTTCGCGGTCTAGGGTTGATGGGATGGACGGCAGCGAAGACTACCCCCGCGTGGGGACGACCGTCAGGAGGAGGAGCGGTGGTGACGAGGACGGAGCAACCGAGGAGTAGCATGGTTCGAGCGACACCGATAGAGAGTGTGGGATCGGTGAAGCGCGACACGGCGCCAGGGAGTGAACCCGTGAGGAGCGGAGGTTACGGCGGCGGGGACAGTCGGAACCGGAGCTCAAGAAATTTGCCGTATCCTGAGTACTTGAAGCGCCGGGAGGAGGGTAGATGTTTTCGCTGTGGGGGGCCCTTTAGTCCCGGGCACCAATGTCCTGAGAAGAGCTTGAGGGTGGTGCTGTTGGCCGAGGACGAAGAAGGAGATGAAGGAGAGACAGGGGCGGAGACAGAACCGCCATGCATGGAGTTGTCGGCTTTCTCAGCCGGAGGGCTGACTCAACCAAAAACCTTGAAGTTGCAGGGGAGAGTGGGAGAGAGAAAGGTGCTGATACTAGTGGACAGTGGCGCGAGCCACAACTTCGTTAGTCAAGAATTGGTGAGGGAGCTGAAACTAGAGCAGGAAGACACATCCCCATATCACGTCAGTTTGGGGGATGGTCAACGGAAGAAGACGCGGGGGTGTTGTTCGAGAGTGGTGGTTTGCATGGGGGACGTCGAGATCACGGAGAAATTTTATTTGTTCGAACTGGGGGGCGTAGACATGATTCTCGGAGTAGAGTGGTTGGCTAAGTTGGGTGAGATCACGGTAGACTGGGGAAAATCCACCATGTCGTTCTGGCAAGGGGAGAAGAAACGCACCATAACCGGAGACCCGAGGTTGGAGAGGAGGGTGATAGAACCCGAACAACTGATGAAACTCAGCGAGGTAGAGTCGTGTGCGTTGGTTTGGAGTCTGGAGGGCAAAGAGGCAAGTTGGGAGACGGAGGAAGAAAGTGAGTTGACGAGAGAACAAAAAGAGGATATGAAGAAACTTTTAGAACATTACGTGGGGGTATTTCAGGAATTTCCAGGACTGCCACCTAATAAAATGGCGAAACATCAAATTGTTTTAAAAGAAGGGGCCGATCCTGTAAATGTGCATCCTTATCGTTACCCACATGTCATGAAATCGGAGATCGAGCGACAGGTGGTGGAGATGTTACATGCAGGGGTTATCCAACCCAGTATAAGTCCATTTTCCAACCGGTGATCCTCGTTAAGAAGAAGGACGGAAGTTGGAGATTTTGCATCGACTACCGGGCTCTCAACAGGGTGACTGTTCCAAACAAGTTTCCCATCCCGGTGATTGAAGAGCTTCTGGATGAACTAGGGGGAGCGACGTACTTTTCGAAAGTGGACCTCAAATCCGGGTACCATCAAATAAGGATGGAGGAAGAGGATGTTCCAAAAACGGCGTTCAGAACGCACTTGGGCCACTACGAATTTCTGGTGATGCCTTTCGGCCTCACCAATGCTC
This sequence comes from Vigna reflexopilosa, assembly GCA_027742785.1. NCBI lineage: Eukaryota > Viridiplantae > Streptophyta > Magnoliopsida > Fabales > Fabaceae > Vigna > Vigna reflexopilosa. The sequence continues at coordinate 29,980,437 of CM050925.1, read as the reverse complement.
CGGCCACCTTCCAAAGTGCCATGAACGAGTTGTTCCGACCATACCTGCGGAAGTTCGTTCGCGTCGTTTTTGACGATATACTCGTGTACAGTCCGACTTGGACGGAGCATATGCAACAGGTGAATCTCGTGATGGGGCGACTACAGGAACATCAATGGGTTGTCAACCGAAAGAAGAGTGAGTTTGGAAGAACATCGATAAGGTATTTGGGCCATGTAATAACAGGGAGAGGTGTCGAAATGGACAAGGAGAAAGTGGAGGCAGTTCTAGCCTGGGAAGAACCGAGAACGATAAAAGCGCTGAGGGGATTTTTGGGACTCACCGGGTATTACCGGAGATTCGTCCGAGATTACGGCAAGATAGCGCGACCATTAACGGAGATGCTAAAAAGGGGGAGCTTTGTCTGGACTGAGGCTGCTAGAGGAGCAATGGGTCGATTAAAGGAGGCGATGACGACGGCCCCAGTGCTTGCGATACCAGATTTCACACAGCAGTTTCAAGTGGAGTGTGACGCATCGGGGGTGGGTATCGGGGCTGTATTGACACAGAGAAAAAGACCCATAGCTTACTTTAGTAAGGCGTTGTCGGAGGGGACGTTGGGGAAGTCGATCTACGAGAAGGAGCTCATGGCGGTGGCGTTGGCGGTTCAGCACTGGCGGCCATATCTGATGGGTCAGAAATTCGTTGTGCACACTGATCAGAAAAGCTTGCGGTTTTTGCTGGAGCAGAGAATAACCACCCTAGCTCAACAACACTGGATAGCCAAGCTACTGGGCTACGATTTCGAAATCGTTTAAAAGACGGGGCAAACTAATAAGGTGGCTGACGCTTTATCTAGAAAGGAAAGAGATGAATCGGAGGAGGAAACCGAGGAGGGTATTCCAGGAATGGAGAAGGAGCTGAATATTGTAGTAAGACCATACTGGAAAGACTTCCAGGAAGTGGTAAAAGAAGTTGATGAGGATGAAGAGCTTAGAAAAATCTTAACCGCCATAAACCAAGATCCTGACAAACACCCAGCGTTCACGATGGAGAATGGGAGGCTGCATTACAAGGGGAGACTGGTTCTCTCGGCCAAGTCAAGTTGGATTCCGAAGCTGCTGGTTGAGCATCATACTACACCGACGGGAGGTCATTCGGGAGTATACCGCACCTACTGCAGGATCGCTCAGTCCTTGTACTGGATCGGAATGAAGAAGGCTGTAACAGAATTCGTAACTCAGTGCCTGGTATGTCAGCAACATAAATATTTAGCAGCCTCTCCCCAAGGATTGTTGCAACCCCTACCAATACCCCAGGCTGTGTGGGAAGATATCAGCATGGATTTCATAGTGAGGTTGCCGAAATCCAAGGGGTACGACGCGATACTTGTAGTTGTGGATCGTCTGAGCAAGTACGCACATTTCATTTCTCTCAAACATCCTTATACCGCAAAGACAGTGGCTGAAGCGTTTGTAAAGGAGATTGTGAAGTTGCACGGGATACCCAAAACTATAGTCAGTGACCGAGACCCACTCTTTCTCAGTTTGTTTTGGAGGGAATTATTCAAGTTACAGGGTACTCAGCTTCAGATGAGCACCTCCTACCATCCCCAGACTAATGGACAAACGGAAGTGCTCAACAGAATTTTAGAAGGCTATCTCAGATGTTTTTGCTCTGAACAGCCTAAAGGCTGGAACATGATTCTCCCTTGGGCCGAATACTGGTATAATACCAGCTATCAGGGAGCAACGAAGAGTACCCCTTTTGAAGTTGTCTATGGAAGATCACCCCCTACTTTGACCAGGTTTGTACCGGGAGAAACGATGGTAGAAGCTGTAGCCCAGGAATTGCAGACGCGTGATGAGGCACTACAGCAACTCCGTTTCCATTTGGCAAGGGCTCAGGACGCGATGGTCAAACAAGCTAACCGAGGGAGGAAGCCAGTTACGATTAAGGTGGATGACTAGGTATTTCTCAAAATCAGACCGCACCGACAAGTTACGATGCCAGTGAGGTTGCACCCGAAATTAACAACTAGGTATTATGGACCGTTTAGGGTGATTCAGCAGATAGGGGAAGTAGCATTCAAGCTGCAGTTACCTGAGAACGCAAGGATTCATCCAGTCTTCCATGCGTCCCAGTTGAAGTTAGCTATTGGAACGAAGCAGGTAGAGAAGGAGCTGCCAAAAGATCTGCAGGAAAGTGGCCCAACCTGTTTGCCTAGCAGAGTGTTAGATAGGCGGGTCCGGCAGCAAGGAGGGGACCAAAGAGAGCAATTACTCATTGAATGGCAAAACAGTGGGGAGGAGAGCGCCACTTGGGAAGATAGTGTGATGATGCAAGAACAGTTCCCAGAATTCAACCTTGGGGACAAGGTTGATTTTCAAGGGGGGAGTAATGTTAGGCCTTGGAGGGTTTATGAGAGGAAAAGGGTGAGGAATAATACCTAACTGTTATCTAACAGAATAACAGTTAAGAGGGCGGGAACAGGGTCTATATAAGGACCCTGTATTTGTTTCTGAAGGGTAGTTAGTGACTTGTATGTAGTTGACCGGTCTTAGAACCGAGTGAAGGAGGTTAAGCTCCTGGGTACATTGTATTCTTGATTTGTTGATGTGAATGCAATTTCATTCTTTCTCATTCTATTCTGTTCTGTGTTGGTGAAAGTGAGTGAGAGTTAGAGAGCTCGTTAGGGATTTCATCTTGAATACCAAACAGGTCCTCTCGAAAAACCTTGAAAATTGTACATGGTTGTTCATGTTCTTACCACATTGGTAGAACAGTGCTGTTTGGTTTCTTAATAAACATCCAAGAATCTGTCTTTGAGTTCTCTTGTAATGTCTGGGTACCTATCATGGCCATTCTCATTTCTGCTTCTAACCTATTACAAATAACCCATGGCCAACCCCCTCTTCTTGACCATGATCATCACATCCAGCATCCTTCCATTATTGTTACCTACAATTCCAGTAAGGGATCATGAACTCTGTTGCAAGAAATGTTACCTGAGGGTATTGTTATATTTAGCACTAGTCCATTTTCTTCTCTAATGTTATTGGTGAATAGGAAGGATGAGCCTTGGTGATTTGTGTCGATGATTACACACTTAATGCACTATCAGTAAAAGGCAAGTTTTTCATTCCCACGGTGGATGAATTATTAGATGAACTACACTGGAGCCTGGACCTTTTCCAACATTGACCTGTGCTCTAGTTATCATCAAATCAGATTGGACCCCGGGGACACTTTCAAAGCAGAATCATTTTTAATTCTTAGAAACCAATGTCCTATGTACCTTCCAGGTGACTATGAATCAGTTATTTCAAGCTTTTTTGCATAAATTTGTTTGGTATGTAGCTGAGATTGCACATCGGACATGATACAGCTGGGCCTAATTTGTCGAAGGTTGCTGAATATATCTTTCCTTTGATCGAAAGAGGATTTCTCATTTATCCTTCTCCCCGTATTAGAAGTGTTACTTTAAAATGCAGATCCTTGGAAATACATGAATAGTAATTAAGAACCAAGGAGTTTCTATATGTGTGTTTGAGCATATATAATTGTGTGTGTATGTTTTGCAAATTACATTTAGTTGTAACTTTTTTTTTTGGTTAAAATATTGGACCATTGAGGTTATTTTTTGTTTCAGAATTTTGAGGACTTCGTGGCTGGGCAATTCTGCAGTCGAGCTCATGATATTCTGGTGGCATGCAAAGCATACATAGATGGTGCTCAAGTAGGTTGTTTGACCAAAGGTGGGGTGCAGGATGTTGATCAAGGTGACAAGAGCTGCTCCAATCAGTTTAGGACATCTTTGTCTGCACATGTGGACATGCTTGTTAGAGAGTTTACGAAAATTGGAGCTAAGGACTGTGACAAAGTATTTCCATCAGCAAAGGAGAAAACTCCGTTGGATGAAATGACCGAGGTTGCTGCAATTCCTGATAAAAAATTTCGAGACATGATGAAGTCTTAGAATATATTACATTTTGTCTATAGCTTAATATAGATGATAGCATGTATGATTGAGTTAAATCGAACTCATTACTGATTATAACAATGGCTGCACAGAATTCTGGATATTGTTTATAGTTGCAGACGATTCTTATAATCCATAGAATGTCATAAAATCCTTCTTTGTTTTATGCTGGCTTATGTTTTTTTCGTTGCTTATTTGTTGCCTCCTAGTATTTTTGGAGTACCAGCATATGTGGCAGTGAATAAAAGATTCTAAAAACAAAAAGTGCTGAAGTCTCGTCCTCACAATGTATGATAGATTACACATTCAAAGAGATAGATGCTTTTTAGTTTATTTATCTTTAGACACTGAACAAACTTGCACCAGACGATATAATAACAATGTTTCCTACCTAACTTCTCTTTCTGGAAGTTTATGCAAAAAGAAATCAAGAGGAATGTCAGGTCGTTATGATCTTAATAAGACTACCATTTCTGGCATTCAATCCTCGTCTGAGAAAAATGCTACGGATAGCACGAGTAAAGAGTAATGCTCACATTCTGCAGCCCAATGACATCTGGCAATTAAAAGGAAAGCATTATGTCTTGTCATGGAGTGGTAGTAAAAAGAAAGAAGCTACAAAGGTAGTAGAAGTACAAGTTTCAGAATTTGAAGTTGTGATGGATAAATCTGAGATAGTTGCCAATTAGTCTGAAGTTTTGGTCAGCAAACCTGAGATCATGATCAGAAAATCTGAGGTAATAGTCATAGTACAATAGTTGACATAAGTTGTAATAAGTGAAGACAAGATACCCTATGTTGAATAGCTTTGTGCACTAGAAGAATGTTAAGCACAATGTATAGAACAAATAACTGCAAACATTGTCACAATCATATAAGAGTAAGTATACATATAGGATCAAAACATATAGAAGAAAATTATGTTTGTTGTTTGCATTTTTTCTGTATTACATAATATTGATTCTTCGTATCTGCATTACATGTTCATTTTGCTCTGAATGTACTTCTATTAAATTGTTATTATGATATTGTAGTTTTGATAATTGTGGAAAAAGCTATGACATTGTGCTATAATCCGATGTGATAATTTGATATCTTAAATCTATCAAGTTACACCTTTACATGCTTTCAAATGTTTAACATCTCTAGTTTTATTTTACTCATCTTGTACCTCACATCACTGGTGACACCTTTTTGTTGGTGACAAAATGGGGAGAAATTAACGTGAAATTAAAAGGAGTTTCAAGATTAAACATTAAACATTTTTTATGGATTTCATATACATCATATTTTTCTGTCATACATTATTTATGATTATATATACACCATTAAGATGCTTTGATTATATACCGTGTTATACACTGATAATTGATAATGATATTTTAAAAATGTTTTGATAGACTTATATTTCACTCTTATAATTTTGTCATCAAGGGAGAGATTGATGAGACCAAACAATATAGAATAACCTTCCCCAATGAAAGCTCTAAGTAGTTTTGATGATAACAAAATACTATACATTAACGACCAAAATGTATTATTAGTTTTGAAGATAAAAAAAATGTGAAAAATGAAGATATATGTGGTTATATAATATGTTTAATCTTGCAAATGAAAGCTCTCAAGTTGTTAAAATATTGAATATCTTGTGATAATAAAAGGACCAGACAAATACTATCATAAAACATCTGACACTTATACCTTAAAATATAATTAAATTTGTTTCGATTGATAAATTGTTTAAAAATGAAATTAATGATTTGTGCTAAGATATTTTTACTCTAATATATTGCATATTCTTGAAATGGCTTACATGTGATCATGCAACAAAGCAAAACCCAATCAAGTTTGCATTTGATATTGATAAGATGCTACAAGCTAAATTCATCAGATGTTACGACATCATACACTAGAAAGAGATGAACTAATTAGACGATATCGAAATCATACATCTATAGGGCCTTGTCTAATGCATTTTGTTTTAACTTGTTAATTATTTTTATTTCTCTTATAAGTTATGATTTGCATAGTTTATTTTGTTTAAATGAAAAAGAAGCTAAAATTTTTGAAATATTTCTAAATAATTAAATATGAATTAAAAGATTTCATGAAATTATATCTTAGAAATTGAAATTGCTTTAAATGTCAAAAAGTTATTTTTATCTCTATAGAAATATTTTTTATATGAATAACATTATTTAATTTATCTTGATTATATAGGATTATATCTGATTATGATATATGCTTTGAAAAAGTTTCCTTTTAGCAAAGAAATTTTTTAACATAAGAGAGAAGATAAAATCAACACTTTTTATATTAAACAATCTTTGATTTTGAGAAAGGCACAAGACCAAAAGTTTCAATAGATACAAAGGAAGGGATTTATTCACAGCCTAAATCTCTCGGTAATGATAAATAGCTGTCAGTAATTACTATTTACCGATAGTTTTGCGACAGTCAAAAAGTCGTTGATAATATTATTGTCGGACACGTTACTAACGGTTTTTTGCGCTTCGGTATTACCGACGGACTGAGGGGCAAAAAGTCGTTGGTATTATCGAGGGCCAAAAGTTTTCCGTAATGCAGGGCAGAACAGAATAACATTACCGACTACTTTTAGGCTGTCGGTATTACTGAGGGGCAAAAACCTTCGGTAAGGCCATCGGTAATGGAGGGCGAAATAGGATGGCATTACCGACGGCTTTTGCGCCTTAGTAAGGCCGTCAGTAACGTACAATGTACTTTCCAGTGCAATTGTTCTGTGCATTATACCCAATAAAAGGAAACCTGCAAATAGGAAATCAATAGTCCCAAACATCAATTCAGCCAGTCAATTCATCCAAGCAATTCATCAAATGCAATTATTCAACATTCATCAAGAATACATAAGACTTCAATGTTTTTAAATATAATTCTAAGTTCAATGGTCTTCAAAAGTTCCTAAATGCAAAACAAAGTTTGAAAATAGAAAACCTAACTTCAATATTTGGAAATATAATTCTATGTTCTATGGTCTTGAAAAGTTTCTAATGGCAAAACAAAGTTTGAAAATAAAAAACCTAACTTCAATGTTTTCAAAAGTTCCTAAATGTCTAATAATCATCGTAATCATCATAATCATCATGATCTTCTTCTTAGACAAGTTTGGTCTGGGAAGGCTGCTGAGGTGGGCATGGCTGTTGATGATGATAGGGCAGACTCTCCTTGCTAAGGTATCAATGTCCTGACTAGATTTTCAAAATTGTCAAATCTGGCAAGAAGTGAATCATAAGCCTCTTTACTGATGACATTGTTGTGGTCACATGTGCCAGATGTAGATGGTTGATGTCTCAATATCCCTCCTCTTCCAACACTGTAATTGGAGGCAAGTTGTCATACCCTATATAGTCGTCTTTTCTTCTTCCCCCAACGACCTTAGCCCAGCATTGGGTCTTGATGATTTCATCGTCAGCATCTACTCTAGAGTCAACATCAGGAGCAGAACCCACCTATGATCTTGCTTGTGTCAATCTTGCAGAAAAATATTCTTGTTAAATAAGATAGAAAACGTCAGTAACATGAATTTGAAAGTGTGAAACAAAAAAAGAGAGTACAAAATTGAATGTTGTTATAAAATTTACTTACAATGGTCTTGCGAGACCTCTCATCAACATATGTGTTAGTCCCCTTGTGAAGATGAGTTTGTGTAAACACCTCATCAACATGAACAGCTCGTCAAAGCTCCGCTGCCTGTAAAATTTTAAAACATACGAATGACATATATATTAATTTCAAAGTACACGATGTTATAAAGTTATTGATAAGAAATGAATGAAGATTTTTACCATACGAATTGCATGCTCATGTGTAGTGATTGATCCTCCAATATGCAGTACAACAACTTTTTCTGAAGCCCTATTTTTCTATGCGGTAACACATTTAATGTGGTACTGTGGTGAATTCCAATGTGTCAGCAATGAATTTCATATGTGCTCCCCCTCCTAATAAGGGCGTTGTCCTGCGATCCTTGCATCTCTAAACATTTTTGACAATGGGTGAGATGCTTTCATGTTAAAGATTTTCTTAATCTGAGCTTCATGCTCAGTTGCCCACTACACCTTTTGCTGTTACAATAGATAATTTTAAAATAAAGTAGATGAAATTCCTATTTGAAATGAATAAAAGATGATTAAGTAACACGATTTTTACCTTGAATCTATGCCAGAACAGTTCTTTGTCGTCTTTAGGGAAACATGATGTTTTGTGCTAGTGGAAAGTTAATCTTCGTTTAGGATTAACAACTAGACGTAGGATCTTTGTAATCTGAACCAGTATAAAAAATATCTATGCACTATTCTCACTTCCTTACTATCTCTATTATTTTAATTAATTTCTATGGAAATTAAAAATAAGAGAAAATTATTAAAGGCATGAATTTGCGATAAGAAACCAATTTATCCCCCTCTTGGTTTGTTGTTCACGCTAACCATTCCACTGCATTGCTCTGATAATTGGTAGCTTGCTTTGATAGTAATTCAATGACGGGGCAACTTCAAGCCTTTGTTGAGGGTACCTCCTTTGTTTACTAGTGAAAATTATACCTTCTAGAAAGTCAGAATGCAAATCTTTATGGAATTTGTTGATAATGAGATTTGAGAAATTGTCACAAAGGGCCATTTTGTTTCTACTATTTTTATTAACAATTTGTAGGAACCAAAACCTTGTGACCAGTGGAACCCTAACCATAGAAGAAGAACCTAAAAAGATGTGATGGCTTGAAATATTATATCATCTGTTTTAACCGTTGATGAGGTTTACAAGATCTCTATATGTAAGACTGCTCAAGAGATATGGGAGATTCTAAGATTCACTCATGAAGGTACAAATGATATGAGAATAGCAAAAAGGAATACTTTAATCCAAGAATACGAGATGTTGTGCATGAAGCAGGGAGAAACAATTGTTGATGTTCAAAAGCGCTTCCCTCATATTGTGAATCATCCCATTAGGTTAGGCAAGTCTTTTCATAATGATGAATTAAATATAAAAATTCTTAAATTGTTGGACAGGACTTGGCAACCAAAGGTGACTGCTATAAGTGAGTCATAAAACCTCAACACCATGTTAATGATTGAATTGTTTGGTAAGTTGGGAGAATATGAACTTGATCTCGAAAGATTAAACGAGTATGAAGAGAAAGGCAAGAAAAAGATGTTGGCCATCAAATTTGAGGTTGATAAAGGCAAGAATATAAAAGAATATGAGGACTCTGAAGAAGATGAAGAAAATATGAGTCTCACATTAAAAAAGCTAAGCAAGTTCATGAAGTCCAAGGGAAAGAGAAGAATTAAAAGCGGGAGAAAGGAGAACCAAGACTCACATTACTGTTGTTATGGTTGTGGAGAGAAATGACACATGAAAACTGATTGCCCAAATCCAAAAAAGGGTGAAAAAAGAAATAAAAAGAAGTTCTTCAAGAAAAAGAAAGCATAAATTGCTTAGGATGATGATAATGAATCAACATCTAGATTAAGTGATTTTGATTAGCAAGTCAATATTTGTTTAATGGCAGACGACAATATATCAAAAAGCCAAGTTCCTCTAACGATTCTAAAAATTCTAATTATAGTGATAATGAATTGCTTGATACTTATAAAGAATTATAAATTGAATTTGAAAAATTAGATATTGCTCACAAGAAATTGAAAAAAGATTTTAAAGAATTAAATTTAAAATATGAAAATATTCTTGTAGAAAACAAAAATTCGAAAAATAAAAATTTATATTATGAAAAAGCAAAATATACTAGTAGTGATAAATGTATTTTTTGTGTAAATAAAAAGAAACTATTAGATGAAACAACCCATGTGTTGGGAATGCAAGTGCGAGTCCAAGTCCCACATTGGATAAAAATGAGAAAATGGAGCACTATATAAAGATGAAAGACCCGTTAACTCATTGCCTTAAGGTTTTGGGTAGAGAGTGGTGTCAATCCTTTATATGGTTGGGCTTATATCTCATTGGTGTTTGTATCTCCCCGGTGAACCTCCTCCTTGATAGACCCAACAGTGGTATCAGAGCCGATGGTTAGTCTTGGTGATCGGCTCAGACGAGTATAATGATCCCTATATCGAAAGTCTTCCTGGCAAAGGGTTCCAGGTAAGCGTGTTCCGTTAAGATGAACGGCGGTATGAAGGGTGGTTGTGGTTAGATGGGAATGCTTCCGCTGGAGGGGGAGTGTACCAATGTGGAAGGGACTCACCCTTGAGGGGGAGATTGTTGGGAATGCAAGTGCGAGTCCAAGTCCCACATTGGATAAAAATGAGAAAATGGAGCACTATATAAAGATGAAAGACCCGTTAACTCATTGCCTTAAGGTTTTGGGTAGAGAGTGGTGTCAATCCTTTATATGGTTGGGCTTATATCTCATTGGTGTTTGTATCTCCCCGGTGAACCTCCTCCTTGATAGACCCAACACCATGCTGAAAGTAGTAAAAATAATTTACAAAAGAAAAAGGTTGATAAAAATAAATATTGATGGAAGCCACTTCCAGCTGGAAACAAGCAAGCAGTAGCTCCACGATGGTGAGACTTCAAGTGCAACGAAAATTGTAGAGAATGGGCGAGTTTAATGTGTTTAGATCGATGGAAGGTAAGTGTATGAGACCTTTCAGCTCAGAAAGTCCTCCTACAAAGGAAGGAAGCTAGAGGAAATGGTAGGGAAATCAAAAATCAAGAATGACTCAAGAGCAATAGGGTTGGACAGCAAGTTCAACAACATTTCACTAAGCTCAAAAGTGAAACATTACATAGGCATGACTCTCTTATTTATAAGTAAAGATGAGCCATGTTTTTGACCCAAATTCCCTCCCAAATTCAAATTATTCCATGTAGGAGGCGCCCTCTTTTCAAATAAGCAGGATCCACGCTGCATCCCAAGTCAGCCAAGTTAGATGGAAAATTCCTTCTCGTAGGTGCTAGGCCAGGCATGGTTTTGGCTGGGCCACCGCTTCAATACGAAAGTCATGCTTTCAAATTCGAAAGACACCCATTTAACATCCTGTTTTAGCTCCTTTGCTACCCATGGCTTTACAAGCTTCTTGGCTAGTTTTATCCATGATTGACAAGCCTTATTAGACCCTACAAGAAAACAATATAAGTATTAAAAGAGAATCATTCTAAGACTTAGAGAAAAAAAATCAAGAAAGCCTTTAAAAGTCCTTCTTCAACTTCCTTTTCTTAGCCTTAGCTTAAGTTGTACTCCTTTGAATGGACTTCCCAAATTAGGTTTCCATCATACCCTCCCTCTTGAAAAACGATTTGTCCTCAAATCGAAAAGGTATAAAAAAGCACAACTTTGGTTTATTATTTCCTTCCTGGATCAAAATTATATCTACAATAAACAACAAAGATGAATATTATTCAATGGAAGTATCCAAATAAAAGAATACAGAATGAAGGTCTTTTGAAAAAGATTTTATTAGAAATATCCTTGGCCTTTATTTGATTTTTCCTTTCACTTTTTTTTGAACATTCTCCTTCATTATATGATAAAAGAAAGTGATGTTTTTTAGAAGAAGATTCAAGATATTTATTTACCTTTGGATGAAGAATTTAAAAGCATGCATACCTTCTTCTCCTTTCCCTTTTATCCTTTAAAATGTTTCTTATCCAAACTTTATTCTTCTTTTCTTTCATTTTCAATTTTCATTTTTATTTTTATTTTATCCTCTTTCACTTGTTGAGGTGTAAGAGGAATCAAAGTTATTTTACTTCCTTTGTGGAGGAAAGTTATTTTATTGGTGTAGCCATCATGAGTGGAGTTATGGTCATATTGCCATGGCCTACCTAGTAAAACATGCCTAACATTCATTGACACAACATCACATAATAAAATTGTTTCTTCATAGTTTCCAATGGAGATAGGTATGTTTACTTGTTCTTTGGCTACTATTTCTTCATCCTCTTCCACTGAAGCTTATAAGGCTTGGGATGAGGAATAATAGTTAAGGCCAACTTTCCACCATTATAGAACTACAACAATTACAAGATGATCCACTATCAACAATTAATGAATAGTTATTTTCAAAAACTTTACATCTTGTGCAGAATAGATTTTCCCTTTGTGATTATTCTAGTTCTATATGTTGACTTCCAAGAAGTCTTCTCACCAATAATAACTCTCCTTCACAAGGTAAGGCTTTTTCCTCAGATATGGAAGTACTTGAATCACTAGAAGAATCTTCATCTTCATCTTGATGTTCTAGGATATATGTAGACCTTTTGTTAGGACACTTAGAAGCATAGTGTCCTTTGTAACCACACCTAAAACACTTGGTCTTTTTTACCCTATCATCTTTAGAAGATTCTTTAGAGGAATATTTTTCTTATTCCTTTTCCCTAGATGCCTCTTCTTTTGATTTGAAGGGTTCACCCTCCCCTTGGAATCTTTCTTAGGGTAGGAAGAATCAGAGTAGTCTCTTTTAGAGGAAGTTTTCCTCTTCAATTATTGCTCTACTTTAATACAAAGTTGGACTAATTCATCAAGATCATTATAAGGTAAGAGTTCTACCTTATCCCTTATGTCATAATTTAGTCCACTTTGGAACCTAGCAATTGTTATCCTTGGCTCCTCTCTTATCCTAGCTCTCAACATGAGTAATTCCATTTTTTTGTCTATATTCCTCAATATTCATGTTTCTTTGTTGGAGTTTATGGAGCCGATCCATTAAGTCTCTATCATAATAGGTTGATACATGCCTTCTTCTCAAGGCAGACCTCAATTCATTCCAATACCTAATGGAAGGTAGGTGTCTCAATCTCAAGTGTTTTACCATGACTGTCCACCATATAAGGTATGAACCTTGAAAACTCAAAAAGGTCATAATCACTCTTTTCTCATAATCTATTTCATGACACTCAAACAATTGCTCAACTTTCATCTCCCATTCCAAATATTCTTCCACATCATCTTTTCCATGGAAGGGAGGAAGATCAATCTTAGTTTCCCTTTGGTGATGTTCTCTAGATCTATGGTTTCTCCTTGGGGGTGACTAATAGTGGTCATCATTGTGATGACTACTATAATGATCAAGCTCACTAGGTAGAGAGGATGTGTCTCCAAGGTATTCTTTTCTTCTATGTGAAGACCCTTCTTTCTTTTTTCCTTTGTTTTGATTGATCAAAAGTTGACCAATCATATCTTTAAGCTCACTAATCTCTTTGTCCCTTTGTTGGAACTTTTGTTCAAATTCCTCTTTTAATTTTAGGCTCTCATTGTTAGGTCTCACACTCCCTTGGACACTAGATTGACTCACACTTGTGAAGTATTTAGAAGTAATTTTCACAAAGTTTTCAAAAACTTGCATAAGTGATGAGTGAAAGAGATTTTTGAAAACTTTCTTATTTTTGGTGAAGGATTTCTAAAGAGAATCTAAAGGCAAAGTGATTCCAAGTAGCTCCCAAGAAAGAGAGGTGAGTCTCAATTGGATAAGCTTAAGAACCAAGTCCTTCCTAGCCATAGTTTCCTTAGATTGTCTTTACCTAAGCTTCTAGGTAGAAATCTTTCAAAATATTTTCGAATGTAAAATGAATAGATCCTAAAAACAAAAGAAGGTTTATCTAAATGTTAGGCTATCTTATATATCACGGAGACTTAAAACACAAAAGTCATTAAAGAAAATAATTAAAGTAATAAAGATGCAAAATGTAAATGCTAGACAGCCCTAAGTAAAAGTGCAAGTGACACTTTGAGCCCCTTGACACACTTTCACACTAATGAAACAAAATCAAACTATTACAATGTTCAAATGTGAACTTAGAATTGCTTCAAGAGAATTTTGCCAAGTCACTTAGCCAAATAACAAAAATTAACTTTAAACAACAAAGGTTCTATCATATAGAGACTCAAATAAACTCAAAATAATGCCTAAAACTAGTGTAGGCTTCAAGCTTTGGTTGTTGTTGTTTTCCACTCCAAAACTTGTTCAAGCTTTTCAATAGCACAGAAACATCATAGATCAAAAATCAACCCTTGCTATTGCCAATTATGCAGTAAAATACATCATCACAACACCAAAATCAAGTTTCAATGAAGCAAAGGTTGGAACAACAAATGAATTGACTCAAGAAAGTGTAACTCCACTGAACTAAGCTAGAATTAAAAGTCTTAGCATGACAAAACTCAGAATGGACCAGTCAAGGAGAAACTTAGATTAAAACTGAAACAATGATATGCTATTAATTGTGAGAAACCAAGTTATGCAAATTGCATTTCATTGCTTGTAATGGTCTGCTAAACTTTTAGCAACTTTCGATAAAAAAAAAAGTTTGTATAAATCTTAAGAATCAAAGGAATTCAACTGGAAAAATAATTCATGAATTGAAACAGATTCAAAATTCTAGAGCAGAGTTCAAGACAAAATTGAAATCATAATTGATTTCTAATGCTTCAGCTTTTATCACCAAGGCTAGAACAAGTTCTCATTGCCTTAATTGGTTGATACATGGCTTATCCAACACTATAAACTCATTTAAACAAAATAAACACAGCAGAAACGAATTAACTAGAACAAGACAAAATTTAAAACTACATCAGAGTGCACAAGACCATGACAATACTCAAATTGAAAGATAAAGCTGGAAATGACTCAAACAAAGTAGTTTCACTGTTTAAAATGAAATATAAACATGATTACACATAGGAAACACAAACCAGTAACTAGAAACAAAATTAAAGCTAAAAAAAGAAACAAAAACAACTGAAACAGTGAACTGGAAAAACATAAAACAGTCAGCACATGTAACACAAAAATGAAGTAGAAAATGGAGGAAATGGCTTAGCTCCTAGTGTGTGGACGACCTAAGCTCTAGATACCACTTGCTGGAAGCCACTTCCAACTGAAACAAGCAAGAAACAACTCCACAATGGTGAGACTTCAAGTTCAGCGAAAATTGTAGAGAATGAGTGAGTTTGATGTGTTTAGATGGATGGAAGGTAAGTGTATGAGACCTCTCAGCTCAGAAAGCCCTCCTACAAATGAAGGAAGCTAGAGGAAAGGGTAGGGAAATCAAAAATCAAGAGTGACTCAAGAGCAATAGGGCTAGACAACAAGTTCAATAACATTTCACTAAGCTCAAAAGTGAAAAATTATATAGGTATCACTTTCTTATTTATAGGTAAAGATGAGCCATGTTTCTGACCCAAATTCCAACCCAAGTTCAAATTATTTCGTGTAGGAGGCGCCCTTTATTCAAACAAGTAGGATCCATGCTGCATTCCAAGTCAACCAAGTCACATGGAAAATTCCTTATCCTAGGTGTTGGGCCAGGCAGGGTTTTGGCTGGGCCACCTCTTCAATTTGTAAGCCAATATTCTTCATAATTCCAATCCAGAAGTCATGCTCTCTAATCTAGAAGACACCCATTTTGCATCCTATTTTAGCTCTTTTGCTTCCCATGGCTTTACAAGCTTATTGGTTGGTTTGATCCATGATCTCCAAGCCTTAGTAGACCCTACAAGACAAAAATATAAGTATTAAAAGAGAATCCTTCTAAGACTTAGAGAAAGAAAATCAAGTAATCCGTTAAAATTCCTTCTTCAACTTCCTTTTCTTAGCCTTAACTTAAATTGATACTCCTTTGAGTTCCCTAGTTAGGTTTCCATCAAGAAAATTCCACACTAAATGATTCTTATTAACTGAGGAGGTTCTTACAAACGATGTAGTGTATGCTCTGAATAGCACATTAAAAGCAATTATCATTAAGAATCATTTACAAGGTCGAGTGTTTAAGTATTCATTTGATAAATCCAAAACTCGACAAAGTGCCATATCAAAAGGGTTGTGAAAAGAATTTTTTCATTAACACATTGGTCTCCACACTAGTAGGATATTGTCTACTCTAAGGAAACCCCTCATGGATTTACTTTTGGTACCACTCCAAAGGTCCTCTTACAAACGAAGGTATCTTATGTGTATATAAACCCATGTTCATCTCTTGGTTTTATCCGATGTGGGACTTTTGTTTGTATCCTAATAATCCTACCCTACAAGTAGAGAGTGGTGTCAATCCCTTATGTGGTTGAGCTTAGATCTCATTGATACTTTGTCTCTCCAGTGAACCTCCTCCTCTATAAACCTAACAAGTGATATCAGAGCCAAGTTAGGCTTAAACAAGTATAATCATCACTGTATCGAAAGTCCTCCTGGAAAAAAGGGTTTCAGGTAAGCGTGTTCCTTTAAGATGAATGGTGGTACGAAAATGGGTACTCGTGGTTGGAAATGCTTCTATTGGAGGGGGAGTGTACCGATGTGGAAGCGAATCAACCTTGAAGGGGGAGATTGTTAGAATTCCAAGTGTGAGTCTAACTCCCACATTGGGTAGAAATGAGAAAGTGGAATATCATAAAAGGTGAAGACCCATTAACCCATTGCCTTAAGATTTTGGGTAGAGAGTGGTGTCAATCCCTTATGTGGTTGGGCTCAGATCTCATTAGTATTGTATCTCCCTAGTGAACCTCCTCCTCTATAAACCTAACATACCTAGCCTTGTTGTTCAAAGGCATGGAGTAAAACATGTCTTGGTCCCAATCATCTTCATGAGTATCAATCATGATATCCCGTTTTGTAATAAGTTTCCATAACTAATCATGTGGACTTCAAATACATCTCCATCTTATCTTTCTATTAAGGAAAGTCTTCTCTAAGAAAGGTGGGGGCCTTGAGAGATATGCTCCTTTTGTGATCAATTGTCATTCCATTCCTACCATGCCACCATACATATTGAATCCCTTTTTGATCAATTGATATACTTTCACTAAGTAAACTAATATACAAGCAAGTGTTGTTTGAACCTCACCTACTCCAAACTGAAAGAACCGAAGTATTATTTGAACATGCAATTATAATTGGTTAAAACCTCAAGTATTATTTGGAATGTAATAAGTTATGGCTAAAAACTGTAAGTATTGTTTAGACCACACCTACTTCGCATTAAACCACTAAATGTTATTTCAAACGCAACCATTCTTGACTATAACGTTAAGGTTATACCAAGGAAGTGATCTAAAAGATCACAAGGTTTCTCAAAAGAAAGGTTACGTCTTATGATGAATAGCTATTGAACATAAGTAATGTTCTTGTACTTTTCTTCAAATAAATTGAGAGGTTGATTTATGTAGAGCTTTAAAGAAACTAGTGACTGCAAATTCTGTTTTCTTGTTTGAGAAGCTTTAACTCATGCTTTCATCTTCAAGCTTGAGTTTGACCATGCAAAAACATAAAGACACATTAAGTTCTCTTGGTGGAACATTAAACGTGTATCTCCTATCTACACAACATCCCAATAACTAACATTACTTATTAACCCTAACTTAAAAAATATTTTATTCAAACTATAGTAATGCAAGCGATTAAACAAGGCAAATAACATTTTTAGAGTTAACATAAGACATGTCAGGATGGTTTTGGCGCAAGGTAGCTTTAATGTGTCTTCCATGAGATCATTGATTCAAACTTGAGCTTTAAGAGATCTTGGTATAGTAAGATGAAAAATGTTCTCTGCAACATAGAACAAGCATAAAAAATATTTTGTGAAGCATAACATTAGCTTAAGACTGTGTGTATCGTCTTAGTAAGACTTCACTTATCAAATGTAGCAAAGGTTACAATGTGTTGCTGCATTTGTTGGACCAGACACATGTTTCTTACAAGATTTATTTAGAATACAAGCATCTTACAACCGAAGCATATTCATGATTATACTTTGTTGTTAAAAAAACTTAATCAAAAGTATCAAAGGTCTATTGAACTTTATTCTAGCAATGGGATCACCCAAAAAAGTAATTCAAGAGTCTACATACCCGACTTTGATCCTCAAACCATGTTTGGCTTTCTATTAACTAAGAGATGAATTGACTGGAACCTTACAATTCCATTAGTGATGACATTCAGTTCAAGTACATCTACAGGAGAATATTTACAAAAGGATACACAAATGACAAACGATGAAACTAAAAGTTCAAGGTGGATGAGGGCCTTTTTAAGACGTGTTAAGAGTAACAAAAATTTTGATCTTTGTGATACTGACAACAGATTATAAAGATATTCAAAACCAAATCAATTTAAAAAAAACGAAAATCAATCTTAAGAAATGATAAACTATTAAAACTCAATTACTTTTATGTTTAACACTTTAAAATCGACCTAAACTGAAGCAAACCAAAATTAATTATTTAAATATTATTATTTTAGTTATTAGTTCATATAATATGAAATGTACATGTGGAAAATCAAATATGCTTAACTCATGTCTACAAACTTGTGGTACAACGATAATATGATTAACATATGAAAAAGTTAAAGAAGAGTTATTTTGGATTAATGAATATTACATAATTAACCTTGGAAGGGAAAATGGTAAAACAAAATAAAATATTAGTGATAAGAAATAATACAAAATAACTCACTTAGATGTTTCCATGTTTATGTTTTTTAATTTCGTGCGAACACAATGTATATAAAACTATTAGAAAGTGGGTTTTAAGCCTAACTCAACCTCACAAAACTGACTTTTAAGGTGAGGTTTGCACCTCACTTATATATTATAAATTGGCCTCGATGTGGGACTTCCAACACACCCCTTCACACTGAGGTATAGACATCTCGTGCGTGATAGTAGAAATTGGGTGGTCCAATAGCGGCCCGACAATCGGTGAAAACAGAAATGTCCACTTAGAATTCGCTAGAATAGGCTCTAATCATGGGCTTTGATACCATATAGAAAAGTATTTGAATGAAATTGATTACAGTAACATAACTATACAAATTGATAACCTAATTGGAAAGAGTTAAGGAAATAAGCTTCGCCAATTTAATATCAATTATAATAATTGATATTTAACACTAACAATTAAACTAAATAAAGGAAAAGTAAATATACAAAAATTAACTAATAAAGACTAATTATTACAATTTAAAACTAATTATTATAATTGATAAGAACACCTTTATTTATTTATTTATTTTTCTTTTGTTGACAAAGTATAGATAATCCTTATCTCGTTGTAAGAAAATTATCTTGTATTATACAATGTTAAAAATAGCAAATATTTAATTATAGTAAAATAAAAAATAAAGTTATTCATCATAACATAATATTAGGCCCAAAAGATTAAACCGGATACATCTACAGATAA
Organism: Vigna reflexopilosa; assembly: GCA_027742785.1. NCBI lineage: Eukaryota > Viridiplantae > Streptophyta > Magnoliopsida > Fabales > Fabaceae > Vigna > Vigna reflexopilosa. The sequence continues at coordinate 29,961,301 of CM050925.1, read as the reverse complement.
AAAGTTATGCAATAAAATGGAAAAACTAATTAAAACCAAACTAAATATTAATTATAATCTAGTTCAAATTTTTTTTGTTATCAAATCAAACCAAACTCAAACATGTTTTTAATGGTTTATTCAAATGTATTCTTAACTAAAAGTAACACTCATAGTAGACTGTTACATATGCTTATACTTCGAATGATTTAATAATTATATCGAACTTGACTTGCAATTTATGCGGTTTACATTCATGCATGTTGAGACACAAACTAATTCTTTTTACCGTTTTAAATATATTCGAAAAAGAGACATGACCTAAATCCTTTTATATTGTATTATGTGATGTTGTAATGCATGGTTTAAATCGTTTTAAGTTCTTTAACTAAAAAAATTTAATTTAACGTACTTTCTGCCACATATGTGTAATCAGAGTTGTATCAATATATATATATATATATATATATATATATATATATTTTAAAAAATTGTTTATTTTTCTTTTAAATAAGTAATTAGTATAAAAGGGACAACACATCTTTCATACTTATAATTGAAGTGTTATTCTCCAATTTATATTAATATTAGAATTTGACACTTTCGTGTTATTGTAAGAACCTAGACAATAGAATATTAGAGTTGATAGGTGTATTAAAATAATGAGATCGAATATTTATTATAAAATAACTCCGTAATATAAATAGAATTTTCTAAACTCGTCTCATTACTTAAAACACACTATAGAGTTCATCCTAACATTCTAATGGTCACCCATTCTAAAGTAGAGAAGGGTGAGACATGTCGTGAGAATAACATGAGATCCTAGTCTAGAGGCTTTACCTTGGCTTAAGACGAGTGATAACAGACTAACCTTGTGTTGTAGCTTGAACTGGACCAACTGTTTCACCGCAACAAGTATATGAACTGCCATAACTCAATATTGATACTAATCCGGATGGTCAAGTCAAATTGTGGTCATACATAAAGTGTTTGCTTGGTTTGATGTGTTGTTTGTATCTTAGGTGAATGTTTAACATGTATTAATATGTCTTTAATTGTTTATATGCTAGCTTACCATTCTAGTTGTGTTTGTGTATGTATGTCTCTTCTGATTTATTTTCTTTACTACGATTATCCTATGGGTGTAAAGAGAGAAAGATAAGATTTTCCTAAAACAGACACTAGATGGAGGAGCCACTGATATGTAACCATCTTAGATATTTCTTTTGTTTATAGTTTTGATATCTCTATTTTGTATATAAAATGAATTTTTATAATTATTTTCGATGACAGTAAACCCTACCTTATTTTCCTAGTTTTGTTAATTGTTCTTGTTAATAATGGACTTGTGTGATAACTCTTTTATATAGTTTACTATTATATTTTTTGGGATGTTACCGTTTTAATATATACCTTTATCAGAAAGATTATCAACGTAAAATTTTAATTATGCTTAAAGAATCACAACATAAAACCTAATTACCTACATTTGAGTTTTGTGGATCCATATAGCCACGAAAACTAGGATTTAATACGAATTATCTAATTTGTTTAATAAACATATATCGCACGTGTCACCGGTGTCCATTGAAAGTTGAAAAGAGACAAAAGCAGAAAAATATGATAACTCAATTCAAATCGTGCCATAATTCAATGGCAAATTCACTTATCATATGGGTAACTAGAATAATCTAAAGAACCGAAAATAAGGTTGCATTAACTGTACAGAAGCGTAAATGAGTATTTGAGTAATCAAATTATCGAAACTTGAGAGACGAGGCTAAGAACAAAAGAAGCTTATAGGGAAAAACAGCTTTTGTTGTAGCAATGGCCTCTTATACTTACCACCTCAAACGAATTTTTCTATGCTTGTGGTCAACGTTGACTTGGGCACAGCACCAATAACTGTATCTTTCTTCTCACCATTCTTGAAAATCATTACAGTGGGAATGCTTCGAATTCCATACCGAGTTGCAGTTGAAGGGCTCTCATCAGTGTTGAGTTTGTAACATTTGAGCTTCCCAGTATATTGCTTTGCAAGCTCATCAATTATAGGGTGAATCATTCGGCAGGGACCACACCATGGCGCCCAGAATTCAACCAGAACAGCAGAATCAGATTCAAGTACAAGGGATTGCCAATTTGCATCGGTAATAGGAGCCACTGTAATTCACAATAACAGTATTTCATTCCAATTAGTATTTCTCTCAACCTGGCAAAACTTTCAATTGGTATTTTCTCAAATATGCAAAAATTTCTCTTGAAATTAACGGAAAGAGGTTGTATCCACAAGAATTTGATTGCATTGTAGTGATAATGTGCTGAAATGGGGAACATGAAAACCATATAAAAAAATTCACAGACAGACCAATAGAAAACACAAGTCCAAACAAAACAATCAGTTTATATTTGTTGATTAACCTGTCATGTGATCCATGTTCGGCAATTGACAAGTTTTAGGTTGGTTAACTAGGGCCTAATACAACTCTCTTCCTTGACCTAGGCTTGAAACTAAATATGAAACTGAGTGTTGCAGCAAGAAGTATGAAGGAACTTATTGCTAGAAGCATTCACTGTCTATTCTGTGGTGATGAGACTTTTTTTTTCTCCCTGAATGGGTGTTCCCTCCTTGTTATCAAGATTTTATCTTTTATCATAAACTACCCGGATTTTCACACCCCTTTCCTTACTTTCCACAAAAGAAACAAAAAATTATTGTTTTGAGATATCTTGCACATCTTTGGGACCAACTTGAACATCCTGAACTCTGGTCAGTATCTTCATCCTTCACCCGAGTCAGAACAACTTCTAGATAACGTAGTGTTAATTTTCAAGCCATCCCAGCTCTGCATAATACTGAACATATCATAACACCGACACAACGGTCATCGGCCGACCTTGCCATACTCAATGGACGATCCAGAAACCATAGGGCAGAGTTTAATCTGTCCTTATGTTGATTGATAAGAGAAAAAAAAGACACGCATTGACAAAAGCAAGACCTTCTTATTAGGTTTATTCAATCAATGCAAATGAAATTCCCAAAAGAATAAATTTAAGATAAACAACTTTGGGGAAATAAAGTTGGTATAAAAGTTGACGAACTACTTAAACGAAAATCAAATTTTAATTGGAAAATAATACCTAACCCCATTTAGGATACTACACTTCAGTTTGTTATACATGAAAACTATATATCCCTAGCATGTTACTTCACCCATCAAAGACCAAACTAATTGATGCTTTATCAATAAACTCTACCGAAAATGGATCTGCCATTGCCGTACATCAACGAATATATCAACACAGCTAATAGCTAGATGAGCTATTGACACTAGTGCAATTCAAAATCAGTATTTCAAACACAGCCTGCCATTTTATTACATCTTCTAACATTAATCCAAGATCATTCCCTTCTGAACCCAAATTTCTCAATGTCAATGTACTCCATACATTCAGACAAAGGAAAATATCAAACATCAATCAGTTAACTGAAAAATAATTATTATATTTCAACAATTAGTATACGTTCAAAACTACTTTCTACGCCAAGTTCTCGGATGGCGTTATAGTTCAAACCCCAAGTCTTAAATCATCTCAAAAGTCTAAAATTATTTTACACGAGTTCATTTGTAAGATTTTCAGACTTCTTGAAAAGATTATTTTTCAATTCCACAACTAATTTTAACTCTAGAAAAATTATTCTTCGATTTTAATTTCGACACCAAAAGTCCAACGATTAAGCAACAAAATCCCACATTTTTTATTTTATTTAATTTATTACGGCGAAAACATGAGCCCCTACCAAAAAAACGTTGAAGTTCTTTCAGTTTCACTGTCTGAAACTAGATCAATTCCCTTTTATTCTTATATTTTAAGAAAAGAACATGCATCTATTAGCTGTTAAAAACGAAAATATTAATTTTTAAATTACGATTTCAAAACCAAAAAATATTTGCCGAAGCAAACGAAAAAAGAAGAAAAGCTGACCATCGAAGACGGCATCCTGAGCCTCGCACACAACGCGCGCGGCGTGTGAGGGGACATTGGGAGCGGAGGCTGCCACGAATCGTGCGACGGTTGGTCTGAGTCTGAGGCCGATGCACTGTGGGAGCTTGGCGGAGGTGGGGCGAGCGGCGAAGGGGGAAGAGGCGGCGGAAGGGATGCCAACGAAGGCGAGAGAGTCGAAGAGTGTGGCCATGGTAGAAGGAAGCAGAGATCTGAGTTGAGATGTAGTGAGTGTGTGAGAAGAACAAGAAAGAGAGAAGAGGGAAGTGTAGTGATTTCTTGTATTGTATGAATGAGGATGAGATTACAAGACTAGTGTCCAAATGTCTTAATTTTTTTAATTTTTTTAAATAAAGTTTTAGGTAACCTATAAATTTATAAACTTAAGGATTTTTAATTGAATTTTTATTAAAATATTTATTATATAGAATATTTAATATTTTTTTTATTTTTTTTAAGTAGTTGTCCTTTGAATTTTTTGTCAATAAAATAAAATGATTTTTATTTTCGTCTTTCTATCTTTAACTCATTTATTAATTCATTTATGCCTTCTTTAATTCTCTTTAATTTGAGAATTAATTTGATTCTATCATCTTTTAAACTGAGTTAATCAATAAATCAATAAATGGACACATCATAAAAGACAAGAAGTATGTTGATTGACAACTTAGAGAAGAAGAATGAAAAGCAATACTCATTCTATCTCATTGACAAAAAAAAAATGGGAATACTTTGACAAAGATAAAAATTATTTTAAACAATCAACAAAATGAAATTTGTAACAGGGATTGAATTAAAATCTCGTTATCTTTCCTTTCCTGAACGATGATGTTGTGTTCACTTGAAGAAAATAATTTAAGAGAGAAAAAAAAAGAATTTGAATATATTTAAAAGTAAATTATGTATCGTTGTTTTAAGATATTTAAAAGTTATCTAATGTTTTTAAGTAATGATAATTTATTTAATAATTTGTATTATTAAATAAATTAGTAAGCTATTTTTTATTTATTAAAAAGTTACAATCGAAAAAGTTGTCAAATAATACATCCTTTTAACAGTACAAAAGTTCAAATAAGCATCAACATGAACAAAACATAAACATAAAATAAAAGTTATTTACGTGAAAATATACATTAAAAGGAAGTACACATGCTTGATCAAAATAAAGATATGAATCGAGTACCTCCAATTTAGAATCGAATACAGGGTTACGTTTTCACATGGAATCGAATACCTTTAATTTGAAATCGATTAAAGTAGGGTTACATTTAGCATCAAAGTTGGAAATTATGAAATTATAGTGTTGATTTCGAAAGAGAAGAAAACACGAGAGAAGAGAGCAGAAGGATAGAGGAAAAACATACACACAGAATGAGTGTCTGGTAAAAAACTTTCGGTACAAAAAGAATTAGGATGACTCTTATTAAAGAATGGGTGTCTGATAAGAAACTTTATTTTACTCACTGTTTTGGTACAAAAAGAATTAGGATGACTCTTATTTGTAGTTATAAGAGTCTAAGTTTAGAATATTAAGAAAAGTTAAAACAGACTTGAATTAATAAAACACTTCCCCTTAATTCAAGTACTAAAATCAACCAAGCCTAACTCAGATATTAGGCTACCAAATATGTCTTTCTTCAAAGGTTTGGTAAAAAATCTGCCAACTGTAACTGAGTGGGACAATAGATCAGTTTTATCCTTCCATTGTTAACTTGTTCCCTCAAAAAATGAAATCTAGCATCTGTGTGTTTACTCCTTCCATGTGATACTGGATTATTAGTCAAGTTGATTGTTGATTTGTTATCCACAAATAGTTGGATGGGTCTATTCCACCTTTATTGCTGTCAAGATAGAATCAAGGCACGTAGCTTGGCATGCAGCAGCAGATCCAACCATGTATTCTGCCTCACAGGTAGTCAAAGCCACCACTTGCTGCTTTTTACTGCACCAGGATATCGGTGCACCCATAAACCTGAAAAAGAACCCAGTAGTGCTTCTCCTGTTGTCCCCACACCAATCAGAATCAGACCAACCCTTCAAGATATCTTGCTTCTCACAGTCTTTAGGAAACAATACTTCAAGTTTTAATGTTCCCTTTATATATCTTAGCATCCTCTTTGTAGCTAACAAATGCAATCTCTTTGGCTGATGCATGAATCTGCTAAGGATCCCTACTGCAAAACAAATATCAGGCCTGCTATTAAATAGATACCTGAGTGAACCCAATTTTTGTTTATACAGTGTGTTGTCCACTTAGTCTTCATCATTTTCTGAAGTAGTAACCTTTGCCTCTGCTGGAGTTGTTGCTGCATTACAAGTCTCCATACTGAATTTCTTCAAGATCTCTGTTGCATATTTTCTTTGGTGGAGAATAATTCCACTGTTGGATTCAACAAATTCAAGCCCAAGAAAATACCTCAACTTATCCAAATTGGTCATTTCAAATTCAGCCATCAACAATTCTTTAAACTTTTCAATTTTTGAGATATTATTCCCTGTAATCAATAGATCATCCACATAAATGAACATTAGGAGTAAATTTGCATCACCTTGGAACCTTAAATTCACAACATGCTCAACTGGTCATTTCAGAAATTTGTGCTTTATCATAAACGAATCCATCACCTTATTCCAAGCTCTTGTTGCTTGCTATAGGCCATATAAAGATTTCCTCAATCTATACACCTTGTCTTCACACTTTTTAACCTCAAACCCAAGAGGTTGAGTGACATACACCTCCTTTTCTAGTGGCCCATTCAAAAACACAGATTTTACATCTAATTGAAATAAAGGCCACCTTCTTCCATTAGCCAATGCCACAACCAATCTTATAGTTTCAATCCTTACCACAGGAGCAAACACTTCCGTATAATCCAGCCCTTGTTTCTGTAAGAAACCTCTGACAACTAGTTGATCCTTTCGTTTGGATATAGTCCCTTTGGGATTGAGTTTCAGCTTGAACACCCATTTAACTTCAATAAGTGATTTATTCAAAGGTAACTCAGTTAGTACCCAAGTCCAACTCTTCTTAATAGCTCTCATTTCTTCTACCATAGAACCTTTCCACAAATCATGCTTCAATGCCTCTTTATGATTTATGGGTTCAATCAAGCTACCAGTTACAATACTATCTGAAAAACTTTCAAAATCAACAAGTGACCTTGGCATATTTCTTTGTCTTAATGCTCTCTATGGTTGTGGTTGTGTAGTCTGCACCTCATCATCAATTTGTCTATTCCCATTGGATTCATCACTTGGTCTCTCTTCCTCATCTTCAAAAACAATTGAAACATTCTGTTTTGAACCATTTACCTTTTTTGACCAGTTACATGTTTCAACCTCATTCATCACAACATCCCTTCTTATACAAATCTCCTTTGTTAGAGGATTGTATATTTTGTAGGCTCTAGTAGAATGATATCCTACAAATATCATGGCCTCACTTTTATCGTGCAACTTACTCCTCTTGACACTTGGTACATGTTTGTAGCAAACTGAACCGAAAATCTTCAAGTGATTTACCACTGGTTTCCTTTCAGACCATACCTCTCTGAAACTTTATCTTTTAGCTTTTTGGTTGGGCACTTATTCAGAACATACACTACTGTATACACTGCTTCTCCTTAGAATGAATGTGGTAAATCCTTCTGTTTTAGCATACTCCTTGTCATGTCCAGTATGGTCTTATTTCTTCTTTCAGCAAGACCATTATGTTGTGGAGTGTATGATGCTGTTATTTTATGCTGAATTCCATTCTCAGTGCAATAATTCTTAAACTCTTTTGAAACATATTCTCCTCCTCCATCTATTCTAAGTATTTTAAGTGCCTTCCCACTTTGCTTTTCAGCCAACAATTTGAACATTTTGAAGACATAAAACACATCACTTTTAGCTTTTATCAAATACAACCATATCATGCGACTATACTCATCTACAAAAGTAATAAAATATCTATTGTTTCCCAATGAAAACTCTTCAAATGGTCCACACACATCTGAATACACAACATGTAGCACTTCCTTTGCCCTCATGTGCATATGTGAATTGAAAGCATTTATGGGTTGTTTTCCTAACAAACATTCTTCACATTTCTTCACAGGAACAATTATTTCAGGTAATCCAATTACCATTCTTTTAACAACTAGCAATTTCAAACTGTAAAAATTCAAGTGACCAAACCTCTTATGCCATAGCCAACTGGTTTTTTCTACAGTCGTTGCAGAGAGACATTGATTTTCCACTAGATGCAATCTTGTTTGGAAGGTTCAGTTTCTTGACAATGATGATTTCAACACCATTCTCTTCTTTGAGTCATATACTCTCAACATATCTTCTCCCATGGTTACTAAAAATCCTTTTTCTATTGACTGACCAACACTCAACAAATTGCATTTCATTCCAGGAACATACAGCACATTCTCAATAACTGCAACCTCCTCACCTTGTTTCTTGATTACAATGTTACCAACTATGGCAGCCTCCATTGTGTTGTCATCTACAAGCCTAATCTTGCTAGTCTTGCTGGTATCAAGATTTGATATCCAATTCTTGTGTCCAGTCATATGATTGGAACATCCAGTATCAAGAAACCAATTTTCATCAACAAACCCCTCTTCATTCATTGTGACCATCAACACTACAAGCTCTTCATCAGATTCATCTTGAGCCACATGAGCTTCAATCTCAGTTTCCCTTTTCGGCTTGCCCTTTCCATGCCATCAATCAACCGCATAGTGTCCCCATTTCTCACAATTATAACACTGTATATTCTTTCTATCTTGATTCCTCTTTCCACTTATTCCTCTGCTAAAATTCCTTATACCAAACCTTGTGGATTCTGATTAATCCCTTTCATTTTGATCTTGCTTAAAATCTTTATTGAATCTTCCACCTTTATTTTTTTTTTCATTTTCCCCGTAAAACCCCCTTTTCTTTATCACTTGTTCCTGCAAAGCTTGTTCTTCTCCAACCTTCTCAACATTTCGCGACAATAACTTCAATTCATGTGCCTCCAAAGAACCTTGCAACTCATCCATTGTCATATTTTCTACATCCTTGGACTCCTCTATTGCCACCACGATGTAGTCAAACTTTGGAGACAGCATACGCAATATTTTCTCAACCATGCTCCGATTAGTCACAACCTCCTCACACACTCTCATTGAGTTCACCAATAGTTGCAATCGATTGAAGTATTCTGCCACTATCTTAGAGTCAGACATAGACAGTAACTCATACTTCCTTCTAAGGGACTGCAATCTAACCTTCTTGGTTTTCTCGCACCTCCATGTGCCTTCTACAATATATCCCAGACCTCTTTTGTTGTTCTTGCTTTGGAAATCTTTTCAAAATTCACCGTATCCACACACTGATGGAGAAGACAACAAGCTTTGCAATCTTTCTTCTTATTTGCGGCTTCGTCCTTCTCTTGGACACCATTTTCACAATATCCAGTAACTCTAGATATCGAAGAATAACTTTCATCTTTATAACCCAGTGGTTATAATTTTTCCCATTAAGAATTGGTAGATTACCTAGGAAATTTCCACCTCCATTTGCCATCTTCTCACAAAACAGACATAGAATGAACCTTGCTCTTGATACCACTGTTAGTTTCGAAAGAGAAGAAAACAGGGGAGAAAAGAGTAGAAAGGCAGAGGGGAAACACATGCACACAGAGAATGGGTGTCTGGTAAGAAACTTTATTTTACTCACTGTTTCGGTACAAAAAGAATTAGGATGACTCTTATTTGTAATTATAAGAGTCTAGGTTCATAACATTAAGAAAATTTAAAATATACTTGAATTAATACAACATATAGAAGGGTAAAAATGATATTTCGTGTGAAATTCCTTCAAATTTGAGTATATTAGTGGTGATAAAAAAACCATATATCTCGTAAATCATCTCTTTGTATTACTTCCAAAAACTCATAAGCAAACATGATTTAATTCTCTAATATGTCTACATCATTCCTCTTGAATAGAAAATTAAGTTCAAGCGAACACGGTATAAATATGCACGACACCTGAAGAAAACATGCATTAAGGGTTTGTTATTTCATAAATGTCTTTATTCCCTTTTTAATGATTACACTTTTAAGTGTAACAGTTTTGCATAAACTTAACAAATACTTTAATACTATTAAGACGATGACATATTATTTGACCAATCATGTACTTAAGGATTCAATCAAATTTAAATTCGAATGAATAAAACTAAAGCATTTAAAAGAAATGGTCTAATTAGATATCATCCCATTGATGATGGGTTGGGTTTTGAGAAACTTATGTTCAAAACCATTTTCTTGATATGTGAAGCGATATCTTACTTCTATATCCATAGTCTTAGGTGTTGTATAAGGATTTTAAATAGGTTGATTGTGTTAGTGTTGTCACAATATATGAGTATAATGTTTGTAAAATTAGAGTAATCTTCCGGTTGATACTTTATTCAAAAGCTAAAAGCATTAACTTGCAATTGACATATATTCTACTTCTATTGTAGACAAAGCAATGAAGTTTTGTTTCTTGTTTGACCAAGAAATCAGGCATGGTCCAATGAATTGCAATCCAATATTTCTGTTTTTTTTTTCTATATCAACACAGTCTCCAACATTGTCTACATCACAAAATACTTCTAATATAAATTAGTTAACCCCTATGAAAAGGGGAAAATTCTAAGAAGGGAGGGTTGAATTGTATTCAAATGATGGTTTTATAAATTCAGTATTCAATTAAAAGTACATTTTTTTATGTAAAGCAACAAAGGCAATCTTTAACCATTTACTAATTTACTTAAATGTTCTAGTTTTACTTATTTACTTAACACTCTCTTTTTATACAAGTGCAAATAAGAATAATGTGCAAGGTAAAGAGATATAGAGAAAAAAAGGGTATACACAACATTTTTATACTTGTTTGTCTACTAAAATAATATCAAATTTTCAATTAACTTATTGAGTTTATTAAGCAGACTAATGTTATAAAGTAAAAAGAGTATTCTTTGGGTTTCTAACCAGTCTTTGACTAACTCATTGAGTTTAGTTTAAGTTCGTATACATTCCTCACTTTGAGTACTCTTTTACCAAGCCACTCTCGCCTCAACTAAATATTCTTTCCCAAGCCACTCTCGCTTCAACATGAGCATTCTTTCCCAAGCTAATCCTAAGTCAACTCAAGTATTATTTCAGCTCCCAACCACTCTTAGCTAACCTATTCAAGTATTATTCCAATAAGTCATTTCTTGCTTAAACAAATATTTTTTTCATAAGTCATTTATGGCTTAAACAAGTATTCTTTGAATAATAGTTAATCTTGACTAACACTGAGAGTATTCTTTACCAATCAACCATTATTGGCTAGGATGATTAAATGGTATAATTTATGATCATTGATCACACTTTTTCTTATTAGGAAGGTTGACCATTTTAAGAGGTATGTAAAAATAATGAGCTCTTGTAACTTGCAAAAATGAACACATGTAGTGTTCCCTTTAAGTAGAATCTTGAAGTTGAAAAGGTTTCTATAGAATCTTGAAGAAAGTAGTATTTGTGGAATTGATTTTGACCTTTTTTTGGCTATTATGTAATTTTAGTTCCTTTGAATGTCTTTTCCTTCGTTTGAAGAGTTTGACGATGATGCATTAAATGCACTTTATGCAACAATAAATGCTCTTTCTCAATTCAAGCAACATTCCAATAGTTAGATATGCTTATTATTGGGTGCCACACAACAACCAAATATACCAGCAAGTATATTAGGTAGTTTGTAGTATAACAAGTCTCATATTCAGAGGGATGTGGCAACAAACACAATGTTCTAACTAGTTTGATCGTTAATAAAACAATAAATGGGTTGCAAGATGTATAAAATAGAGTTGATTCACAAAACGAAATAAAACAATTTGGAACTATATAGTGATTGACTTTCTAATTATTAAAACATGTTGAAGTTTGACTTCACCACTTTATCCTTCTCTTGTAATGGTTCTGTTGTTAGATATGACGTTGCAAGTAATCAAGTGGCAACCTTCTAAGAAATCTATCATTATATATCTTCTCTAGGAGAATTATTTCTTAGATTCACCTTATTCATTGTTATTGTAGAACATGATTAAAAACTAATAGACAAAATTGATATGTGTATTGATTTTGTAATTAAGTTTTTATTAATTGAGCTCTCTAGTAACTAAAGTGATTAGGATGAACCAATATTATCATGCATGTTATTCTTATTCATTAGTGAAATCTCTTATAGACAATAATATTTCCGAAAGAAAAAAGTTTTGTATTCTTTCAATCCCTTTCTAGAATTATTCATTTGTTTTTGTATATTTTTCATTAAACATTTAAATTAAATATGTTTTTAGTCTTTGAACTTTGACATGAAATTGAAATTTCTTCTTATTCAAAATTTTAATATAATTTGGTCCCCAAATTTTAAAAATAAACGAATAAAATCCTTTTTATCTAATTACATTAATTTTTTATATGTCAAATATGTTTCATCTAACATTTAAGTTATTTAACGTGTTTTTTCTTTAATATCAACTCAAAAATATATTTAAAAAAAAAATTAACATAATTAGATTAAAAGAATTATATTCATTTGTTTATAAAATTTGGACATCAAAATGTTTTAAAGTTTTACACGTAAACAAATTTCAATTTTATCGAAAACATATTTAATTCAAAATTTATAAAAATTGTAATTTTAAAACTGGTTCAAGAAATTCAGTGGCAAGCTTTCAAATATATTTAAGTTAACTGGTTTTATTGCAGTGTATAAAAGTAGTTAAAGTAGTTTAAGACCCACACGTCCCAAGTGGCAATAACACATTCACATATACCTCGAGCTTTTGGACAATAGTACTTGACACCAATATTTTTTTACTCTCATTTTCACTACGTTTTTCTCTCTCTCTTTTCTTTTAAAAATACAAAATATCAGTTTTATTAGGACCATTTTACCCCTATAAAAGATGGTCAAATAGTAGTTAGGAATAAACAAGTTCCAATACAAATTGATTTAAGACATCAAAATCAAAACCACATTAGCAGTTAGGAATAAACAAGTTCCAATACAAATTGATTCAACACAAAGGAGGGAAGGGAGAGAACATATTTTCATGGTCACGTTTGAAGCCTCTTGAAACTCTAAGAATTCTTCTTCACCATACCTCTTACTAAGTGCTCCATCTGGTTTGTAGGTCATTTGGCACCACAGCAGGAACATAAACTTCCATATCTAGTTATATGCATGCCATAGTTAATCATCATAAAATAACAAGACCGATATCATAATCACAATATATTTTCTAAAATATACTATCCACATGATGGAACAACCTATTGATAGATCCTAACAACATAAATATTCAGAGATGAACATGAGTGCCTATACAGTGTGTGCAGTAAAATGTCTTCAGAATAATAGAAGACACAAAATGATACAACATAGGAGAAAGATGGAAAGTCTGTTCAGAGACTTGTCAATCTGCATTTCTTGCCTTCTCATTCTAGGACTGCCATTTCCATTATCAGGGTATGAAAACAAGTTTGCATCCGAGACCCCAAAAATTCTTGTCAAGACCATCTCACCAAACATACCAATCATAGGATTAAAGAAGCTAGTCATAGCAGCACCTCCAAGATACGGCAATCCATTGGTGCCATAGCTTTCATAGAGGTGAGGGAAGTACTGCTGATAATGAAATGGTCTTGGCTGTGACTGGAAATAACTTGGACGAAGTTGGTGGCCAGAATGTGCTGGTGCACGAGCAGAAGAAGTTAACAAATCATTCAAGTTGTAAGGAGGTGGCCTGTGAGGTATTCCAAGACTCATCTGGAGTTTCTTGGCTTTTGATTCTGAATTTGATGTTCCACGGCCATAGAGAGGGACTACTGAGGTTTGAGAGATCTTAGATTTACAAACTGGGCATGTCTGCTGCTGGTCTGGTTCAACAGATGAGTTTTGAACATGCAGCCACTTGTATATGCATGGCCAACAGTAAAGGTGACCACAGAGTGTAACCACAGGGTCATATGCTGCTTCCAAACAAATATTGCAATCAAAGCAATCATTTTCACAAGTAGAGACTGTTGGCTCAGCTGAAATGGATTTTGATTTTTGCTTTAGAGAGACTTCCCCATTGGAGTCAAAGTGCTTAGATTCCATGGTATTTCTTCCAGAATATACAATCTATGAAATGATTGAAGAGCATTAGAAGTAATTATGTTAAACAGACCATGTCTAGAAGTATAACTAGTCAGCTCAGAGATCCAAATGACAACTAAAACAAAGTGCCTATTGATAATTTACCCCAATGAGCATGCCTAAATTTGCTTTTAACCTATGAATTATGAATTTGAAGTAATAGCTAAGGATCGCAAACCATATCAATTCACACAGAAGAACCACAGGTTCCCCCGAAGTCAAATAATATTGCTTAAAAACTATTCATTTTATGATTCAAAACTATGCTAAAGTTCCATATATCCTCATACGTTACAAATTAAATAAAACAACATTTCATCATATGTGGTCATAGATCCTTTGTCAACAACTTGAAAGAGACAGTCATTCATTTTGGAGTGAACAATAAGATCTTGATCAAAGAAATGCCATTTATAAAAAAAATTAGTGGTTAACCAGAAAGAGATATATAAGCTTGTACAAGCCTTAATTTTCATAGAACAATCCCAACAAACTGTTTTTTCCCTCGAGAAAATGAAAAACAAAATTATTTATGAAAAACCTCTACACAAATTAGGTTTATTCCACGATTATTCATTATCAATTCCCAGTTTCCCATCCCATTATACTAAAAGAACGCAGATTCAATCCTTAATTTCAAAGCACATTGAAAGGAACCTTAAAACACTACCCCAGATGAAAATCCAAAGCAAGGGCAGAAAAAGCCAATACCCATCCTTAAAAAAATCCAATTTTGAGCCCAAAAATCCCCAAGAAAAACTGAAATTCTCGTTACCACATAGGACAACAAGGGCAGAAAAAAAAAACAAAGGATAGGAAAAAAATGTACCTTTACAACAAAAGAAAAAGTGTGAATGGAGAACGCAATGCATAAAAGAATGAAGAGGAGAAAAAATGTTAGCAGGGAAAGAAAGTGAAAATGAAAGAAAAGCGTTACAGGGAGCAAGAGAGAATTGGAATGTGACAGAAGCAATGGAGGAGAGTTAAATGTGGAAGAAGATTGTGTTGCGGGGAAGAATGTATGGGAACGTGGTGGTGCCACCTTATTTAATATTTTTTTTTACTAACTATCAATTGATAAAAGTAAAACGATTTTGTTTGCTTTTGTTATTTATTTTTTTATCATTTGTTTGTTTCTGTTATTTTCTTTTCAGCTATATGTTTTTTTTAACCAAAAAAAAATTATCTTCTTAACTATTACCCAATAAAATGTGCAAAAATAGGATATGTTGCAAAAGACTTTTACAACTACTTTACGTGTCTGGTAGAGAGGATTACAAAATGAACTAATGATAAATTTATTTTAAAATATGCATCAATCAAATTATTAGAGTTAATATTTAACTCTAATAAATTTATTTTAAAATGGGTTAATCCTTTCGGAGAAGTGAGACTAAGGAGGTACGTTCTACGGTAAAAAGAAGATTCTAACGCCCTTAGGTGTCATTTGTTGATGAGTACATTTTATATTATTTTATAAAGTATACAATGAAAATGTTATATACTTTCAAATAGGGACAACTATTTCATATAAGTAATTATTATAATTAAATATTCTATTAAATATCATTGTTTATTGTGGAAATTAAACTATAAACCAGTACCGGTCCCTTACATTTTTACGTCTAAGTTTTTGTTCTTATGATAATTATTTTAAAAAGTATATTGCTACTTTCTTTACAAATTGTACTAAAAATTATTTTTTTATCAGTTAAAAGTATAAAAATTTCATATTAAAGTAAATAAATATAATCATTAAATTCTTTTTGCAAAATACTTAATGTAATTATATACTCTCACTAGTACAAAACAAGGCTACAACGTCTAATGTTTGTTAAGACTCCAGCAAGTGTACCGAATCATATCAAGTAATATAAAATGGTAAGACCAAGTATCATTTTTCCAAGAAACTCACGATACTAAATAGTTGTGTTTTTGTTTAACCAATTAAGACTATAAGAACAATATTTTGAAGTTTTTGAATGCAAAAAGATAAAAGTATATATGCATGCAATTTGATCAATTGAGGCTAAACACAAAAGTGAATGGATGATGTTGATAATATGAGATGTATATGTTGTTAGAGTTTAAATTTCACCTAATCACTCTCATGCATAAACAAATTCATCTTCTTCATTAATGTTAATGTCACTTTCTAATTTACTTTAAACTCGATGTCTCAGTGAAGAAAGCCTATCCTTAATTACTAGTTTACAATGTCTTGTCTCCCTAGAAATTAATTCTGCATTACATACGCACAGAAGTTTAAAGGCAACCAACCCTTCTATCCCTATGTCTAGGTAATATTGCTTTTGGGAGAATTCCCCAGATTGTGATTTGTAAGATATCTCTCAATAACAATCCTAGGGAGAGAAGAGGAGAGCTGTCACATCCCCAAATCGTCCAACCCTAGGAGTACGAAATCTCCTAATACTTACAAATCATAAGATTTATGCCATACATGAATAAAACATCACAAGCATTTGAGCAAAGAAGAATATCTCTAACAATTAATGAAAAAAACATATATCAATAACAAGAATTAATTCAAATACAAGAGAGTTTAGATGTTACATCTTTCCCAATAACAAATGAGATTAGTTCTCCACCGTCATGGAGAAACTAGGTGTACAATGTAATGGATATAACCCTAGAAAGAGAAGAGGAGAGCTCTCATATCCCCAAATCTACCCCCAAAGGGGTGAAAAACGTGTTTCTGTGGTCAAGCCATCAAAAGATACAAACCCTAAGACGTCCAAGTCTTTAAATAGGGCAGAAAAATAATAGAAAACGGGTCCAGGCCCAAAACAAATCATAAAATTAACAGAAAATAGGTCAAAACCCGCGTCGCCGGGGCTCAGCGCCCAAAATAGCGCCCAACGGTGGGTTCAACACTTAAATGACGCTCAGCGGTGGCGTTTAGGCGCAGTATAGAAAAAAAAAACTGGCGCTCAGCACCCCTCTTTTGCGCTCAGCGCTATCTGCGGTGCTAAACTGCACTCTGGTTGACTTTTCTGTATTCTAGTTCACTTTTCTACACTCCAACCATTTGATACTTTGACTCTTCTTTCAATTCATTCTAATAACCTACAAAATCAAGGGAATTTAGTGATAAAATCATCAAGTATAACATCAAATCTCTTATTCACAAAACTAAAGCAAAAACATGAGTTAAAGCAAGTTTCTAAGTCAAAAAGGGTGCATTTAATATCAAAATTACATCACAGATAATGGTATTTTCAACCGTTATCACAACCCGAAACTTGAAACTTTGCTTGTCGTCAAGCAAAACTATAACTTGGCTTACATAGAATAGATATACTACAACGGTCTAGCAAATTAAAAAGCCTTTTTCTCTAAGACAAGTAAATCTCTCATGTATGTTCATCATAGAAAGATCAGTCAAGAAATAATGATGTCTTAGCCAATTAAGCTTCAATTATGGTGCTCACACAACAATGAATACACAACAGATGCAAAAAGATGATAAGTGATCAACAACCAAGCAGAATGTCAAACTGTAATGCATGGAACCATTCCTCACCAAAGACAATGTTTTACTCAAGCACTCAAAAGTGTATAGTGAGGTGTTGATGTCTCTTTTACATTAATCAATTATGCCATTCATTTAAACACATCAAAACACATTCGCAAGCAAGTTATCATCAAAAGGTCTTTTCAAGGCTTGTAATGTGGCTGGATAAGAAGAAAACTGGTTTTTCTAGACAACAAATTCCTTGAGTTAAGAGAGTAAAAATTTCCTTTTCACTTTAACCATAATCTCTCTTTCTCCTTTATATTTGAGAAACCATTCTCATCTTACTCCCAACTTTTCATTCATTGAGCTTTTCCTTCTTTTTGTTCTTCTCTTTTCTTTTATTTTATTTTTCAATTTCATTCAACACTTAGCTCAATGCTCTTTTTCCTTTTATTTTCACAATTTGTTTTCAAATTTTTCCAACAACCCCAAACTTGAACCTTTCTCCATACCATACAGATATACTCAACTGAATTCAAGGTAAAGATTTCAAAAGAGATTTGTTTTAAAAAAATTTAGGCATAAGGTTCAAAGGATAGAACAAAATTACATCATAGATAACTGTATTTTCAACCGTTATCAATGTTCAACGTCATAAAACAAACAAGCCAACGTTAAAAATGACTTGTGACATTATTGTAAATAAATACAATAAGGTAGACGTACGTTCGACCACCAATTCGACATTAAAAACTAAATGACGTTTGACCACACATTCTCACGTTAAATTGTATCATGAGTAAACATATAATGTCTGCTTAGGCAATAATGGACGCCCCATTAATTCAAAAACACCTTTTTAAGTCTCTGAAATTAATTCTATTTTCAAAATAATAGACTCAATAAAAGTGCAGCGACATTTTGGTAAATAAAAGTCCCTATTTTAAATCTGGTAATATCATAAGAGACTTAAATTTTGATTTTAAACCTTTTGGAATGCAAGAAAATTTAAAGTTTCTATTTGTAGAGTTTTTTTGACAAACTTAAATTAATATTTTAAGTCTCCTCGAAAATAACAAGACTTTAATTTTGTATTTGATAGTTTTCTAACAGGCCTAAATCTATGTTTAACCTAAATCACAACTTTGTCTTAACATTGGTTCTCCTTCTTCTTCTACTCAAAACACAAAACACTTCTTTCTTCATTTTCTTCCATCGTGAGAAATTTCTTCATTTCTCCATTTTTGCTCATGTACAACCCCAACGAGCTCTTGTTTATGCTGCTAGTCTTGCGTCTTTGAAACTTGCTCGCGTCCTGCACCTTAGTTTTCGCGTGGAGAGATCTCCCCCAAGTCCGATGGGAAGTGTTGTCCGTCGCTCGCAACCTTCACCTTAATCTACGTGTGAGATCTCCCCGCCTCTATGTCCAAGGGAAAACGTGTCATAGCCGCAACCTCACAGGCTGTGTCTCCCCACCCCTTCCCACATTCCTACTGTCAACGTAGCCTCTCACACTATTGTTGTCGTCATCGCCTTTCGCGCTGTCGCTACCGTCGTCGCCTTTCGCGCTACCACTGCCATCGTCGCCTCTCGCGCTACCGCTGCCATCGTCTCCTCTCGCGTTGTCGCTGTCTCCATCACCCCTCGCGTTGCCACTAATGTCGCCGCCTCTCGTGTTGCCGTGTTCCGTGGCATCCTCGTCACTCTTCATGTCCCCAATTTTGAGTACAAGTTTTTAGTAGTGATTTTTAGGGTTAAGAATTTTTAAGGTTTTAGGGTTTCTTACGAGTGATTACTAATGACTTCAATTTCTCTTACCTAGAATTTGATTTGTATTATGTTGTGAAAAGAATGTTATTGAATTTATGGGTTCTTGTTGTATTTGATTGATTGATTGTGAAGATGAACTAAATTGGGAGAGTGATTGGTTGTGAAGATGTATTTATGTTATATTATATTCCAATTTTATTTTTTTTGTGTATGAGAACTTGACATATAAGAAAGATTAATTTTGTTGTGGTTGATTGCCTGGTTAATTTTTTGAAGAGGTGTTAATGGAGTATATGGTTGAATTTATAATTTTGAATGGAAAATCTAAGTCTTCTCATTCACAACAAAGTTAAAACTTAAATTTGTTGCTTAATAATAGATTTAAAATTTAAGTTTTTCGAATCTAAGTCTGTTTTAAAACAAATATAAAAAGCTCAAAATAACAGACTTAAAAACCCTTTTGTACTAGTGTCCATACCAAAATAAATGAATATGAAACGCTCCTTATATTCCCCACAGTTCCACTTTCAAAAGAATTTTTGGATCCTTTTAAAACCCTACACCTCTGTTCACCAAACTTTTGCTTCCCTATAGAGCTTTCATAACCAACAATCATTTTGTTAACTTTTTGTCTTTGAATTTCTTTTAACTCCTTCATGTTCACAAAAGCAAGACATTTCTTTGACGTTGATTCATTGATATTATGAATAGTTTTTGTAAAACATAAATGTATGATAGAAATCTAGAGCAAAAAGTTAACAAATCCGGATTTCAAAAACCATCTCCATTTCACCATAAAACATATTGTGAACCATGGATTAAGTTTTCTGAAGATTCTCCTTTCAGTAAGATTTCATGACATTTCTATCTCCCAAAACTCTATTTTCTCTCTTTGGATTTGAAAGTGCACCTTCATTAATACATACATGAGTCCTTAAGATGATTGTGCACATTCAAATCCAAGACAACAAATTGCTATTTGAAGAAGACAAATACTCTGAAATCTGAAGGAAAGAAAAATATCCATGAAAACACAAAAATGGATCATAATATGTTCAATAGGGAAACAACTTTGAACCAAAGTAAGTGAGGGAAAATGTATTTTTAAATGAATATACGATGTCGAATCAAGGCCTTGTTCGACGTCAAACCTTGTTGGTAACAACATTGTAAATAAGGATCTTCAATTGCCCCCTACCCCTGACCAAATGGACCTCAAACCATAGTCTAGCGCGACATCAAACCCTTCATCGGTAACAACACTGTAATTAATGCTCTCCAACTGCCCATTCCCCTGATGAAATGGACGTCGGACCATAGCCTAACACGACATCAAACCCTTCGTTGGTAACATCACTATAATTAATGCTCTCCAATTGTCCCATTTCCCCTGACCAAATGGACGTTGGACCACAGCCTAAAGCAATGTCAAACCCTTCAATGCTCCAACTACCCCCTTCCCATGACCAAATGGACGTCAGACCATAACCTAATGCGATGTCAAACACTTCGTTGGTAACAAAACTGTAATTATTGTTCATAACTGACCATTACCACTTGACCAATTTGACATCATACTATATTTTAATGCGACTCCAATCTGATGCTAGGAGGATGACCTTTTTGCTTCCAACTAAGTACTTAGACGTTGACCTGAGGTGTAGGCTAACGTCTATATGGTCTTTTAGAAGCAAAAAAAAATTAAAAATTTGGCGCCACATTTAAATATTTACTGCTATATGACGTCTAGTGCCCTAGTTTCGATGTCATATACTTATAAGATGTCGGATTTATTGAGGGTCCGACATCTTATATGTTAAAAAAATTTGTAAAAACTTACCTCAGTGTCACTGTTTCTCACGCTTTCATTTTGCTTGAAGTTTCTTTTTCGAAGACGAGTGCAAACAACAAGGACGGTTAGTTTTTACCTAGTTAAGTCTTGCAAAAGTGTTTTCATGATCATTTGTGTTGTTTGTTGTATGTTTTGATTGATTGATTTTGGTTTTTCTTGAGACATTTACGTGGTTAGCGAGTTCAACATCCATCCTGTTGATAAGAGAGCTATGTTAAAGCTAAACCCATACATCATGTGTGTTTTTGATGATGACAACAACAGAAATGTTTTAGTAGTTTCTTGCACACATATAGAAAAACTGTTTATTTTTTTTTTGTGCTTGAACTATATAGGTTATGCATATTCATTATGTTTTTATCTGTGATATGTGATTATATCTGTGATATGCATACTCATTGGTTTAGGATGATAAAACTCTTTGCACCATGTATATTTGGATGAATAAATGTTTTACACAATTTATAAAATCTGTTTCATTTCATCTGATAATAGTACATGATTAATTGTGGCAAATTGCTAGTTTTAACTGATTACAAAATATATATAATCGATTAAAACTCGTATCTTTGCTTATACTTATTTGTTGTGTGCATTGATGAGTTTTGGATTGAAAATGTTTTCAAATTTGCTTAAGTGTTGTACTTAACCGATTACACTCTTTTCTTAATCTGTTAAAGCTCGTGTGTTTTGAAAACTTGTTTTTTGATAAGTCATAACTAACTTAATGGTCATATTTTTAAATGCTTTGACTTACTGTAATTACTAAATCGATTGCATGCTATGCTTAATCTGTTAAATGCATTTAATGTAATTTTGTTACAGCACTGGTAATCGCTTAACCGATTACATTAATAATGTAATCGACTACTTTGCGTCAGAATTGCAATATGTATAAATTGACGCACAACTCTTTGTAGAAACAACTTTTGAATCAAATCTTTCATATTTGATAAAGTTTGTTGAGTTCATAATTGCAGGAGCCTTTGTTCTCCAAGAATCAATAAGCATTTCATTTGGAAAGAAATCAAAGCAAGGATTCTTGAAGAGTTGCTGCACTTTCAAAGTCTGGTCAATCTGTATTGAGGTGTTTTATTGGAAGATTAGTTTCATCTACAATCATCTGTGATTGGTGTTACCCTGTCGCCGTTGGCCAGGAAGAGAACGTTGGAGTTCTAGTTACTTTGAGAGGGGTATCTCAAAGGGGTTGCAAAAAGAGGATTGTTCTTTTTGTGTGTTTGACTATAGTAGATTTTGAGTTAGAGAGGAGATTGCATTGAGAGATTGTCTCTATAATTCTTGTTGTAGAACTCGATCTATATAGTGGGTAACCTTTCAATCTCAGGTTGATTGAAAGTAGACTGGATGTAGGCATTGAGGTCGAACCAGTATAAATATATAGTGGTTCTTTCTATCCTTTATCTCTTTCATTTCCTTGCTTTCTTTATTGGCTTGTATTCTAAGAAAGATTTAAAGATTTTGAAAAGAGTTTTAAAAGAACAATTTTTATTAAGTAAAACCAATTTACCCCCCCCCCTCTTGGTTGGGAAATAAGGCGTATCTTTTTCTACACATCTGTTCAAGTGAGCACCATTTACTTCAATCACGAAGTCAAAGAACACCCGAGGTCAGTTATATGTTATTTACCTTAAATGTATTTGTTTTCGAAGTCATGTTTATAATTTTGTTTGTGCTTTTATATTCATTTATAAATTCATAAGTTAGATTTATCTTTTGATGTGGGTTTTTGCCATTTTATTGTTTATAAACCTTTTAAGAGTAGTATGGATCGAAGCTGGATGAATTTACGTAGTAGTAATGAAGAGTATGAAAATGGGGTTTTTGAGTTATTATAATATGTTAAAGAACACGCGAAACTAGTGAACGAGAGATATTTTTGTCCTTATGTTCATTGTCTGAATCAATTATTGGAAGCTTTGGACAATATCTGTGATCATTTGTTCATCTATGGAATAATGAGAAGTTATACAGTTTGGACTTGGCATGGAGAAGTAATATACCATCCAATAATGCCAAGAGGTTTAAATTATGTGAACAAATGAATCAGTGATAATTTAGAAGAAATAGTACGTAACATTGGAGAAGAAAATTTTGGAATAGCTCATTTATACGAAAGTCTTAAAAATGATTCAGAGAAGACTTGTATCCAACATGCATAAACTTTGCACGCTTGTTGGCAACTTCGAAATTGTTTTGTTTAAAAGCAAGAAATGGACAAACTGATAAAAGTTTTACAGAATTGTTGGAGTTGCTGAAGGATGTACTTCTAGAAAATAACACGGTACCTACCTATATTACGAGGTGTGTGGTTTATCACAGTTTAAGAAGAATGTTAATGAAAATAATGATGAAGACAATGATGATCCATCTGCTAAGGTTATATGGTACTTGTAACACCCCGATTTCTGGGATGCCACAGGTTTACAAAAACCGAATATTTATAAACTTTCTTATAGCACGAAAACATATTTTTCAAAAACCTTAACTTTTAAACATGCATAATTTATTCAAAACATGGTAGTTCCAAAAGTCTTGTCCAATTACATTATTCCAAAAGTAATTAAAATGACTAAGGAAATAAAATAGCTAGAATTACATTATTTCAAAAGTCTATACCAAAAGAACTTTTTAAAGAAACTTAAATCTTTCCCCCGTCATCTCACAAACCTATCATGCCTCTAGAACATCTGATTTATCACTTTCTCGCGTATAACACATTATATGATCATCATCGATAATATCATTCACAAACACACAAACACAAACACGTATGGGATAAGCTACCAATAAAATAATCATAATATCAAGATATAAACACATTGATTATATCAACCATAATTAAAAACCTCATACAAAGAAGTAATAACAATAGGATTCCTAATCCTCTAAACATAACAAATCAATCATATTAAATTACTCGCTCCCCGAGCTTCGATCATCCATCCTCGACCCTCAATCCTCGATCCTTGATCTCTAACCCTTGATGTCATCACTAACATCTCACAATAGACCTTTGGTCTATCCACTCATTAGCACCTAAGCTAACTACTTACTATAACTATTATACTAACACTGCTATCAACATAGCATCACTTAGAGCATCTCAAATACCATGATCATCATCATAGGGCCACTACCATCACGACTATCCCAGTCATGGAAAACACCATGAGCATCACTGTACCATAAACACTACAGTAGAAAGAGTTTGTCTCACTCTTATACCCTACCTCACTGACTATAACCACTCCTACAACCCACCTATAGCCTCCCCTATAGGACATTTGTAGCCTCCCCTACAGATATACTCGAGTAGTCCCGCAATACAGTTAAGGAACATGTAATCCTGCCACACAAGGACAAGGACCATACCTTAACCCAACACAATGAAGGCTCAATACCCGAACAACATTTCTAATACACACAAGGCAAAAGGAAGCATCTATCCGCAGATAGAACCAGGATTTACTAGGTACAATAAGTAGACTTATCCTCCACTCTCTTGCTCATCAATCACATACTCAAGTACATCCCAACACTCACTCATGCTCCAATCTCAACCACAATTCAACCTAACCCTAAACATATATATTAATCTCATACTTTGAGTATCCTTACGTTTCATAGCTCCCCAAGCTTCGACCACGTTCCTTCTTCATCAAATTCGTCATTTTTCACAAAAATGTACTGTGATAATCGATTATCACTTAAGATAATCAATTATCTCAGTGAAATTTACCCAGAAACATCACATAGGAAGGGATAATTGATTATCATCTCAGATAATCGATTATTCCCGAAATCAAGCTCAAAACAATTGCATAAATAATCGATTATCACTAATGATAATTGATTATTGCCGAATCAGAACACATCTTGGACAAAATTCAAGTGTTCAAACATACATGAAACAACCCTAAATCACGAGGGAAACTCCCTCAAAACATCATGCATGCATTTAAGCCTCATATACCCTTATGAACAAGACCCTAATACATTAATTGCATTACTTGAATCATCTAAATCCAATCATTGACATGTTATACCCCAATAAAACCCAAATATACTACATATGATTATAATCACATCCTTACAACATATATTTGCATGATAAAACCCCTAATTATCATAATTTTGTTCCCCCTTAACATCAAACCCTATTATGCGATAACCCAACAAAATCATACATACATTCATAGGGATAACCCAACACATCCATGATATAACGCTATCATCATAAAAAACATATTCTCATACATACACATGCATAAAAACAAACAGTACCTTTCAAGATAATCAAGAGCAAACCCTTTTCATCCTACACACAAATAAGAAAAACAAACAATGGTAAGTTTTCTCATACATTAGCCAATCCTAAGGCTTTCTCTATGCCCAAAGATCTTCTCCAATGTAGTTGCAATCTCTCATTCTGATGGAATCCTAACTAGGGAGTCCATTCAAAGGAGTACCAACTTAAGTTGAAGCTAAGAAAGGAAAGTTAATGAAGGATTTTTAAAAGCTCTTTCTTGATTTTCTTTCTCTAAGTCTTAGAAGGATTCTTTTTTAATATGTTTATATGTTGTTTTATAGGGTCCAAAAGGCTAGGAGGTCATGGATCAACTGGCCAAGAAGCTTGATTAGCCATGGAAAGCAAAGGAGATAAAATAGGAAGCAAAAGAAGTGTTTTCCGGATTAAGCAACATTTCTTCCAAATTAGAGTTGTGAAGGAAAATACCTTCCGGAATGAAGAAATGGCCTAGCCAATACGCTCGCGCGCCTAGCCACTACGTAGCAAATATTACCTTTTGCAATGTTTTTCATGTGTGCTTGGTGTGTAAAGCGTGATCCAGCTAGGTTAGCTCCCAAGCTCGTTTTGTATTTGATTTTTGGAGGGAAAATAGGTCATATTGAAGGCTCCTCTTCACCTATAAATAAGAGGTCCTCTCTATTGTAAAATTCACTTTTGAGCTTTAGTGAAATGCCGCAAAATTTGTTTTCAGCCCTAATTTCTCTTGAATCACTCTCTTATTTCACTTTCTCTACCCTTTCCTCTAGCTTCCTTCCTTAGTAGGAAGGCTTTCTGAGTTGAGAGGCCTCCACACTTACCTTCTTCAACTTAAACTCATCAAAACAACACCCATTCTCTTCATTTCCGCTACACCTTTGAAGCTTGTTTTCTTTGACCTGCTACTTGCTGGTTACAAGCATGGGCAAGATTGCATCAAGTGGTACCCAGAGCTGTGGTTGTCCATGCACCTATAAATAAGTCATTTAATCCATTTTTTCATTATTTTTGTGTTCATGTGTTGTTTTGTTCTATGTTTTTCCAGTCCACTGTTTCATCTATTTTGTTTCTGTTTTGAATTTTAATTTGATTTCTAGTTAATGTTTTCGTGTTTCCTATATGTAATCATGTTTATCTTTCACTTTAAACAATGAATCTCCTTTGTTTGTGTCATTTCTATCTTTATCTTTCAATTTCAGTTTTGTCATGGTCATGTGCACTTGTTGATGCAGTTTTAATTTTCTTACAATTTTAGTATTCTCTTCTATTGTGTTTGTTTCAGTTTGCTTGAGTTCAAGTGCTAAACAAGCTATATATCTTCCAATAAAGGCAATGAAAACTTGTTTTAGCCTTGGTGATACAACTTGAAGCACTAGAAATCAATTCTGATTTCAATTTTGGGTGGAACTCTGTTGCATAATTATGATTCTGTTTCAATTTATGAATCTATTTTCCAGTTGAATTCTTTTGAATCTAGAGCTTTATACAAACTTGATTGATGTTCTTGAAGGTTGCTAAAAGTGTAGCATACCATTACAAGCAATGAAATGCAATTTGCATAGCTTGGTTGCTCATAATTGATAACATTTCACTCTTTCAGATTTCAATTATAGCTTTTCATCGTGTTGGTGTTATGGTATAATTTGTTGTATAATATGCTATAACAAGGGTTGATTTTCGAATTTTGTTGTTTCTGTGCTATTGAAAATCTTGAACAAGATTAAATTGGTATTTCAAAGTTGCTAGCACTATTCATTTGGTCATATGTTAGCCTATATGCAGGTTTGGTCTTTAAATCATCACTTTTTGAGTTAAAATGGAAGTGGAGTAGTGATTTTGAATTGCAAGTTGTTTATAACTCATTTCAGAGTTTAAACGCAATTAAAATCATCAAAAAAAGTTGTTTGAAATTTCAGTTGAGTGTTAAAAACACTTCCATATGTTTTTGGGTATCAAACCACCAAATCAGGAACTTTTTCTGGTGCATAATTTATTTTTAAGCTGTTGTTTAGTTATTCTCTTTGCCTAAATTCAATTCTCGATTGGTAAAAGTTGTTCAATGTTTGAAAATGATATTAAATAATCAAAAGAAGTATAATCAAGTGATAAAGATGTATATAGAACCGTGCAATCCATATTAGAGGCCCCGAAAATCAAAAACTCAAAATCTGCAACTCTTTGAGACATTTCATCAAACACCTTTGGAAAATATCAAACAGTTTGCATTTGGAATGAATTTTAAGCTGTGATTTCGGTTTTTCTTTCTTTCTTAATCTGTTCTAGTGCCTTTATTAAGTTTCTTTTGAGTGCTTGCTATTATTCCATCCTTGTTCAACATTATTGGCTTCTAAGTTGTCCAATTCATAAAAGTAATGTGCTGAAAACTGATGCAGAGTGATAAATCTATTTGGTGTTGTTTGATTTGGATTTTGAAGGTTATGTGAAATTTGTTTGAGGCATCTAGAAGCATAAACCTATACCTACTAAGGTAGCTTCTTAGAAAGTGGAAAGGGAGCTGAAATTGGAACAAAAAGAGGGCTCTCTAGTAGATTCTCTTCTTTTTTTTCATCTTCCACCCTTTCCCCCTTATTTATGTACTCACAAACCAATCCTAAAACCTCCCCTTTATCTTAAACCCTAGGAGATAGAAATATACCTTCTATTTCTATCTTTCTGATTCTGTTTCTTTTTTTTTTAAATCAACTTATTTTCATATATATGATTTCGTGTAGTGCCCATTTTATTTTCTCCCCTTATCCATGCTATTCATGTTTCCTCTCTCTGCAGCCAAGGGTTCATTTAATCTATGTGGACTCTACTTGACGAGCCTATTAATTAAATAAAGGATGTCTTGTGAGTTAGATCTGAAAAAAAATATATAGAAATTTTTTTATTGTTTATTATAGTTTAGGTGTGTGGGGGTATATGTATTTAATAAAATATGTGTAGTATTTATTTATTTATTTATTTTCTTATAAACAATAACCACCAGACTAAAATAGGCTTCATATATAGTTGTTTTCAACATATACTACTTTATGCACGTTGGTCCAATGGTGGAGATGTTGTCCCAATTTGTGTCGTGCGGATGAACAGGGTTTTGAACCTGACTGAAGCGCAGCGTCAGTCCTTGTTTTGAG
Source organism: Vigna reflexopilosa (assembly GCA_027742785.1). Lineage (NCBI taxonomy): Eukaryota > Viridiplantae > Streptophyta > Magnoliopsida > Fabales > Fabaceae > Vigna > Vigna reflexopilosa. The sequence goes on along the minus strand of CM050925.1, from coordinate 29,932,547 downwards.
TTTTTTTTTTTTTTTTTTTTACATTAGATGAAAGAATTGGAGTCGATTAAGGTGGTTTTATTATTGTTATTTTTTTCTTGCATTAGATGAAAGAATGAGGAGTCGATTAAGGTGGTTTTATTTTTTTGAAAATGGGCTAGTAATGGAGACAGTTTAAGCCTCTTTGAAGGGTTATAAGTAATGCATTGAGGAGGGTAGATAAGAGGAGAAAAGAAAAACCCTAGTCAGTGTGAGGTAGATCTTGAGAGAAAAAGTGAGATTTTTTGCTTGTCACACTAAGAACTAATAGTGGACGTGTTTGAAGGTTGATTAAGAGGAATGTTTGATTGGATTGGAAGAAAGGGGAATTAGCCCTTCAATATCCATGTATGATTGTTTAATGATGTGTAGATTCTTGTTCGTTATATTTTAGGTAAATGTCGTGAACTATGGGGTGGTGTGTCATGTGTGTTGTTTTTGTTACCAATCAATTATTATTGTGTTGCATGTGTTTTGATGAGTTGTTAAGTACTATGGATGATATTGGTTATAATAATTTAATTATAGGATTGAGACTTTTCTTATATGACTTAAGATGTGTTTTCAGGTTGTGATGCAATCCATGTAGTTTTGGTTCATGGTTTTATTTAATCCTTCTAATGATAATAAGGAGCGTAACAATTTCATTTTTCTTTAATCAATATTGCATTTAAGAGTTATATTTTGCATTTAATATGCCCTTTATTACCATTATTTAATTAATAAATGTAGTGCATGTAAGGTGGGACCTGTTTGAAATTTCATATCATTCACTATATTCATGATTAGTTACATGCATATTATGTTCTTTGCACTCCAACTATTCATTAGGCCATTTAATATATAATGTTACATTGCCATCATATGTAAGGATTATGATGGAGGATTGAGGATGATTATTCAACAAAATATGATTTCCAAGGTGTGTTGATGAAACTCTTCAAAGGATGGACTCTATGTGAGATGATGAATGTTACGGAAGCTTTCCAAGATGAAGATATGTGGTTGATAGTGTTGGATGGTCTAGGTATAAGTCTTTCTAAGAGGTTAGGTCAACCATGAAGGAGAAGGTAAGAAGAAGTCTAAAGAAAGACATTTCTTAGAGTGAGAACTAAAGAGAATGAGACTTGCAAATTTGGCAAAAAATCTCTAACATTCAAAATAATTCTAAAACATTATACAAGGTTGCCTCTCCTTTTATAGGTAAAAGAGTAGGCTAGCATTTAATGCCCTAGAAAGGAACTAGAAGCTTCATATGGAAAGGGGGAGGAATGGGAGCTTGCCCCCCTAATTACCGTCCAAGTTCAATGTCTAGGAGTCTTCCCCCCTAACTACCATCCAAGTTCAATGTGTAGGAGCCTTCCCCCAAACTATTTCTCAAGTTCAATGTCTAGGAGTCTCCCTTGATGTTGACATGTTTCAAAGGCTTCCTATGACCCACTTTAGGCGCGTATTCACCTACATCAAAGTTTATGGTGCGCTACTTTACTCTAAAAGCTACTAAGCTTCTACAACAAAGCTAAACAAAGTGTTTTAGCCAAATACAAGGCCTTTAGAAACTATTTTACATATTTACAAAAACTGTTTTAAGATAAAGAAGAAGAGTAAAATGTGACCCTCTACAAGAGTAGAGTCCTTCAAGCTCCATTTTCTTCTTTGATCTTCTTTGACCATGGCTCTTTATGAGAGGTCTAATGTCTTTTAATGCTTAAGGAAAAGCAAGAATAAGCTTGAAAGTCCTTCTTCTTCTTCCAATCTCCTAGCCTTAGCTTGAGTTGATGCTCCTTTCATAGATCTCCATTTAATTCCCAAAACGGATTCCATCAAATTATATTAGATGGGTTTTATTTATAATATATATTATTTATATGCATTTTGTTAGTATAAAGTATAAAAATAGTATCTTTATATGGTGTTGTGGTGTTATATAGGAAGCCAAAATATTTTCATATGATGTTGTGGTATTGTATATGAAGACGTAGTATTTTATATGTTGTTATAGTATTTTATAGGAAGCCCTAGTATCTTTATGTGATGCTTTGGTGTTGTATATGAAGCCTTAGTATTTTATATATTGTCGTGGTATTTTATAGGAAGTCCTATTATTTCTATATGATGCTTTGATGTTGTATATGAAGTCGTAGTATTCTTATATGGTGTCGTGTTGTTTTATAGGAAGCCATAGTATTTTTCTAAGATGTGATATTTTCTGAATGCATAATGGTGTTAGATACTTGGTGTGCGTTTTGGAAGTGTTCCCAGGAAATTGGTGATGATTGCAATGTTGTGAGCATATGTACCATGACGTGTGTTTGTTATAGGGACAATTATATGGTTAGTTGTAGTGGTTAAATGCATGATTTGTACTGTTGTTCTTGCATTGTGTAGTTGTCAAGGTAATTGGACTGTGTGTTGAGTGAAACATGAGTTGGTTGAGTTGTTGTTTGCCATAAAGGTTGTTTGATAACTCATGCTAGTAGTTACTCAATGACAAATTATGCAAGGTGAAGTACCTCAAAAACACTAGAAGAGGGGGAGGGTTTGAATAATATTAATGAAAAATCTTTTTCGTAACCTTCCTTATATAGCACTTTCGTCAAGTACAAGATTTTCAAGTAGTTGTTAAACGTTCGACTTTGTAAATAATTATACTCAATGAATTCTTTTCTTTGTGCTATATAGGATAATCACTGCAAAGTTTGTAAGAGCTTTTTCTTTTTAATGAATAATCATTTAGTATAGAAAGCTCTTATATTTAAAAATAAAATTCTACTTCAGGTTTAGTAAGAGAAGCATTTAGACTAAATTAAATAATAAATGCACATGTATTTTTATATTGGTTCACTCCAACTAGCTACGTCCAGTCTCCTCTATCCATAGAGGGTTCCACTATAATCCTCAACAAGATTACAACTGAGTATTCTCACCATTCTTGGTATCCCTAGGCACTCTTGGTATCCACGATACACTGCTTAGTTAAGTTTCACTTACTCCTGGTTGTGCAGTATTCTTCACCACTCCTAGTATCCCTAGTCAGTGAATAACCTTTGGTTACCCTAAACTAGTTGAGTATTCACACCACTCCTAGTACTTCACAATCCTGGTATCCTCTGATACGCTGCCTAGATTTCCTTATCTCCTTAGAGTTTCAACAACAAGTGTTTTAATTCTCTTCAGAATTGCAATCAACGATTTCTTATAAGTCGTTTTGACTATTACTCTCGTAGAGAGGATATATGTTCAATACAATACAATCTAGAGACTCGCTAGGTGTTTCTCTCTTTTCTCTTTTCTCTCTTCTTACAACAGTGAGCAAATATTATAATGAAGCTCAAGAGTATTGCTTGACTTTTCTTTTTCTCTGCTCAGATATTCTCTTTTTTCTTGACCTTTTTTGTGTTTCTCTTCTAAACATTTTTCCTAGGATAGATATTTAAGTTGTAAGCTATACTCTCGTGTTATCCTCTTGATTCTTCCTTTAAATGTTCTTCTATTTAAAGGCTTTTTCAAAAGGTATTCGTCAGACTAAGCTCTTGGCCTTGATTTAGTGTCTTCTCTGTCTTACGTCTAAAGCAATCATTGGTTAAAGTCAACTTGTCAGAGCAGACATGCTTTTCTAGTACGTTGCTCAATATAGATTGTACTTTCTTTTAAACACTTTTTCTTATGCAGAGAACATTCCGTGAATGTCTCTTTTGTCTCTAACGTCCACTTCTGATATATTTCAAATAAAGTAGTGGATGCATGTAGTAGGTTATCTGCATAAAATAGAGTAGATTGTGCATGCAACAAATATGTCTTATCTCTTATTACTTTTGTTGTTTTTGAACGTTAAGCATTTAATGACATTTAATGTTTGTTCAAAACAACAAAGTGTTATTCACATTTTCTCCTATTGAGGTAGCATTTATCAATTAAGCTTTTCCTAAATATACCATTCATTGAGTAAAACCTTCATTGTTGGATGAAGTAAAGGGTCTAGCTCATGTTATCGTCAAGGCTGATGTAAATGCTTTTTTGAATATTGAATTTTAAAGCTTGAGCCTTCAGGATGTTTCTTCTTTTATAAGTTTTCAATCTTTGTTTAAGTCTTTTAGAGGGTTTGGTTAGAGACATTTTCTCGACAACTTTTTACTTCTTGAGAGTTTAACTGAATACCATTGGACACAGTATAGCCTACGCATTTAGCATAACTCTTTCGATGCTATGACTTGAAAATGCAGGGAAACACTAGAAGGAGGGTTGAATAATGTTTCTGTAGCTTTTTTGCATCTTGTTTTCTGGTCCCAATGTATGTGATACTTATGAGTTGATAAACTTGGTTAGTATATGTTAACCTAAAGAGGTCGTTTACTTGGTCAATACAACGTGTCCAAGTTTAAACATAGGCAATAGTCTTATGTAGCGTAGACTATAATATCAGAGAGAATATAGGAGAAGTTAATAGACTACATCATTTATCAATAGATTAAAACATGCACAATGTTTTATACATGTTCACCTGTTAAAGCTACGTTCAATTCTCCTCTAAGTTAACTTAGAAGGTTCCATTAGATATTCAATGAAGTTTAATTGAGTTTAACTCACTCCTGATTGTGTAGTATTATTCACCACTCCTGGTATCCCTAGACTTTGAGAAACCCGTCTAGTTTAGTTTTTGCCACTTCTGGTTGCGTAGTATTGTTCACCACTCCTGGTATCCCTGATCAGCAAATAACATCCAATGACCCTGTATCAGTTGGGTATTTGCACCAATCACGGTACTTAGCAACTTGTCGAGATTTCCTTGAGTATTCACACCACTCCTAGTATCCTTTGGCAACCTGGTATCCACGATACCGCCTAATTGAGTTTCACCCACTCCTAATTGTGCAGTATTCTTCACCACTCCTGGTATCCCTATTAGCGAATAACCTTCAGTTAGCCTAGATCAATTGATTATTCGCACCACTCCTGGTACTAGACGATATCGCCTAGATTCCCTTAACCTTTTAGAGTTAAGTTATAAGTGTTTTGATTCTCTCTAGAATTGCAATCATAGATTGCTTACAAGTCGTTCAAACAATAACTCTCACAAAGAGGATTTGAATACAATACAAAACAGTCTAAACACTTGCAGGTGTTTCTTTCATCTCTCTATTTTTCTCTCCTTACATAAGTAAATATGCCATACATTGAAGTACTAAAGGGATGCTTTATTTTTCTCTTCTCTCTCTTTCTCTCATGTGATAAACACAAGCAAATATTACAATAAAATTTTTGAGAGACTCTTCTGTGTTTTTTTTTTTATCACTCTCTTCTTTTTTCAAGTGGATATTCTAATGAAACTTGTAACACCCCAAAATAGATGTGTTAGACTGACTATATTTTTTCGTAAAATATACACGTAGATAACTTGAATTAACTTTCACCCTCAATAGAAAATAATACATTATTACAACCCGATTAGTTTGAAAATAAAATATTCATACACAAGTCTGGATCAATTATAAAACTATTAAAAACATAATCTCAAAACATAATCTCAGGTCCTCTATCCCATGTCTCTCATCCTTTATACATGTCTAGTAGCAACATTCAACCATTTGTAATATTGTCTGCTTCCGTATAACATCACACATTATACAATCATCGCATTCACATGCACACACAAATATGAGTGAGCTAACGAAAACAATCATACAACTTACACATCATAAAATATATCATAGTCATAATTTCACATTCCATTCATAGTGCACATACCAATATTCCAACATCAAACCATATTTTATACGTCAATATGCATCACATACCATACTATTAGTGTTGAGTTTTTAGTAAACCGAATTCATTTTTGACTCGTTGAAATTTGCCATCTTTTTTAAACTCAAGTCAATTTGAACAAAAAATTTGTCAAAGTTAGTTCACGAGTTTTAAATCATTTTGAGAACTCTAAATTTTTATAATAATTTTAAAACAAAAAATATATTTAAAAAATTAAACTTTAAAATAATTAAAACGTATTTAATTTATTATATCTTTGAACTAGTATTATATTATATTATCATTAAAAATTCTTTTGATTGTTTTCAATTTTTCAGTTATCTTTTCACTCTAATATTGTAATAAATATGTTATGTGTATCTGAGAAGTCTATTATCTAAAGACAAAGAACAACATACAACATAAATAATAACACGAATACTATTTCGAATGCAACAAGATTTATACTAGGAGAAAAATAAAGCTATTTCTACCTATGATGTAATAATGATTAATTTGCATATAGTTTCTACGTCGTATCTGAGTTCAAGACAAGTTCCTCTCACGCATTAGAGATTCTATCTTTCCAACATCTTCCGGAGTGTCAACACCATGGGCCTCATGATTAACCTTTATCACCTATAGCAGAAAATGAAAACACACATTTCAATAAAGTGAGCAACTACAATGATGAGTATACAAATATTTCAGTAGCATTTGCTAGATAGATAAGACTCTAACTATCTTGACGTAAATGTCACTTAAATTTAGAATAACATTCTGTAAACACTAACAGGTAGTTATTCGTTGCATGGAATTTATAATAATGAATTTAAGTAGAACTTTGAGATTTGTATTTCAAATTTTATGTGAATTCTGATCACTTAGCCTTTAACTCCATTACTGTTGAAGAGTATAAGGGAAGACAATGAACCAGATGAACTCGATTAGTAAGCACTCAGCTAGTTAATTAGGCTCATAAAAACTTGATTTATGATGCAAAATGACATCGATTACATGCGGTGAGCATGAGCCCATAATAATTCAATTTATTTTGCTCATGAACAATCTTGAAGCATATTGGGTGTGAGATGAGAAAGTAGGAAGAACAAATCTTGTACATTCAATTAGATTTAACTAAAATAATCTTTTGATATCCATCAATGATTGTTTAACAAAGATTAATCCCTCTTACCTCCCATTAAATATACAGATAAGGTGTATAAAAAAAACTAAATATAAAATATAATAAATGCATCATGTGTATAAATGATGATATTTATCTAAATTATGACTTTTGATGACGCGAGCTAAATTAGAAAAATCGAGACCTATAGTAGTTGATCTTAAACTAAATAACGGTTCATTTAAAACTCAACTTTGTTCAAATAGAACCAATTCTTATGAAGGTGAATCAAGTTGAGTCAAATCAACTGGTTCCAACAGCAGTAGAGCACGTGAAGTGCACCTCAACCAATTTTTTTATACTATAATCAGTGACTTCCGTCTGAAAAGTACTTCATAAGAACTGCAGTGCAGAGGAACATAACAGCAAAAAGACCAAAACATCTGTCAAGAGGATTTATGTTTAGGAGAAATTGGGTAGAAGCAAGGCCCGTATAAGAGAAAGTCTATTATGGCAGTTAGTGCAAACAAATATGAACAGAAAGGTATAAGATTGATCAACTTGTTAGTGGAAGGAATCAGGTTTATCGAATTACTTAGAGGATATTCATATTGTTCTTTTCTGCAGCCACCAATACGAACACCCTACTCTACTTTCTTTCAATTTATAATTGTTTATTCTAAAACATACGTTTTCTTATGTACTGCTACAATACAACACCTTCCCTCCTCTCTTCGCTTGATATATTCCGGGTAAGGTAGGTTTCTTACCCCTCTGCCGCCAGCGTCTGTCGTCCCTGTCCTCCTCGGAAAGAATCAGACTGGGCGACTGTCCCCGTTCCTCATTGAAATCTTCCGCAAGTTTGATTACTCTTGGTCGTCGCTCCGCCAATTCCGATTAGCCTCCTCCACATCTCGGGCCACTTCCATGGCAGTCAGCAAATCTTTTGGGTTATGTGGGCGGATTTGATTTCTGATTTCACCTTGCAGTCCCGCAAAAAAATACCCCATAAGTTGGTCCTCCGTTATCTCCTTCGTTTGCGCCACCAACCTCTCGAATTCCTGAATATACTCCTCCACCGCCCCTTTCTACCTTAACGCCGCCAGCCTTTCGAACACAGTTCCCCTGTCCCGGCCTCCAAATCTTCTCACCAAAGCCTCCCGCAGTTCTTCCCAAGAAGGATTCTTGGCTTTGGCTTTCCAGAATCGGAACCAATAAAGGGCGCTCCCCTCCATGCAAATGTAGGCCAGCATGAGTCTTTCTCTTCCCGTAACGTTTTGAATTTCGAAGAACTTTTCCGCCCTTGAAACCCATCCCAGCGGGTCGAGTCCTTCGAACATGGGTAACTCCACCCTCTTCACCCAACTGGGTTGTAATTCGCTTCTGTCATCGTCAAGTTCTTCCTCTGAACACTCCTTCCTCCCTCTTCTGATTTCGTTCACAGAAACCTGACCCCCCTCTGACTTTCGATCAAGATTCCGCGTTCGCCCGCCAATAACTCGCTTGAGTTCTTTGATTTCTTGACGTAGTGCCATCATTTCCGCCTTCAACCCTTCCATCATCGTCTCTATCGCCTCCATTCTCCTTTCCATCCTGTTCTCCATCGCCTCCATCTTCCCTTCCAAGACGTTCATCTTTCCTTCCATCCTTCCCTCCAATGCGTTCAATTTTCCTTCCATCTCGCTCCTCTCTAAGTGATCCGGCAGGTCGGACCAATTGGTAGGTTTCTCGATAAGAAATCCATCTAAACTCCTCACTCACACACGTTACACCAGAGATAAAGGGTAGAAAAACTAAGTAATTCTGCTATTATTACGCCAATCTGTACACTCAAAGCCTCCAAGGGAGCAATTCCCCCTCCACAGGGTAAATGTGTCCTGTCTATACAAAGAATTTACAAAAACTAAACTCTTACAAGAGTTTCTCAGCCCTTTATATTGGCTCCGTTTTCCCGCCAACTCACTGTTATTACAGTTACACCCTATTAACTCCCCTAACAGCCTCATTCCCTTTTTTTCCTTCTCTCGTAAACTCTCAGTATCCTACCACATACGTTTTGTTATGTACTGCTACAATACAACACCTCAGTGGCTTGATCCTCTATTCCCTTATCCCTCATATCATTGACTCGTGGACTGTCTTACTAGGCTGTCACCCAAGTGTTCAGAGTTCAATAGTCAGACAACTTTATTGGAGAACCTGAAATGTGATGGTTGGACAACTCACATAACATCTGATGGCAAATTGGCAACCAAACCTTATACATGGATTTGAAAGGCTATTTGTATATCATTAGGATATTATATACGGTCAATATAGAAATAGAATAATAAAGTAAAAATTTTGCACCTTAGTCGAATAAAGTTAAAACAAGGACCTACATAAATAGCTTAGGTACCTTCATCTTGTAGCCATTCTCAAGGACTTTAAGCTGCTCCAAATCCTCCTCTAGTTGCAAAGGAGTAGGTTGAAGATCAGGGTATATCCTTAGAAACTTCACATCATAGCTCTAGTAGATTCATCGACAGAAAAAATGTTAACTCACAATGAAGCAAATAATGGTAACAATCTAAAGACAAATGGACAACAAACAATGATTGTTATTACAGAAAATAGGAAAATTTTTAACGATTGTGGTACCTGAATCCCTAGATGAAGCAAATACGGGAACTGTTGATTGACCTTCCCTGACCTGCGTACATGTGCAAGCATTTATCCAGTTATACCAAAATATGTATAACAATTTCACATGTTTTGTGAATGAAGTAACAATTAAGATGGGAAATATGAACTTAAATTATTAGTAACTTACTTGTTAAATGGGATTAACCCTCGGGAAAAATAGATGGCATAACCACGGTTATCTATCACACATTTCACTCTATTTGGATCATGAGCATCTTCAGGCTTTAAAGATGTGACTGCAGTGCTGAACACTGCATCTGGAGCTGCCTTTATAGGTCAGGGTTCAGGATAGATAGTGCAAGGGAATAATATAAAATTATAAACAACCAGATATATAGAAATATGTCCTTTTAGGCAGAGTAACAGTACTTAAATGGGAAGATTTTCAAGATAATGTGATGCCAAAATAGTGTTTAGGACCTATTGATTTACCATTATGTTCAGAACAAAAAGCACAAAAAGGATCACAACTAAAGCAGGCTGTCATTTATTTTTTTGGCAATGGAACATTATTTACATTTTCCACGGTATGAAAATAACAAATTTATGAAGTAAAAAACTCTTACCTGCAAAGCTTTCACAACACCGTCTATTATCTCAGGTTCAATAAGTGGTTCATCACCCTGAATGTTGACAACAATATCATAATTTTTCCCAAGCTTCTGTAGGGCTTCATTGCAGCGCTCCGTACCTATCACGAAAAATAAAGAGTATGAAACATTGTGAAGTAAAAAGCTTTGAGTGACTACTATACAAAAGAAACTGATTAGCTTACCATTTTTGCAAGTTTCTGATGTCATAATAACATCAGCTCCAAATTGTCGACAGCAGTCAGCAATCTTTTCATCATCAGTTGCCACAACTAAAACCAGAAAAAATTATCAAGAAGAAGCAAGATGTGCACATTCATGTATGCATCTACCAAATTGTAAAACTGTCTACTACACTTTCTTGAACATGAAGCACCAGGCAAAGTGCACAAGTAGTGCACAAAAATCTACCTATATTACAATCCAGACTAAATCATGATATTCTTTGGTCAGTTTTCCTAGAAATTCCTAAAGGAAAGCAACACAATACTGGGAGATCCTGGAAACATTTAAGATTTGTTACCTTCAAAAGACCAACAAGAGGTTTTACACGCATGAACAAATTCAGATACAGCAAAAGCTGAAAGAAATATAATACATTTACATGTCCATTCCTAGGATGTGTTTGAACATAAGATGTTGTGTCTGAGAAACGTCCTATCAAAAGCAACACATGTCTGAAAACATGAAAACATAATTTAAACTTCACTCAGCTTCTTTATTGGTGAGAACCATCCACTGATCAGAAAAGGAGAACAAAAAACTTAATTACTTCACCACTTATACTACTTGATGTGGGACTGAAACACCCCATACTACCCTGCCCATCACTTAAGCTTCACTTAGAGGCATATACTTTAACATACCAATTTTAAAGATTAACTTGACTCGAAGTTATATATTAAGTTATACTACTAATGCCAGATTAGATGAAGATCATGGGGATAGACCTACCAATATGATCCAATGTAGCCGCCAGCTTTGCCCTTTCCCATGTTCTCTGTAAAAACCAAATTAGGTAAAATACATCATAATCTGACCTATGAAGAGAAATATATGCTGGAAATATTTACTATAATCAAGGAGTCAACGGAAATTTTCTAATAAACTATAACCCCGTTTCTCCACAAGTTTCTCGGTATTTTTTACTCTAGGTAAACTTCACCTTCAATTCTCCTATAAAAGCTATCACCAAGTATGTTATGACATAAAGGACAAATGGAGAATTCAACCCAAAAAATCTAGTTGATTAAGTGAAAGAACCTCAAAGCTTAAGTAAAACATCATGTAAGTAGCATATATTACTCAATGTGGGACTCCTACTACTTTCACCTCTTTAAGAGCTGACGTTCATAATGGCTTTAACTATATTCACATTCCAATAGTAACCCTTTTCTCTTTTACAGCTTTTTACTCATCCTTGACAAGAGGAGAGTCCAACTAAAAAGATTAGAAACTTAAGACTTAAGAAGCTAGTCAAGTAGTTTATCTTAATCCATACGAGACTCATATTATCGAATCACGTCCTTTCTTTGATAATCCAGAGTCTATACTATGTTAGACTTAATGTTTAGAAAATTATTAATATCAAACAAAATTAACCCTTGAACCTTTTCAGATTTTATTTATTGATACAAAGTGTATGCATTTTCAATTTAAAATATTTTTTAAGTAAAATTCATCACAAACAGAGTTAAAGAACAAAAATCAAGAAGAGAGAGAGTAGAGGGTGGCACCTGGATCATGGGCTTGCCCAGGATTTGAATCAGAGGCTTTCCCGGAAACCGAGAAGATGCATATCGGGCGGGTATAATACCCAGGACCCGGCTCCGAAACTTGTTGAATCGGATCATGTAAGCACGTGCACCCACCGCCGCTGCAATCGCCACTCCCGCAACAATTCCATGGACAACCCACGTCTTTGCACTTGTCGAAGATCCAAACGACGCCGTAGAAGAAGAAGAAGAAGACGAAGAACAAGGTGAGGGGAAATTTGCCATGACTCAAACAAAGAGAAAACTTTGAAAAATGAATGATTATGCTCAATTTTGGCAATCAACTTCAGATCTAACGTTAAATTAAATCTATCAGTCTTACTTTGAAAAAAGGTTCGGGTTGCATACTATTTGTTATCCAAATTGTAATTAAAAACAATTATTTATTATTCGTGAGATATTAGTTTAAAAACTATTTGTGCATATTTTAAAATGGATATCAATGAATATTAAAAAAATATATATTTAAATTTTTAAATTAAAATTAAAAAATATTTAATATAATATAAAATCAATTAAAAATAAATTAAAATTCAATTTTAATTAAATTTAATCTAATAAAATATAAATTAATTAATTAATTAAATTTAAAAGAATATAAATTAATTTTTTATATTATTCTTTTGCAAGTAATGAATACTTGCGAGATGGTAGGATATTTATGTCTGATATGTTAATAAGTAATTTGTAGATAATAAATATCTAAATATACTAGTTATCCAATGTAAATTTTATCCATAAATTAAGGACCAAAATTAATTACATCTAATAAGACCAAAATTGTTATTAAATCATAATTTTATTTATTCTCTCTTACTTTCGAAAATTTTTATACTTTTTTATCACTTGTGTAATTTTTTATAATGAATAATTAACTCATTGTTTTTATTTTATTCACTATAAAGAAATTTAATAACCTATTTATATTTCGCATTTGAACAATTTTATTTTATTGAATTACTAAAAATATATTAACGTTAAGCTAAAGTTGATGTTAAATTTTATTATTAAAACTTGTTATTAATATTAAAATGAAACCATTATTATTAATATTTTATATAAATAAAAATTAATAACATATTTATAATTTTGATCAAAATTTCGAATATTTATCTATTCTAAGATTATATTCGATTACAACTCCTTAATTTTAAAATTAAAGTTCATACCTTAGTTATGTTATATTACTTTCCATTAAAAAAAAAAAAATAGGCTCATTTAAAGCTTTTTTTTTCTTCTGTACTTGACTTATTAACACTTTTTTTAATAAAGTCATTATTTTAGGATAAGAAGCATTCTTTTTTCTAAAAATTAAAATGTTGACTTAATAATTAAAACGTGTACTTTTACATGAATTATGATGGTATAAATCTAAAATATTGTCACTTTTTTTAAATGATAAGTATTTTTTTTACTTTTTTACTTAGAAACCTAGTCTTATGAAGTGAAAATAAAATAAAAATGTTAAGACAATATTGTTTAGAGACCAACCATCTAACAACTCAATTTTGGGTGTTTAATAAAATAACATTAAATGGAATATCACTCTGTGTGAAATGTTGTTTTAAAGAAATAACATCTAAAAGAAAAATATTTTATAACATCTTTTATAAATGAAATCAAGCTTATAATAATGTTTTCTTATATTGTCTTATGGATAAACCTTTATGAACAACGTCTAATAAAAGGAAACATCTCTCTTATCGAATCATCTAATGCACAATATGGGTAACAAACAGCGTTTTACAAACAACATTTAAACACCTAAACGAGCAACGTCTTACAAGCTAGCGTTTTATGAATAGAAGCATCTATCTCATAATAACATTTAAGTTTAAAGTATGTTTTATTCAAAATAGATTTATTTCAAGAAATAGCGTCTTATGGAATGTACTGTCTAACAAAAGACCGCTAAACGCTACATATCTCAAACATCTTTTGAAGCATATAATATTTTACACCATCTGATGATCATATATGTTGAATACTTTATTAAATGATACATTTATTAATGAAATGAAAAATGATAAAATATTTTGAACACATAATACGGCCTAACACTTATCAACGTTCAAAGTATTTAATGCATGTAGATAAAGTGTTTTGATGCTTATATACCTTATTCTTGATATTTGTGCAGATGACTAAAGCAGAAAGACTTAATCAGAATCATTGCACCCAAGAAAAAGACGTTGAGAGATATAAAGAACATTCTAGGAATGTTTCCCTTGAAGACTTCTACTCTAACACATTATTCAAGCTCTATTTTGATAAAGGTTATGCAAAACACTATACCTCCACAAAGTAGATTTGAGTTTGATTTCTCATTTAAAGCATGAAGTCAAACTCTCAAGAAAGAGACCTCAACCCTAGTAGCCCTATCAAATGGTGATTCAACATAGATTCTACATCAAATACATGTATCTTTACTGATTAACCAATTTCTAAATGTTGCAGTAGATCCCAAAGAGATACCAGTTCCTCAAGAATTTATCCTAAATCGGGATCTTTTGGCTCTACTTTATCCGAGTTTTTTCGAGGGAGCAACCCCATTTTTACCTTGAATTAGTCAAAATACAGAGAATTTCTTACCTTTCGTGGAGGATTAGATCTAATAACTAGAGGTCTATCGATGACCGATATTATACACCATCATTTAACTATTGCAATTCTTTTCTTGATAGTGGGTCACATGTGTAAGACCAATTGGGGTATTGGTCACAATATAAAAGACATTTTAGAGGCACATAAAGGTCCATTTACAGGTTAGGGTCATAAAGGTATATATGATGAGATTCTAAAAATGGCACGACATGCTCAATTATCTATTAATCTAGCTATGTTAGGCTCTTTGACCATTGTTGTAGCTCACCATATGTATTTTATGCCTCCTTATCCATACCTAGATACTTTAAGAGCGGTGCAACAAAATGGTTAGCGTGAACAACAAACCAAGAGGGGGATGAATTGGTTTCTAATAGTAAATTTGTGTCTTTAATAAATTTTTCAATATTTTAATTTCCTTAACAACTAATTAAAACAATAAAGAGAGTAAGGAAGAGAGAAAATTGCACAATTGATTTTTATACTGATTTAGATCACAAGGATCATACGTCCAGTTGCTAATCCCAAACGAAGATTAAGTTTCCATTATCACAAAACCAAGAAACTATTACAATTATAAAGACAGACAAGTTTAACATTTAGAAAACACCTTTCTTGTTACCACAAGAGATGAAACTCACTTCCCCTAAATGTCACAAGAGATGAACACCTCCTCTGAATGCTTCACGAAGGATGAACACCTCCTTTGAATCTTCATAAAGGATGACAAGCTTCACTCAGCAACAACAATAACACTCAATCACACTCTCGGTGAAAGTTCTCGCTCTATGCCAACACTAAGTTCTCAAAGCCACAACACAAGGGTTACACAAACCCTAGAACACACATTTTAGAAAACACAATGCTCAGATATGTTTTTATGTTTTAAAATGGGAGACTCAAATCAATATATAACGATCTCACTCAAGGACACCTCCAAAAATATGTTGACAGTTATTTAACACATGATAATCGATTATCCACTTATGGTAATCGATTATGCATTTAATGAATGCACAATGACTAAAAACATGCCAAAAAACTCCAACAGTTAGTCGTGATAATCGATCATTGTAAGTCATTATTGATTATGGCTAATCGATTATCATAGGCTGGTAATCGATTATTCTAGAGACCAAAATGAGTTTTTAGCAAACTTAAAACCTCTATGTGATAATCGATTATTGCAAAGTTTTTGTGACACAAAAACGAATTTTAAATCAAACAATACAAGGAATCAACCACAAATAAATCCATATACATAAATTTACTTATTAGAAAAACTTTAACACAAAACACAAGTCTTCAGGAAGATCTTCTTGCAACTTGAGCACTTGAGAATTGATTTTAGGCATCATCAAAACTTCTAACTTCAAGATTTTGCTAACAATCTCCCCCTTTTTGATGATGATCAAAACTCCTCTAATTTAAAGCTTTTGATAACCTGTACTCATAACCTGTAACTCATACATAACTTAAAGAAAGGGATTAATAAACAAGAGATAAATATATTAAAGCCTTTAAACTTATTTCTCCTCCTTTTAGATCATTATTAAAAAGAGAAATGTATGATTAAGTTATTTCTCCCCTTTAATAAAATACTCACCCTAAATATAAGCCACAAATAAATAAATAAAGCAAAGGGAATAATAAAGCAAAATTTCATTAAGCATAAAGCACAAAACATATGAAAAAATAAATGCAACATTGCATGAAGGAGAATACAAGGAAACTAGAACTCATCGCTATCATTAACATCTAAAGGGTTTACTAGATCTTTTATGACTTGAACCCTAACGTCTAGATTCCTAATGAGAGAATAAACTTCTTCCTACCTAGAGGCTTGAAGAATGGACATGTCAAACAACTTCCTAAAAATGATTTCTAGAGAATAAGAGGACATTTTCTTCAGTTGGGTTCCCTATATCATCACGATGAACATAGGTATTACCTTGTATGATGAATCCATCTGGTGGAGGGAAGAGGCCCTAATCTAACTTCCATTATGGGTGCTCTGAAATGCTTCTCCTAAGACATCTACCCCTTTATATTCACAAATTCTTGATACCAATAAAGCCTAGGGAAGAGGGTAGTGTGGAAACCTCTTGGCCTTCATCATTGTGTCGCAGATGAGATTGGGCCAATAAATCAGGATGTCATTGATTATCCCATAGATAATCATGAGATCAGGTTCGGAGCACTGAGCATGGTTTGAAGCTTGAGGACATAGCAGTCAGACAATCAAGAAGTGGATCAGTCTCACATCCTTCTTAAGACTGCCCACAAGCAACTGCTTCCTGTTGATGTGCACCTTAGGATCCTTTAGAAAATAGTAAAAGGCCATGATTTTGTTGAAGCCTTTAAGGCCTTGAGAGAGAATAATCGCATCCCAATGCAACTAGATATGAGCCACTATAGTCCAGATGTCGTCGTCTAACATAATGTGTACTCATTTTACTCTTGTAGAGCAGACCCCATCATGAACCCTCAAGTTGAAAAAAAACACCCTTACCAAGTCAGGATAATACTTACCTTAAATCTCTAAGATAGACTAGATGCCTTGATGAAAGATCTGCGGAGGGAACTAAAACTCATATATGTGAAACCAGTTAAGATGAACATACTTGGGAGATATCAACTTTCTCTGCTTCCAAAAGGTGGTGAACTTTCTATGCTTTTTTTCGTCGGAGATCCAACCACTCAAATTGTTATTATGACCTCTGTGATGGATGGAGGAAGAAGGATGTGAACTTCTTCTAGTGGGAACCTTTCTTCTATCAGCCATTTCAGAAGATAGGATCAAGAAAAGCTAAAGGGGTGGATGGCAAGATGCATAAAATAGAGCAAAGATGACCAAATATGAGCTGGAATGCATACATTAATTATAGAACCCTATGTATAGTAACCAGACCCTAAAAGCTTCATAAATGCATAATATAGTCGTTTATGACTATTACAACGACTATATTTGGAGTTCCCAACAATCAAAACGCGTGATAATCGATTATTTCTTTATGATAATTGATTATCATTTCAAAAAGTAAAAGCCCATAACTTAAGATAATTGATTATGGCTTCATGATAATTGATTATGGCTTCATGATAATTGATTATTCTAGAACTTATTGAAATTTTCTAAAGGGAAGGATTATCAATTATCAGTATGGGATAATTGATTATGGCACGAGGTTTTATGATGAACATGAAAATGCAACAAATAAGACCTCTAAGAGATTTATAAGATCCTTAAATCCCTTCTAAGCTCATAAGATCTATCCTTGGGCAATGCTTTAGTGAAAATGTCTGCTAATTGGTGCTTGGTATCTACATATTCTATCTCACAATCTCCCTTTTCAACATGGTTTCTAAGAAAGTGGTACCTAATCTCTATGTTCGGTTCTAGAGTGCATAATGGGATTCTTAGTAAGATTCATGATACTAGTATTATAACACTTAAAAGGTATATGGTCAATATATATATCAAAATCCTCTAATTTTTGTTTCATCCATAAGATTTGTGCATAACAGTTACCTACTGCAATATACTCAACCTCAATAGTAAAAAGGGCTACATAGGCTTGTTTCTTAGAATGTTAGGAAACTAAGGAACTACCTAAAAGGTGACATGTACCACTAGTGTTTTTTCTATCTATCTTACACCTTTCATTATCTACATCTGAAAATCATACAAGACTAGGTTCAGCCCTAGAAGGATACCATAAACCAAAAGACACAGTTCCCTTATGGTACTTAAGGATACGCTTAACTACGGTGAGGTGAGACTCTTTAGGACTAGCTTGGTACCTAGCACATGCACAAACACTTTGCATGATATCTAGCGTACTTGTAGTATGATATAATAAAGACCCTATCATGCCCTAAACAGAGTTTGGTTTAGGAGCGTACCTGATTCATCCTTGTCAAGATAACATGAGGTTCCATAAGAGTGGATGCCTCTTTACCTTTGTCCATTTCAAACTTCTTTAGGATTTCTTTACAGTATTTAGTTTGGGAAAGAAGCATACATTCTTTCTTTTGCTTTATTTGTAAACCAAGGAAGAATGTCAACCCACCCATCATTGACATTTCAAATTCACCCTACATAGTCTTAGCAAAATCCTTGCAAAGAGATTTATTAGTTGATCCAAAAATAATATCATCAACATATACCTGGGTAAGCATGATATGTTTTCCTACTCTTTTAATAAATAAAGTGGAATCAATTTTACCTCTATTAAATCTATTTTCTAACAGAAAACTGCCAAGCTTCTCATACCAAAATCTAGGAGCTTGTTTTAAATCATAAAGAGCTTTCTTTATTTTAAAGATCTGATTTGGATATCTATGATCTTCAAAATTAGGTGGTTGTTCAACAAATACATCTTCTTTTAGAAAACCATTTAGAAAAACAATTTTAATATCCATTTGATATAATTTAAATTTCATAATAGATGTATAAGTAAGAAGTAGGCGTATTGCCTCTAACTTGACAACATGGGCATATGTTTCATTATAATCAATACCTTCTTCTTGATTATAGTCTTATGCCGTAAGCCTAGCTAATGCACAAAGGGGGAGAAAAGTTTGATTGATTATTTTCTTGATATTTGATTGCTTGATACTGCTTATTCAGAGTAAATGTTCTGAAATATGTTGAAATTATCTTTTGTTTGCTCTGATATATTGGGAAAAATCATTTAATCACTTGTTCTTACTAAATGCTTATATCAGCTCTGTTATTGGTGATTGCTTGACTGTTTTTATGTGTTGTTTGTGTACAAACATGGTTGCTTATTATTCATGGTTGTGCATCATCAAAAAAGGGGGAGATTGTTGAGATTGTTGATAAGGGAAGCACTGGTTTAGCTAAACCTTAATCTCACAGTGCTCTTGTTTTTTATGATGACAACACATTATTAATAACACATGTATTGTTATGTGTTACATGTTCAATTCTTTATTGTGAATGATATCTTAAAGAACATGTTTGTGTTGATTCTCATATATGTATGTATATTCAATGATTTTATACTTGATACATCATTTGTGATTGCATTACATATGTTTAAGAAAAGAAAACTACATGCACTTTGTTGAACTTATATTGTGTGGCAAAACTTCAAGTTTTAAGTCGACTTCATTATGAAGTAAGTCGATTAAAACTCGTGACTTTGCACAGATTTTCAAAAGCAGTGTTGTGAGTAATTTTGCATTGAAAAGTCTTTCAAAACTTAGTTATAGTGTCTAAGTCGACTGCACGCGCAGTGAATTCGACTTACTTAGTTATTTGTTTTGAAATTCTATTAATGCTTTTGTGTTGTAACGGTTATATTTCAACTATAAGTTAAAGCATTAAATGCAAGTCAACTGAATTAAATGCAAAATCAATTTGGTTGTTATGACCGCTTCTAATTTGTTTTAACTGTTATAACTGTCTGATGACAGTCGACTACATTATTAGCAAAATCGACTACTAGAGCGTATGATTTATAGAAAACTTTAAATAGACGTGATTATGTTGATCACAGAGACTTTTGAACTTTGGATATTCCAACACTTTCATTTGATATTTCAGCTTGTGATCTCTGTGTAAAGACTCCAAGAACTCATCAAGAAGACAGAGGAGATCTTTCTTGGAAGAGTTTCTTAAGGAGGAAGTGATTTGTTCATACTGGTTGATCAAAATCTTCATAGTTGGTGTTCATCATATTGATCAAGATTTCTATCAATCTTTTGAAAGATTGTTGTTGTCCTGTTGGGATTACAGGAGGTGAACTCGTGGAGTTCTGGACACTTTGAGGATTGTTCAAAGTGGGTTGAAGATTGCAGAAGAGGGGATATCTTGTTGCAGATCTTTGTGTTGACTGCCTATACTTTTAGTTAAAGGGTTAGAGAGATTGTCTATACTTTTGACGTGGAGGTCTCTACAGAAATCTTGTTGTAAAAACCTTGACTAATATAGTGCATTGGCTTCCTAGTTGTGGAAGGACACTGGATGTAGGCATTGAGGCTGAACCAGTATAAACACTCTGTGTTTGATTTCTCTTTCCCCTTACTTTTACTTTAAGTCAACTTTACAATTTACACATTCAACTTTATATTTCTGCTACGCTTAAACTTTTTATTCCTTGCGATTTAAGACACTTTGTAAAGGTTTATACTTTGTGAAAAATATTTTAAAAAGACTCTGATTTTTAAACCTCACCAATTCACCCCCCTCTTGGTGTTGAAACTGAGCCATCCTGTTTCCAACATAAATGTTTTTCGATTAAAAACTCTATAAGCTTTATTAATTAGAGAATATCCAAGAAATTTGGCTTCATCAGATTTTGAATCAAATTTTTCAAAATTTTGTTTTCCATTATTCAAAACAAAACATTTACATCTAAATATTTTCAAATGAGAAACATTAGGCTTTCTTCCTTTAAACAGTTCATAAGGAGTACATCTCAAAATAGGTCTAATAAGCATTTTATTTAAAACATAACATGCAGTATTCACAACATCAACCCAAAAATATTTTCGAATTTTTGATTCATTCAAATGAGTTTTAGCAAGTTCTTCTAAAGATCTATTATTTCTTTCTACTACTCCATTTTGTTGTGGAGTTCTAAGCGTAGAAAATTTGAGAAACTCTAAATTCTAAATTTTTTTTTCAAATGATACATTTTGAAATTCCCCTCCATGATCACTACGAATAGATTTTATTTTCAAATCCTTTTCATTTTCAACTTGTTTTGCAAACTTTTTAAGCACTTTGGAGGTTTCACTTTTTAGAGTAATAAAGAATCTCCATGTATATCTTTAATAATCATAACTAAAGCATAATAATTTCTCCAAAAACTTTTTATCCTTGAAGGACCAAATAAATTCATGTGCAAGAGTTTTAAGGATTTTTCACTAGAAACAATATTTTTCGAATTAAAAGATAATTTCATTTATTTACCCTTTTGACATGCAGCACACAATTTGTCCTTTACAAATTTTAATTTTGATAATCCAATTACTAAGTCTTTAGATGTAAGTTTATTCAATTGTTGCATATGAATATGAGCACCTTCTTATGCCACAACCATGAATTTTCTTCTTTTACTACTAAACATTAAATATTTCTATTTGATGCATTTTCTAAATCAATTAAATAAATATTTGCATGCCTAATACCTTTTAAAGCAATTTGAGAATAATCTTTTTCTTGGATAGTGTAGTAATTTGGTTTGAAGGTTACCTTGAGACCTTTTCCAATGTCTCCTATACCAAGGATCTTTTCCTTGTTGTTGTCACCATATGTGACATAACCTTGTTCCTTTTTCCGGAAGTTTGTAAACTTTTTTTTATCTCCTGTCATGTTCCTTGAGCAACCACTCTCAAGGTACCACATGGACTTCCTAGATTTCAAACTTATCTACAAAATAAATATGAACAAGTTATTTTAGGTACCCAATAATTTTGTATGGGTCCTTTGGGTTACTTAGAAAAAATATTTTAAATTATTTATAACCCAAGTATATTTTCTAAAAAATAACACCATAATGTTTTATTTTACATTTCTTTGAAGTGTGACCCTTCTTCATGCAATAAAAACAAGTAGCAACATCTGAGTTCATATGTGTAGTTCCTTCTCCTACCTAAACTCTACGAGATATTTTATTTTTATTTTTATAATTATGATTATAATTATACTGAGAAACATACTTATTTTTAACAACATTTTTCTTTTGTAAATTATTTTTTCTAATTTCAGCATGGGTTGTTTTATCTAGTAATTTCTTTTTATTTATACAAGACATACATTCATCACTACTAGTATATTTTCCCTTCTCATAATATAAAATTTTATTTTTCAAATCTGTTTTTTTCAAGAATATTTTCATATTTTGAATTTAATTCTTTAAAATCCTTTTTCAATTTCTTATGAACAATATCTAATTTATCATATTCAATAAGCAATTCTTTATAAGTATCATGTAATTCACTATCACTATAAACAAAATTTTCAGAATTACTAGAAGAACTTACTTAGCTTTCCAATATATTCTCGTCTGTCATTAAACAAATATTTGTTTGCTCATCAAAATCACTTGAGCTTGATGTAGATCCAATATCCTCATCCCAAGCAATATACCCTTTCTTTTTCTTAAAGAACTTATTTTGACTTCTTTCTTCACCCTTCTATGGATTTGGGCAATAAGCTTTCATGTGTCCTTTCTCTCCGCAACCATAACAACGATAATTTGACAAGGATTCTTGATTCTCCTTCTTCCCGCTTCTAAATCTTCTTTTTCACTTAGACTTCATGAACTTACTTAGCTTTTTAATGATGAGACTCATATTTTCTTCTTCTTCAGATTCCTCATATTTTAATGATGAAAGCTAACATCTTTTTCTTTCCTTTTTCTTCATATTCGCTCAATCTTCCGAGATCCAATTCATGTTCTCTCAATTTACCAAAAAATGTAGCCATTGACATGGTATTGAGATTTTGTGACTCACTTATAGCAGTCACCTTTGGTTGCCAAGTCCTGTCCAACAATTTAAGAATTTTCATAATTAATTCATCAGTATCGAAATACTTACCTAGCCCAATGAGATGATTGATAATGGTTGAAAATATTATTTTCTGTGATGTAATTTTGATATTAAATGCACCCTTCTTGACTTAGAAACTTGCTTTAACTCATGTTTTTGCTTTAGTTTTGTGAATAAGAGATTTGAGGTTATACTTGATTATTTTATCACTAAATTCCCTTGATTTTGTAGGCTATTGGAATGAATTGAAAGAAGAGTCAAAGTATCAAATGCTTGGAGTGCAGAAAAGTCAACCAGAATACAGAAAAGTCAACCAAAGTGCAGAAAAGTCAACCAGAATGCAGAAAAGTCAACAAGAGTGCAGTTTAGCACCACAAATAGCGTTGAGCGCAAAAAAGGGGCGTTGAGCGCCAATTTCTTCTGTCTCACGCTTGAGCGCCACTATTGAGCGTCGGTTTAGTGTCGCAGCAACCGTTGAGTGCCCTTTTAGGGGCGTTGAGCACCGGCGATGCGGGTTTTGACCTATTTTCTGTTATTTTTATTATCTGTTTTAGGCATGGACCCATTTTCTGTTATTTTTCTGCCTTATTTAAAGACTTGGATGTCTTAAGGTTGTATCTTTTGATGGCTTAAGCACAAAAACACATTTTTCACCCCTTTGGAGACAAATTTGGGGATGCAAGAGCTCTCCTCTTCTCTTTCTAAGGTTTCTATCTCTTTCATTCCATTGTACACCTAGTTCTTCCATGACGGTGGAAAACTAATCTCATTTGTTATTGGGGATGATGTAACCTCTAAACTCTCTTGTATTTGAATTGATTTATATTATAAATGCTTCTTTCATTAATTGTTAGGGTTTTTCCTCTATACTCAATGCTTGCTTTGTTTAACTCATTCAATTGCATGATTATTGATTTTGTCGATATGGACACATACGGAAAAATCTATAACTGGAGAAATTCTCCCAAAGGTAGTATTACCTGGACATAGGAATATGAGGGTTGGTTGCATATACACTCTTGTGCTTCAGAATTAATTATTAGGGATGCTAGGAATTGTACGAACTCGTAATTAAGGATATGCTTACTTCACTGAGACATCGGGTTTAAGTGTTTTAGAGAGTGACATTAACATTAATGAAGAAGATGAATTTGTTTATGCATGAGAGTGATTAGGTGAAATCTAAACCCTAACAACATATTCATCTCATATTATCAACATCATCCATTCACTTTTGTGTTTTGCCTCAATTGATCAAATTGCATTCATGTTCATTTTTCTGCACTTTGCATTCAAAAACCTCAAAATATTATTCTTATAGTCTTAATTAGTTAAGAAAAAGCATAATTGTTTAGTGTCATGAGTCTCTTGGGAAAACGATACTTGGTCTTACCATTTATATTACTCGATACGATTCGGTACACTTGTCGGAGTCTTAACAATGATTCACAATGTGAGTGAAGCGTTTCTGAACATCTCGTATTCATGGATTAAAAATATTCTTTCTCTCTCTTCTAACATCATTTGTTCCTTCGTGACCTTAACATCTCCCACAACTCTTAAGCATTCTTACAAGTAGAGACCTTGTAAAACTCATCAACAATTAAAGTAGATGATATTATATTTTGAGCCCTTACATGTTGTTGGGATCTTCTTCTATCGTCAACTTTCCATTGGTCACGAGGTTTAGGTTCTTGTAAATTGTTAATAAAATCAATAGGAACAAAAGGATCATTTGTGATAGTTTCCCAAATCTCACTATCAACAAATTCCACAAAAAATTGTATTCTGACTTTCCACATAGTTTTTACCAGTAAATAAAGGAGGTTTGTTGATAGAGGCACCCTTAGTAAAGGTGATGTTTCCCTGTCATTGAATTACTATCAAATTATGCTCTAATACCAATTGTCAGAGTAGTGCAGCGGAATGGTGAGAGTGAAACCAAAAGGGAGGTGAATTGGTCTATAATCGCAAATTCGTGCCTTTAATAAATTTCTCAATATTTTAATTTCCTTATCAATTAATTAAAATAATAAAGAAAGTAAGAAAGAGAGAAAATTGCACAAATGATTTTTACACTGGTTTAGAACGCAAAGATCCTACGTCCAATTGCTAATCCCAATTAGAGATCAACTTTCCACTAGCAAAAAACCAATAGATTGTTACAATCATAAAGAAAGACAAGTTTAAGGTTTAGAAAGCACCTCTCTTGTTACCACAAGAGATGAAACTCACTTTTCCTGAAGGCCACAAGGGATGAAACCTCCTCTGAATGCTTCATGAAGGATGAACACCTCCTTTGAATCTTCTCAAAGGCTTTACTCAACAACAACAACATCACTCAATCACACTCCCAGTGAAAGTTCTCGCTCTATGTCAACACCAAGTTCTCAAAGCCACAACATAAGAGGGTTACATAAACCCTAGAACACACTTTTCAGAAAACATAATGCCTAGATATGTTTTTGTGTTTTAGAATGAGAGACTCAAATCAATATATAAGGATTTCACTCAAGGACACCTCCAAAAATTCATTGTGAGCTATTTAACATGTGATAATCGATTATCCACTTATGGTAATCGATTATGCATTTAATTAATGCACAACGACTAAAAACATGCCTAAAAAGTCCAATGGCTAGTCGTGATAATCAATTATTGTAAGTCATAATCAATTATGGCTAATCGATTATCATAGGCTGGTAATAGATTTTTCCAGAGACCAAAATGATTTTTTAGCAAAGTTAAAACCTTTCTATGATAATTATTCATTGTAGAGTTTTTGTGACTCTAAAACGAATTTTAAATCAAACAATACAAGAAATTAACCATAAATAAAGCCCTATACATAAATCTACTTATTACAAAAGCTTTAACACAAAACAAAAGTCTTCAGGAATATCTTCTTGCAACTTGAGCACTTGAAACTTGATTTTGGGCATCATCAAAACTTCTAACTTCAATATTTTTCTAGCAGCTATTGACTATGGTACACAACTGTAATTATTTACACATCACATGTGGATTGGTGGATTTTTCGTAGTCGGTGATGTTGCACATGCAAGGATTTTTATGGTAAGAGATTATGATCCAACTATTTGATACAACGATCTATTAGATCGTGTCCTTAAACATTGTGATTCAATTATATCACATCTTAACTGGGTATGTATCTTGTTAGGTTTTCACACTTTTGGTTTGTATATTCATAATGATACCATGAGCACATTAGGGTTCCTCAAGATATGTTTTCAGATACAATTATACAATTATACAATTATAGGCGATCTTTGCTCAATGGATACAAAATAAACACGCTTTAGTATCTGGCATAACAGCCCCAAGTGTAGCAACATGTACCTGTTTGACTTGGGGAGGTGAAAATTTAGTAGCAGTAGGCAATAAAGTTGCTTTGTTACCTATTCCTTTAGGAACTGCGAATTTTTTGGTCCATGATATTCATGCATTTACAATTCATGTAACAATATTGATACTCTTAAAGGGTGTTCTATTTGCTCGTAGTTCACGTTTGATACCAAATAAAGCAAATCTACATTTTTATTTCCCTTTTGATGGACCTGGAAGAGGAGGGACATGCCAAGTATCTACTTGGGATCATGTCTTCTTAGGACTATTTTGGATGTACAATTCAATTTCCGTTGTTATATTCCATTTCAGTTGGAAAATGCAGTCAGATGTTTGGGGTAGTATAAGTGATCAAGGGATACTAACTCATATCGTAGGAGGAAATTTTGTGCAGAGTTCCATTACCATTAATGGGTGGCTTCGTGATTTCTTATGGGCACAAGCGTCCCAGGTAATTTAGTCTTATGGTTCTTCATTATCTGCATATGGTTTTTTTTTCTTGGGTGCACATTTTATATGGGCTTTTAGTATAATGTTTTTATTTAATGGTTGTGGTTATTGGCAAGAACTTATTGAATCCTTTGTTTGGGCTCATAATAAATTAAAAGTTACTCCTGCTACTCAGCCTAGAGCCTTGAGCATTGTACACGGATATGCTATAAGAATAACACATTGCCTTCTAGGTTGAATTGCCATAACATGGCATTCTTCTTAGAAAGAATTATTGCAATAGGATAATAGGTAGGAGGATTTGAAAATCATTATGGTATTAAGATTTCCAAACTTTAGTCAAAACTTAGCTCAAGACCCCACTACTACTCATCGTATTTGGTTTGATATTACTACCACACCTAACTTCAATGGAAAAAATAAATAATCAGGTATAATATTTTAAAAGTATAAAACAAGTTTAGAAAAAATGTAAAAGAGATAATGAAGACATATAATCATTTCTTTGCTTTTCTTTACATAGTATTTGAAAGTGTGTATCACGTATTTCTAATCTCTAGTGTTAGTATTGATTAATATTCATTGTCAAAACAATAATAAACTCCCTGAAAAAAATTAAAAATATATAAAATAATATTTTTCTCTTGACATAATTTATTTAACATAAATTGCTTTTATTTAATATTTATATTAGAAATTACATTAAAATATTTTAATAACATCTTTTAAAAAATTAATTTTAAGATTAATTTAACTTTACAAATTTAACTTATAAAATAAGATTTATATTTATTATAGTGAAATTCGATTTTATTTTTAGTCAATTTAAATTTTGAATACAATCTTCCCACGTCCATAAATAATTGATAATAATAGCACAATAGTTTTAATAAATAATAAATTTTAGGCTAAAACCCTCCATTGGTCCTAATATTTGTTTGAAAATCTCAGTTTGGTCCTCAAGTTTTTAAGTGTCTCAATTGGGTCACAAATTTTGTAAAAATGCACAGATTTTACCCCAACCGTTAAGTGATAGCAGACGGCGTTAAGTGAAGTCCACGTGTTGGAGAGAGAATGTGGTGATGTGTCTTTTTTTTTCCGTGGACTGTCTTCATTAAAGGAAGTAGTTATGTGGCATTTGTAATTGGATTTCTGATAAATGAAATCAGAATTAGGGATTTAGGGCATTGAAATTGGAATTGGTGATTTCTTAAACTCCTTGCCAAACAAAGCAAAAGAGGATCATCGAATGCATTGTGGAAGAAGAGGAAGAGAATCCAGGCCATTGTTGACGCGAACAGAGGTAAGTATGTCATTTTCATTGTTGTCGTTTTCATTATTGGTGTATAAATGTCTTTTTCATTGTTGTCGTCTTCATTGTTGTTCGATATTTTGGTTTTTTTTCGTTGTGTAAGTAATGATAATGATTTGTGGTCCCATTTTGCATGTTGAGTGCTTACATTGTACTTTATACTTTGTGGTCCCGAATATGGTTTGTGGAATTTTTTATGAGGTGTAGTGGTCCCCTGTCTGTGAGTGTTGGGTTAGTGGGGTTGTAAGTTTGTTCCCTGTCCCCCTTTTTGTGTCGGTGTGAGTGTTTATTTAGTGAGTGAGTGTCGGTGTGAGTGTTCCCTTAGTGGTAGCAATGAAAAATAAATAATATTTGTCTCCCCCATAATGTACAGGTTATAAAAAAGAAAGTTGGTGATATGGCTGAGGAACGAATTAAAATTGTGGTCCGCCATAGTGGACATTTTGTGAATGATGATAATGGGGAGTTAATATTTGATGGAGAGATAGCAGAATGGTCTGTTGATGCAGACTTCCTGAGCTATTTTGGCATAGTAGCCTCAGTCAAAGAATTAGGTCATATGGACATCAAAGAATTATGGTACGGTTTAGGAGGTCAGTCTGTGCACCTAGATAGGTTAGAGTTATTAATTGATGATAAGGGTGCCATGCATATGTTGAACATTGCTAGGTTAAATGACCAAGTCCATTTGTATGTGGTGCATAATATGGTGGAACCACAAATAATAGAAATGATAGATTGGATTGGTGGTGAAGTTGATGATGAAGGTGATGTTGCAACACAAGTGGAGGGTGAGGGTGATGCCCATTAGGGTGATGAGGATGTTGATGTGCATACTGACCTTGATACAAAAATTGTTGATAGTGATGGTGATGAGGAAGAGGGTGAGGATAATGAGGTGCATAGTGAGGGTGAGGGTGATGCCCAAGAAGGTCATGCCGAAGAGGGTGATGCCCAAGAAGGTCATCCTGAAGAGGGTCATGGTGTGGATGTTGAGGTCCATCAGGTTGAGGATGGTGAGGTCCATCATGAGCAACCTGAGGTACATGAGCTAGATCATTTTGAGGTAGAGGATTTAGGAGAGGATGATGATGATGAGGATAGTGAGGGGGAAGATGTACATGAGCAAGAGAGTGAGGAGGAAGAGCTACAAGATGAAGAAGTTCATGTCAGTGATGAGAGTCTAATTCATGTCAGCGTCCATTGTGAGGCAGATATTGGGACCTCTAAAGGAAATGTTAGAGAAGAACATTGCAGTCCACTACTTGAGTCTTCTCAATCAACACAAAATGAGAACAATATGCATGATGTCCGTGGGTTGTCTGACGATGAGTGGCTGTCGGAGGAGCTGATCAGTGGATCAGAAAATGAGGAGGATGATGGGTCTAGTAAGGTCAGGTTTCCCACTTTTAATATGCCTAAAAGTTTAGAGGCTTATAAATGGGAGGTAGGAACCTATTTCGCTGAGAAAAATGAATTCACAAATGCCATTAGGACTTATGCTCTAAGTAATGGGAGAAACCTCAAGTTTATTAAGAATGACAAGAAAATGATTTGTGTGAAGTGCATGGGTGGAAAAGGAAAATGTAAATGGTATGCGTATTGTGCCTTTAGGAGTGATGTCAATGCATGACAACTAAGAAAAGTTTTTGATACTCACTGCTGTAGTAGGGATTTCAATGTAAAGTTGATGAATTGTAAGTGGTTGAGTCAAAGGATGGAGAAAACTGTGAGAGAAAACCCAAGTATGAAGGTGACGGACATCAGGGACAAAGTCACTAGGAAATGGAATGTAGGAATATCAAGAAATATGGCTTTTAGGGCAAGAGTCATGGCAAAAGATAATGTTGAAGGATCATTCAAAGAACAATTTAGAAGACTTTATGATTATGGTCATGAGCTTCTGAAAACAAATCCAGGTACAACAGTTCAAATTAAAGTTGATAACATTAATGGTGAGGTCATATTCCAAAGATTTTATGTATGCTTGAAGGCATGCAAGGATAGCTTTGTTTGTTGTAGACCTATTATTGGGTTGGATGGATGCTTTTTGAAAGGCAAGTATAGAGGGGAGTTACTAACAGCTGTGGGAAGAGATGGAAACGAGCAAATGTTGCCCATAGCATATGGTGTAGTTGAGGTAGAAAACAAAGACAACTGGACTTGGTTCTTGGAGCTTCTAATTGAGGACCTTGGTGGCAAAGATGTGTGTGCAGGAATCACATTTATTTCAGACCAACAAAAGGTCAGTGATTCATCAAATTCTTCTACAAATAACTTAATATCTTCATAACACAATATAGGTTAAATCTAACTGAATATGTTGAACATGTCAGGGTCTTTTGGCAGCTTTCCAAGATCTTCTACCTGGGGTAGACCAAAGATTTTGTGTTAGACATTTATATTCAAATTTTAGAAAAACATTTCCTGGAAAAAACCTTAAACGTCTCATGTGGAGGGCAGCAATAGCCACACATCCACAACAATGGGAAGCTGAAATGAGGAATATTAAAGACATCAATGTTGACGCTTTTAAATACTTGATTGCCAATTCACCTAGGTATGTATCTCAGTTCTTATTTTTATTTCATATGCTCATACTTCATATTTAAATACTTGACAAGTTATATTTACTTATGCTAGGTTTTGGTCAAGATCTAGATTCACCTCTACATCACAATGTGACACTCTTGTGAACAACATGTGTGAGGCCTTTAATAGTGTGATAGTTGATAGTAGGTCTAAGCCTATTATTAGCATGTTAGAAGACATTAGGGTATATATTATGAAGAGATGGGCTGCCAACAGGACAAAGATGACATCATATCAAGCTTCAGTCTGTCCTAAGGTTTGGAACAAATTTCAGAAGGAGTCATGGTTAGTTAGATATTGGTTACCAAGGTAAGCTTTATAAACTGTGTGACAAGAGAGAAATTATTTGAAGTGTGACAAGAGTCAAGGTAACCTAAATGTGTTCTAAATTGTGTGTTAATTACAGGTGGTCAAGAGAGAAATTATTTGAAGTTATACATATTTCACAATTTGGCCAGCAATATGTTGTGAATGTGGACACCATGGACTGCACATGTAGAAAATGGGCCATTACTGGCATTCCTTGTACGCATGCCATAACTGCAATGAAATTTCTCAACATCAATGCAGAAGATTACATTGGCCACTGGTTTAGGAAGTCCACCTATGAAGAGACTTACAACACTATAATTAACCCCATCAATGGTCAACATTTATGGGAGGTTACACCCTAGTTAGACATATTACCACCAAAGAAGAAGACAATGCCAGGAAGGCCGAAGAAGAAACGAAGATTGGAGGAGTGGGAGTTGAAGAAAAATGACAGTGATTTAAGAAAGGGTGGGCAAAGCAAAAGATGCGCCATCTGCAAAGAACTGGACACAACAAAAAAGGTTGTCCACAAAGACCTATTACCCAATCTGCTGCTGCACAAACTGAAGTCACCCAAGCTCCACTAACAGATGTTCCTATTACTCAAGGATCCACTGTGCTTGGTACTGATGGTGGTCCTCAACAAACACAACCCACTCAACAATCCACTATGCTTGGTACTGACATAGTTCCTCCACAACCATAACCCACCCAACCTATATGTGATCAATGATGTGAACGTCTGTGATGAAGGATGAATGGTCTGCTGCTGCTGCTAAAGTTAATTATATATTGTAGTTTATCATTTTGGATGTACTGTGATGGTCTGTTGATGTTGATGTACATTGGATAACATTTTGGATGTACTTATTCATGACAGTGTTGGATATGAATGTTGGTCATTTTGGATAGTAGTATTTCCCAATTTCATTATCAGTCATCATCTTTATTGATTATTCATTTCTTATGTTTCTTTTGCACTTAAGTACGAATATAAGTAACAGAAATTAAATCAGACAGAACATCACTGTAATGAACAGCCTTCATAAATAAAAGGCAGATTTCAATTACATTAATCAAATCAAAACATTACTTTGATAAACAACCAAGTTTCATAACTAAAATGAAGACACTACAGCCAAGTTTCATAACTGAAATGAAGACACTGCTAATACAAGTTTCAGGCAACTTTCAACAACATTGCCAATAAAATTACATTCAAAGAAAAGATCACAAACAACATCCCCACTAAGATTTTGAACCACTTTTCCAACTTAACTAAGCTTTTATGTATAACAGTCATTCTCATCTTTTCACTATAACTTTCTTCCATCTGCAACACACTGTGTTCCATGCTCATCACACTCACTTCTTCACCTCGTACAGTACCACTCCTTTCTTCTACCATTCCTTGATTTCCTTCTTCAATGCACCACTCAAAGAAGTTGCAGCCAACTAATTCGTCACTCCCACCCTGTTACAACAACAACACCAAGTCCTTCGTCAAAACCCAAATAAAAAAGGCAAACATTCATGGTTATGGAAAACTCACCTTGAAATTAGGGCATCCCCAAATTTTTTTCCCCTTGTTCTTAGTGGTTCTGGCAATACGAAAAACAACATTCACACCACAGAAGCATCTTGGTTTTGCACCCAACCTCTTCACACTCCCAGTACTGTGTTGCATGGCAGAACCCACACATTTACAAGAAGTTGATGAACAAGACATATCCTTACCAGCACCTCAAGACAACTCTTCTTCCCCAAGACGAAAGAAAGCCCTTTTCTTCTTCTTCCCAAACACGACAATTAGGGTGAGAGGGGAGGGGATGCCCTTAAATCTTAGGGCTTGCTCATCCACGTGGATAAACCACCAAAACCATTCCATTTTAGTGCACAATGACACGGGGGAAAAACATAAATTACAACTCAACAGAACTCAGCTACACTTAACGCCGTCTACTATCACTTAACGGTTGGGGTAAAATCTGTGCATTTTTACAAAATTTGTGACCCAATTGAGACACTTAAAAACTTGAGGACCAAACTGAGATTTTCAAACAAATATTAGGACCAATGGAGGGTTTTAGCCTAAATTTTATTAGAATAAATTTTGGTTTATTTTAATCATTAAACTTTAAACTTAACTTAAGTATATAAAAACTAAAATCCACACACCTACATTCTAAATTTGTCTTGTATCTAATTAATGTAACATTTTTACTTCATTACTTTTGCGAATAAAACATGAAATAGGAACTAATGATAACAAAACTTTCGCTTTTTAAAAAAGCGAAGGGACAATTTATTTATTTAAACATCATAGATTGGATGACAACGGGTCGGGTCGAGCACAGACAGTGTCTACCCGCAACCCAACTCGCTAAGTAAAATTGTACCTGTTATCCGCCCCGCTACCTGCTGGATACCCCACCTTAAAAAAATCCGCGAATTTTTTTTCAACCCACAGATTCCCGTTGGATACATGTTTTCAACCCGCGAATATTTAAAAAAAATTATTTTATAAGTTTATAAATGAAAAAATCCAATTTAAATTAAAAAAAAAATACAAATAATATTTAAAACATATGTCAATGGTTAAGTAAATAAAAGTTAAAACTTAGATTCAAACATATGTTGTACAATTTTGTTAATGCACACGCAAGTGCTTGACAGACAAGTGATGATGAATCTTGAAAACATTACGATTTACATTTAGTTAGACATTCAAGAATACAAGCAGCAAAACTTGGTGCCAATCAGGTGAAAAAAAATTAAGACAATTGAATTGAATATACAACAGTGTAAACCAATAATAGTATAATATAGAAAATCCTCTTCCGATGGAAAATCATCTATGCTCATTTACGTATACATAAAAATATATATAAACTTAAACTTAAAGATAGATCATTGACACATGTAATGTAGGAATTTCCATAAAAAACTATTAAAACCTCAAAAACCTAAGTTATTTAGCAGATTTCAGTTTAATAAGAAATGTCATGATACATCTTCAAATTTAGAAACAACCAAACATATTATCACCTAAAGATAAATATGCGCTTGAAAAAAAAGCATCTAGGCCTGAAGATGATAAAAATTCGTCCTCAGAAGGCTCTCATGCCTGCTTCACCCAACCAGTAGTAGGTAACAATCTTTCCAAGTTAAAATGGCCACCCTTTTTAACTTTTCCTTCAGCAACTAGGCGTGGCGCATAGACAGTGATATTACCAGTCAATAGAACAAACAGAACAGACGATAAAAGTGGTATTTCATAGGAGAATAATTTCAAAGCACCAGATCCATCACAGACCCACCATCACAGACCCAATGTTCAGATGTATACCAACACATGATTTAAATCACAGACCCACCATCACAGACCCAATGTTCATATGCGAAGAAGTTAAAGTTGAAGTAAAGAACATCAATACCTTCGTTAGCCTTCCCAAAGCGTGAGTGTGCCCCAACTGATTCTCTACAACAGAAATGTTCCAACTTAGTAACAAAACCCCTAAACACAAAGTAACCTAAACCCCCAAACAAACCAAACACATAAATTGATCTCATCCCCAAACCCAAAACCCTACCGAAAAGAAGTAATTTGGAAGAGATCTAGAAATACTATGCAACGTGCGTCCTAACCTGATCGAGAAATTTTTTTCGAATACCTTCGTTGGAGCTCGTCCACGAGGCTGCAAAGAAGAGCGGGGATGTATTATGAAGAAAAGAACAGCTAAAATCATAAATCTTAATTTAAAATAAGGATTAAAAGGTAATTTCAACTTTTGAGCGGGTAACGAATACTTGCAGATACGGATACTGTAATACCCAAACCCGATCCGATAACAAACGAGTATTAAAAAATTTGTTATCCGCGAATACCTATTACCCGCGGGTACCAACTATCCACAACGGGTTTAATCCGCGGGTACCCGCGGGCATAGGTTTTTTTGAAAATGTCGCTTTAAAAAACCCGACCCGATAATAAAACTTTCGCTTTAAAAAAAAGGTGAAGGGACAATTTATTTAAACATCACAGGTAGACTTATAACGTGGGAATGAGCAATTTTCGTACCACATCAGTTTCGGCACAAAGGGCTTATTCTATCAATAGTATTTTTATATATAAATTTCATTTTTAAGAAAAAAAAATATAATCTATAAATGGATTGCAATAATAAAAATATAATAATATATTAAATAATTTAGAGATTAATTTTCACATTAACCACACAACACAACTCAATGCTTACAATAACATCCTTATATAAAATAGCACTAATTTCATGCGTCTTACGTCTCATATTTATATATGGTTTTAAAACTATATTGAGTCTCAAAACAATTATAATGATTATTGTTTCGGGTGTGAAGTGATGCCGAGTATTGAAGATAGGATGAAGAGGCCTGGAGCGTTCCATGTGGTATGGAAGGTCGGACGGTCGATGGAGACTGGACACTTTCCATGGTGTTGAAGGTCGAACGGTCTGTTGAAGGAAGGGTGGTTACCTGTTGAAGGCCGAACGGTTTCTTGCTGTTTCCTCGTGCTCCAAGTTGGTTCTCCCTCCTCGTTCTCTAGACCGGGTGGGCGGGTACCTGCGAAAGGCACTCCGATGCTCAAGTCAGTAAATGATTGAACGGTTATATCAAGGGATGAGAGTAATACATAATGTGCAGCGAGTGCAATCTCTCCGGAAATCATACCTGAGACTCTTATTTATACTAGGTGTAATGGGCTTTTACCTTTCGTGGGCCTGATGACGGCCCAATCACGCCTTAATCTCCATTAGGGGCTTTAATCAGCTATCACCGCTTATAATCTAACCATGTGGTTGGCCAGGGTGGTTGGTCGGCCTAGGTGTGGATGGTCGGCCTAGGTGGTTATCTTAACAAGGACCGTTCGGTCATCCTAATGGCTAAGCTTGGGTTGCCTGATCCAAGTTAGAGTGGCCTGACCGCCCTCTTGTGTAGGGTACCGTACGGTACATCAGCCCCCCATGTCCGAGCATGATGTTAATGATGCGATGGGTTTTAGTAGGTGGGCTTCCTAGGAAGGATGGGTGGCTTGGTTTGGTTTTGTTTTTTTAAGTCGCCTCTGCTTATTGATGAGTGGATCAAGGACAAAGAGTCGTGCTTGTTGAGGGCGAGGTACGACGAAACGGCTGGAGTCATTCGAGGCCCAGATGAGGACAAGGATCACGGTTGAATGATGCCGAACTTGGCTAAGAGCTTGAGGCCGAATGGGTGGCCGATAGCTAGAGGCCGAATGACCGAGACGTTAGAGGTCGAATGACCGTGACGTTGGAGGCCAATGGGTAGCCGAGAGCTGAGGGCTGAATGGCTTAGAAGTCGAGGCCTTTCACACCCGAGAGATGAGGTCGAACGGCCGAGGTTGGACACTGATGCCGAATTGGGCTAGGAGTATGTGGTCGGATGGTCGGGAGACTAAGGCCTTTAAAGGCCGAGTGTTGAGGCCAGGCTATGGCCGAGAGCTTATGGCCGAATGGCCGAGAGGTTGAGGCCTTTAGAGGCCGAGAGGTTGAGGCCAGACTGTGGCCGAGCGGTGAGGTCTTTGGAGGCCGAGAGGGTGAGGCCAGGTTGTGGCCGAGCGGTTGAGGCCTTTGGAGGCCGAGAGGTTGAGGCCAGGTTGTGGCCGAGAGCTTGAGGTCGAGCGACCAAGGTTGAATGCTGATGCCAAATTTGGCTAAGAGAGTGGCCGAGAGCTATGGCCACTTGGGTGATCCCTTTCCTTAAATGGGCGATTCTTACCGTGTTGGGGGCGGCAGGGCGTAGCCATTCACCGCTCGGCCAAATTGAC
The DNA here is from genome assembly GCA_027742785.1 of Vigna reflexopilosa. Taxonomy (NCBI): domain Eukaryota; kingdom Viridiplantae; phylum Streptophyta; class Magnoliopsida; order Fabales; family Fabaceae; genus Vigna; species Vigna reflexopilosa. Next base: position 29,895,619 of record CM050925.1, on the reverse strand, counting down.
AGGAATGAACTCCGTTCATCAACTTGGGTTTCTTCAAGGTGTTGGGGGCGGCAGGGCGTAGTCGTTCACCGCCCGGCCAAGTTGACAGGAGTGAACTCCGTTCATCAACTTGGGTTTCTTCAAGGTGTTGGGGGCGGCAGGGCGTAGCCGTTCACCGCCCGGCCAAGTTGACAGGAGTGAACTTCGTTCATTAACTTGGGTTTCTTCACGGTGTTGGGGGCGGAAGGGCGGAAGGGTCGAACACTTGATGCCAAATTTTGGCTAAGTACCTGTGAGGCCGGGTGGCCGAGCAGTTGAGGCCAGATGGCCGAGTATAGAGGCCGAAGGGCTAAACAGTTGATGCCAAATTTTGGCTAAGTACCTGTGAGGCCGGGTGGCCGAGCAGTTGAGACCGGATGGCCGAACATTTGAGGCCGAAGGTCCGAACAGTTGATGCCAATTTTGGCTAAGTACTTGTGAGGTCGGGTGGCCGAGCAGTTGAGGCCGGATGGCCGAGTATAGAGGCCGAAGGGCCGAAAACTTGATGCCAAATTTTGGCTAAGTAGTTGTGAGGCCGGGTGGCCGAGCAGTTGAGACCGGATGGCCGAGTATAGAGGCCGAAGGGCTGAACAGTTGGGGCCGAAGGGCCGAAAACTTGATGCCATATTTTTGCTAAGTACCCGTGAGGCCGGGTTTGAGATATTACCTGAAAGGCCAGACTTATGGCCGAACGGTTATAGCTTGAGGCCGAATAGCCGAGAGGTTGGAGGCTGAGACGCCGAATTATCGAGGCCGGATGGCCGAGTAGTTGAGACCGAGAACTTGGGAGGAGGCCAAGATGGCTGAACGGTTGGGGCCTGATTGTTGAGACCGAGTAGCTCGAGAGATGGCCATGTTGGCCGAAAGAGTGAGGCCGAGCGGTTGGGGATATTCACTAGACGTTCCTAAGAGCACTGCTTACCTTTTCCTTATGGCTACAAATGGGGATGAACGCTCGGCCCCACGGTGGGCGCCAAAATGTTTCGGGCGTGAAGTGATGCCGAGTATTGAAGACAGGATGAAGAGGCCTGGAGCATTCCATGTGGTGTGAAAGGCCGGACAGTCGATGTAGACTGGACACTTTTCCTGGTGTGGAAGGTCGAACGGTCTGCTGAAGGAAGGGTGGTTACCTGTTGAAGGCCGAACGATTTCTTGCTGTTTCCTCGTGCTCCAAGTTGGTTCTCCCTCCTCGTTCTCTAGACCGGGTGGGCGGGTACCTGCCAAAGGCACTCCGATGCTCAAGTCAGTAAATGACCGAACGGTTATATGAAGGGATGAGAGTAATACATAATGTGCAGCGAGTGCAATCTGTCCCGAAATTATACCTGAGACTCTTATTTATAATGGGTGTAATGGGATTTTACCTTTCGTGGGCCTGATGACGGCCCAATCACGCCTTAATCTCCATTAGGGGATTTGATCAGCTATCACCGCTTATAATCTAACCATGTGGTTGGCCAGGGTGGTTGGTCGGCCTAGGTGTGGATGGTCGACCTAGGTGTGGGTGATTGGTCGACCTGGCGGTTGGTCAGCCTGGAAGGTCGGCCTAGTGGTTGGTCGGCTTGGAAGGTCGGCCTAGGTGTGGATGGTCAACCTAGGTGGTTATCTTAACAAGGACCGTTTGGTCATCTAATGGCTAAGCTCGGGTTGCCTGATCCAGGTTAGAGTGGCCTAACCGCCCTCCTGTGTAGGGTATCGTACAGTACAATTATAATGTTAAAAAAAATGGCATATTTCTTTTATTCATAATTTGACCGAAAATATGAAATACATTTTACCTTATACTTGAATGAAAAATAAAAAACTTTACTAAATCTAAGTTTTCTTGTAAAATAAAAATTCTACTTAGTATTTTAAGCCAAATTTTATTTGAAAAATGTAATGATTATTACCTCATTTATAAAACATTTCATGTTTAATGCATTAAAGGAATTAAGTAATTTAAGATATTAAATATTTACTTCATTTAGTACTTAAGTTATAAAAAACAACGCTATTTCTTTTAATATATTATGTATTAGTGTTTGATCGTAATGTAACTTTAAAACGAAAAAAATAAAGAAACAGGTATAATCTTTTAAAAATATAAAATATGTTTGAAAAAAATATGTAAAAGAGATAATGGAGACAATCATTTCTTTGCTTTCCTTTATATAGTATTTGAAAGTGTGTATCGTATATTTCAAAACTCTAGTGTTAGAATTGATTAATATTTACTGTCAAAAACAATAATGAACTCCAAGAAAATAAATAAAAAATATATACAAAATAATATTTTTTTTTAACATAATTTATTTAATATAAAAATGATTTTATTTAATATTTATATTAAAAATTACCTTAAAATATTTTAATAGCATCTTCTAAAACATTATTTTTAAGATTAACTTAACTTTACAAATTCAATAGGATTTATACTTATTACTGTGAAACTCTACCTTATTTTTGTTGATGTAGATTTTAAATAAAGTCTTCTTGTACCATATTGTACTACAAAAGAGGAGCAGTCGACTTGGCACATTTAAATCCTCAAATTCGAACAAGACAAATGCGAAAGGCATCCGGTCAGGTATAAGTAGAAGTTGAACAGAAATATCACTTCTTAATTCATTTTCAAATTTCCTACACAATTATTCTTCATTCATGATCAATGTATGAAAACATATATGATGCTTAAAACGATCGGCATATTCATATACGAACATGTTTTCTTACACTAACTGCAAAGATTCAATCTCCTTGCACCAACTACAAAGATTCAATCTCCTTGCAAATCTTACACTATCGGGAAAGTACTCGGTGTAAAACTTTTTCTTGAATAATTTCCATGTGATAGGAGTACCACTACCTTCTAGAAGCATTCTCATACTACTCCACCAATGACTGGCCTCTCCAGAAAGTAAGTACTCAATATAAGACAACTTATTCTCTTCTGGACATCTTTTAGCATTGAATATCCTTTCCATATCTCTAAACCATTGATCAGCCTCATCAAGGCTTGCTTTCCCACTGAACTTAACTAGATGATGTTATAGGAAACTCTCTAAACTCCAATCTTGTGATACAGTTGGCGAAGAAGAAGAAGGTCCTATTGAAACTCTACCGCTGCTCATCAACTCCACATATTGCCTTTGGGATGCTTCAGTTGACATCATGACAGCGTCTAACTGCTGCAAAGCAACTGCATTTGGTTGGACCAAAGCAACATTCTGATTCTGCATCGCTGTTATAAATGATTCCATCATCCTCATAAGGTCCGGTGTATCTAGATTAGTGAGTGGTGGAGGAGGAGGCCTAGGTGCCATCTTCTGCTTGCATAGAGAGAAAAGCCATTAGTCCAACTCAAAGAAACAAGGATACCAACCAAACCTAACTATGAGTACACAACACAAGCATAATACAATCATAATCTATAGGATTCCTAAGGAAAGAACTGCTCTAATACAAAAAATGTAACATCCCAAAATATACCATGTAACTATATAATAGTCATCACATAGTTAATATGATAGATCAATTAACAAGATGGATAAAGAGTATAAAGTCATTCTTACAGTCATCCAAAGAAAATTATAACTCTAACTTTATATACAACATGTACTACTATCAAAACTATGTACAATACTAGTGTATCAAAAGTCCATCAAGAAACTATAAGTACTCTAAAGAAAACAGTCTAAAAACATTATACATTAGAAGCCTCTCCGCCTAATGCTTTCCCAACGGACACGTCATCTTGCTCTACTTACACCCCCCAAATGATTACCACCAAAGAAAATAAACAATCAAGAAACATGCAAGAAAGGGTAAGCTAGTTGAAAAATAATCATTCATACTAAAGTAAACACTATATATACAAGTTCAAGCACACAATAATTTTCACATTATTTCTCTTCACACATACTGACTCAAGCTTGGCCAAACCCTTGACCATCTAGTATAACTGTCGAGCTATGAATAGTTATGCACCTGTGTGGTGGAACAACTAACCCACTCAAAGCTGCCACACAGGGTTAGTCCTTAAAACGCCCTTTGCCACCATGAAGAAAGGCCCCTAGGCTAGGACCTCTCGCTCCTCTCACGACATGACTCATCACTCTCTAATTGAGCACAAATGATCATTAGAGGTTCAGGATGACCATCATATCGACTTCTTACAATTTATACTAGTTTCACATAAAACCACCAATAAGAGATTCCTCCTTGGAACTCTTCCACGACTTTGAAACCATACTTTGAAACCACATACTTTCAATTTAAATCTCAATTCAAAACTTTGATACTCATATAAACTCATACATAATCATACATCATCCCCAAATGAATCAAAGCATAATTTTAATCAATCAAGAATAAAGAAGGAAAGAGTAAACTAAAACCTGAACCAGTCGCTTAGCGACCACACTCGCTAGGCGATCACAAAGTTCTCTCGCTCAGCGACCCAACTCGTTGTGCGAATACACAGACAGTGTTCCCCAAACCTCAACCTCTCACTCAACGATCCAACTTGTTGTGCGAATAAAAATGACATTGATCCCAGACCCCAACCTCTCGCTAAACGACTTAACTCGTTGTGCGAATGAAATGACAGTGATCCAAACCCCCAACCCTATCGCTCAGCGACCCTACTTGCTAGGCGAGACCAGAAACAATGTTCCAGAACCCTCAACCACTCGCCCAACGACCCAATTCGCTAGGCAAATCCAGAGATATTGGTCCAGACCTTGTAACCACTCGCCCAGCGACGCAACTCACTAAGTGAATCCAAAGACAGTGGTCTAGACCTTTTAATCACTCACCCAACGACCTAACTCGCTAGGCGAATCCAGAGACAGTGGTCAAGACCCTTAACTTCTTGGTGATCGACTCCACTCGCTCAGCGAGTCTGCATAATTCTACAACACCAAAACTGCAGAAGTTCCACCACCAACCATTCTTGAACAATTTGAAATATTTTTCCTACAAACCATCCTCTACTCATTTTTAAGTGATTATGTGCAAGATTCCACTCTAACATCTTACAAATCTCAACTTATAGACCCAAAATGAATTAAACCATTTTCAACTCAAAATTATGCAACTTAGGGGTCAAAACAAATCACAAATGACTTCATTACAGACTCCAACAACTCAAATTTGTCTCAGAACATTCGCATCAAAATTTCACTACTCAAGTTCCCAAATTTGCACCTAAAACCATTCAAATCATCATCAAATTACAACTATCATCTTACTAAACTGATTCCTCTCTAGTGTAAATAATTTTATACCATCATCCTTCACCACACCAACCACACATACAAACCAGAAATTACCTTTAATCAAATTCATACAATCCTTTTCGTTCAATCAATCATGCATATAAAAGCACCATACAAATCAAACATCAAAAGTTAGCATATATTGAATTTCTATACTATTACATACCAATATATACTTTGTAACTCAAATTAAAATAAAAACACTAGCTTCCCTTACCTCTAACCCGACTGCCCAATTTCTCAAAACGCTTCACTGATTTCTTGCAACGCAAGAAACTTTTAAAACACCTACAAATCACCGATTGGGGATTGGAGACCAACTTTAAAACATCAATTGAACCAAGAATCAAGGAAGAGAGATTTTCAACCCATGCAAAACAGAATCACCTTGCATGATCAAGAACCCTAAAATACCAAAGAAAAGGGGTTTTTGACTTACTTGCTCTAAATAGCGAATTGATCGGTTGAAGATGTAGACCTTGACACAATGATCGTCTAGGTACCTCCTGATCGTCAAACAGAGGAGCAAGGAGTTAGAATGCTTAAAGAGATGGTAGAGAGGTTAAGATAATAGTGTTTTAGAGAGATAGAAGGTGATTTAGATAATGAGACGAGTTTAGAAAACTCTATTTATATTATGATATTATTTTATAATAAAATATTCGATCTCATTATTTTAATACACCTATCAACTCTAATACACCTATCAACTCTAATACTCTATTTTTTTTATGTTCTTACCATCAACATAAATAAAAACTAAAAAATAAAATTATAAATAGACAGTTGAAAGTATTAAATACTAACATTATTATACATTTCTTATTATTTTAAATATGCTAATTTTAACTTGAATTTCGAAATATCTTTTTAAACACAATGTCCCAATCTAATTAATTCAAACTAACCACTTCAAAGATAGCCAAAAGTTTTCAAATAATCAGGAGAAATAATAGTTTAAGTAAATATATACAGTAGAAGATGAAATGGTTTTATAAATGTCATGTCCTCATTGTAAGAACAGTATCATTTATGCGTATAAAATTGACAATTTTAATTAAAATAAAACAAATTTTCTTAAATAGTAAAATGGTTTCATGACTTTGACATAATGGCATTAGTCGAGTTGCCCTTAAGTGGAGGCTTCTCATTCCTGCATCTCTGCGATTCAATTAATGCTACTGTACAGAAAATAAATATGAACATAAATAGTGCATTTTTAAAAGAAATATATGACATTACCGGAAAATATATCCCACATTAACATCATTTTAAAAGTGTACTGGATTTCAAAACAACTGTAACGATTATAGTGTTAAAAAATCACAAATATGTCATATTTACTTCATTCATAAGTTGATTTAAAATAGAAAAAATATTTTACCTTACACTTACCGGAATATAAAAACAAAAAAATCTTACTAAATCCATATTTTCTTAGTATTTTAACCCAAATTTATGAATATTACCTCATTCATAAAATATTTCATGTTTAATGCATGAAAGGAATTAAATACGTCTTGTAGTTTTAAGATATTAAATATTGACTTTATATAGTACTTAGGTTATAAAAAAATATATTTTATTATATTGTGTATTAGTGTTTGTATTATTTCGTAAAGTAAATTTAAAACAAAATATAAATAAACAGATATAATATTATTTATTTTAAAATAAAACAAAGGAAAAGAAAAGAAGAAGCACAGGTTCGATTTCAAAAGGATTCGAAACGAACACCACTACCACATCCACACAAGACATATCACTACATCAACTTATTTTAAATATTTATGTAACAAACCAATAACTTTTTTAAGTTATTCTATTTCATATAAATCATATTTTTATACATTTTTAATGGAAACAATTTACATTTCACACCATATATCTCTTGGACACAAGATTCTTATCTCATTATAATAAGTTTTGACTAATTAATCACATGATACTAAAACAAACCTTATCACAAAAATATTTCAATAATAAATTTATACATAGAATAGTACTAATTTCACAGGTTTTATATCTCATATTTATATGATTTTAAAACTATAATGGATCTTAAAACAACTGTAATGATTATGGTGTTAAAAAATCATAAATATATCATATTTACTTCATTTATAATTTGACCCAAAAAAAAAAATACATTTTACCTTATAATATCAAGAATGCAAAATCAAAAAATCTTACTAAATCTATGTTTTCTTGTAAGATAAAAATTTCACTTTGTATTTGAATCCATTTTTTTCCATTTTTTTTTAGAATGTAATGATTATTACCTTATTCATAAAATATTTCATGTTTAATGCAGGAAAGGAATTAAGTACGTCTAATAGTTTAAAATATTAAATATTGACTTTAGTGCTTAAGTTATAAAAGAAAGAGTAACGATACTTTCACAACAACATTTTAATATCATCTATGTGTTATTCTGTTATTGGTCTATAGTGATATTTATGATTATTATTATTGATTGTAGAGTAATTTTGAACCAATCACAGAATGACACGTAAATGATGTTAAAATATTGTCAAAAAAATATTGTCAAAGTATCATTATCCTAAAAGAAAATGATATATCTTTTATCATATTTTGTATTAGTGTTTGTTGGTAAAGTAAATTTAAAACGAAAAAAATAAATACACAGGTATAAGATTTTAAAAATATAAAACATTTTTGAAAAAAAAAAATATGTAAAAGAGATAATGAAGACATATAATCATTTCTTTGCTTTTCTTTAGATAGTATTTGAAAGTGCGTATCATATATCTCTAAACTCTAGTGTTAATATGGATTAATATTCATTGTCAAAAACAATAATGAACTCTCAGAAAAAAATAAGAAAGATATAAAAAATATTATTTTTCTCTTAACATAATTTATTTAATATAAAAATGATTTTATTTAATATTTATATTAAAAATTACATAAAAATATTTTAATAGAATTTTTTTTAAAATAATTTTAAAATTAACTTAATTTTCAACTTATAAGATAGGATTAATACTTATTATAGAGAAACTTTACATTAATTTTAATCAATGTAGATTTTGAATACAGGCTTACATTCATATGTATAATAACAACAGGGACAATAAATCTAATAAATATCAAATTTTATTATTAAAATAAATTTTGGTTTACTCTAATATTATCTTAATAATTAAGTTTTAAATTTAACATAATTTTATAAAAATTAAAATTCACACACTTATATTCTAAATTTATCTTGTATCTCATCAATGTACTACAAAAAAGAAAGGCATTACCGACGGCCATAATCTTTCGGAAATAGCCAAAAATCGTCGGTAATGACCATTTACCGACGACTTAGCGACGACCATGATACCGTCGGTAAATATCTTGTCGCCAACAATTACCGACGGCTTCTGTCCTTCGTTAATTATCGAAGGACAAAAGCCCTCGGTAATTACCGAAGGATGAAGGACAAGAGGTCGTCGATAATTACCGAAGGACAAAAGCCTTCGGTAATTACCGAAGGATAGAAGCCCTCAGTAATTACCGAGGGCAGAAGCCTTTGGTAAAGCCTTTGGTAAGATCCAGGCAAATCTCAGGCACATTTATATTTCTTATCCAACCAAACAAACCTGGATAAATTGTTTACAGCACAAACAGACCTGCATAACATTTTCCAACCACATACAGACCTGCATAATGTGCATCTCAATCATCCAATCATTGATCTAAAAAATAATATAACATCTAAATCATCCAATCATCAATATAACATGTATTTATAAATGAAACATAAAACAATCTAACATAATGTTCTAACATCCAAATCATCCAATTGATCTAACATCTAAATGATCTAACATCCAAATGTTCTAATATCCAAATGTTTTTATAACAACTATGTTCAATAACAAAATAAAACTAATAATCTACATAGTTATCATCAGAATGATCTTCATCATCCTGCTTCTCTGTAGATGGTTGGACTGGTGTGGGTTGGACTGATGTCGGCTCGACTGATGAGGGCTAGACTGATGTGGGCTGCTAAGGGACAGCGGGTGACGGGGAGGGTCGTGGCTGGGTCGGAGGGATAATGAACTAATCCTTTGAAGTTTCAGGCAACACTCTCATGACCAGGGCCTTAAAGTTTCTAAACTTTTCTCTCAAATCAATGATTTCCTGGTCACGTTGCTTTAGTGCCTGCGTGAGGCAGACAACGGCCTCGTCAATAGTAGTGGTGGAAGAAGAAGGTTGGTGCTTCAGAGTACCTCCTCTCGATGTTGTATAGTTTGCAGCAAGTTGTCCTGCACCGTACACTCTTCCCTTTTTCTTCCCACCAACGATGTCGACCCAACACTATGTCCTACGGATGTCGTCTTCTGCATTAGTCACATCATCTGGTGTAGGAGCATACCCATGTTCAGATCTAACCTGTGAAAGTCTCGTAGAAAATTCTTCATGTTCAAACATTAAAAGAAATGTTAGGGAATGATAGAATAACATAAATGAAAAATTACTAATAGTAATAGTGTGATTTGCTTACATGAGTCTTCCGAGATCTTTTATCAACGAATTCATTAGTGTCCTTCCGAACATGAGTCTGTGCAAAGACCTCATCAACATGGACCGCCCGTTCTAGAGCTTGCGCCTGTAACATAATTTAGAGTTAGAAGTGTACATATGAAATAGAAAATACATAAGTTATATATGAAAGAAAGAGAAAAGTAATGAAACTTTACCATATGAATGGCATGCTCATGAATCGTGATCGACCCACCAGTATGTAGGGTGCCACCCTTTTCAGAAGCTTTGTTCCTCTGGGCTTTGGCACACTTATTGAGAAACTCTAATAAATTCCAATGAGCCAGTAAAGAGTTCCAAATGTACTCGCCCAACCAGTAAGGGTGCTCCCCTACATTGCGGGCATCCCTAAACATCTCTGACAGCAGATGAGATGCTTTCATGTGGAAATTTCTTTGTATCTGTGTTTCATGTTCAGGTTTCCACTACACCTTCATCTGTAACAATAAACAAAACAAACATTGATTAATGAACATACTAAAATAAGAATGACAATTAGTTTAATGAGTTGTTCACCTGAAAACGCTGCCAGAATGGCTTTATGTCCTCTTTAGGTATTGCTCCCGCCATGGACTCAAAATTTGTTGCTTAATTGATCATGTGATGGCCTAGGAAGCAATCCTGGATGGAATAAACCTGCATATAAAGAAATAAAAGTCATTTGAATTAAGGCAATCTTTAAACATCAAAATGGTTAAAAAAGGGACTAAAATCTTACCCTTTACCATATGGCTTAATCCATGGTCGATCATGGAGGGGCGAGTCAACACCTTCACCATCACTAGCTGAATCTGGATCAACAGATGGTGTGACAGTCTCAGATGGCGGTATACAAGATGAGGAAGGTATAGAAGTAGGGTCAGGGGGACAAGTGGGGGTAATAAGCACAGGGGGGAGTAAGGTTTATAATCACAGGGGTAGGAGGAGGGTGTACTGCAGGGGTCGGAGGAGGCCCCACGGATGATGGACTGGAGGCAGTAGTGGTAGGTAGTGTAGCAGGCACCCTAAGTACATACTTTGGTGCTTGCCATTGCCTCTTTTTAGGCCTTGCTACCCCATTTCCTTTATCAGGACGTATTGAACATTGTCATGTCATTACTGCATTGAAATGGTTACAAATAAAGTGAAACAATACAAAAGAATAAGGAAGGATCAGTACAAATTAAAGTGAATGTAAAATAATTGCATACAACTTTTAAGATGGTATTTTACATAACTCTATTGAAATGATAGTTCAATTTGCTACAATAGATGTCCAACATTCAATCATCGTCATCATGATCTTCATCTTCATCTTCATCATCATCATCATCATCATCATTGAGGCATTAAAGTTTAAATTGATGAATTAAAGTTGTTGAATGTATTACCAGAGTGTTAGAATCACTTGTTCACGAATTCACTTTTAAAACCACCAAAACTGATTTTCATTGAGGCATTTCATCAAACAGTTTTGAAAAGACTTGGTTTCAATCTGCATTTCAATTTTATTGCTTTCCTAATATGTTCTAGAACCATTCCTAGGATCTAATTGTGTGCCTCATTCATTTCTACACCCTTTTTCATTGCTTTAAAGATCTTTGGCTTCCTAAGTGTCAATTTTAAAACCAATTTCTGGTGCAAAATCTGGTGCAGTTAACTAATCTGTTTGGTCATTGTTTTGGCTTATTTCAATAGTGTTTTGAAGTCCAATTGGAGCACTCAAGTTGCAGAACCCTTCCCCTACCAAGGTAGCATCTTAGGAAGTGGAGATGAACCTAAATTTTAGAATTCAAGTGTGTTGTCCAGAATGCAAAAGTGTGAAAATTAGCAACTCCTATAGCCCAATTTTGAGATAGAAGCCAAACAATTGAGTGATGGTGAGATTTAGTGTATATCATCCAAAAGAAATTTGTTAGTGGAGTGAAAATGCCCTGAAATAGTTCAGAAAATGGATTTGAGTGAATGCACATTAAGTCAAAATAGCTTTGGCCGACAAAATTTTGCACTATATTTCAAGTGCTGAAAAATCCATTTTGCCTAATCTGACTGCATTAAATAGCAGAGAGAACACTCATTTTTGTGAGCTTTGTGTGGCTAACTTGGCCTCATATCTTTGGCAATAAGAGAGAGTGTTATATGGAAAGTTTTTAAACAAATAACAGACCTTTTTAATTTGAAAAGCCAAAACTGTTTACACTTATTTTGAGTGTTGAATTAACTTTGATTAGGTGGGCCAAAACCATGCTGCTAGGATCACATGTAGCTTGCTCCACACAAGGAATTTGGACCAGAAACAAAACCACAGCAACAATGGGCAGTAACATACCTTTTGTTTTCTTTGAATTTGTTTTTGTGTAATCTGATTTGTGATAGGCTAGATTTCTTTTAGTTTCATTTTAAGTTGTAAAAGGCCTTTTAAAAAGTCCAAGTATTTGGAAGAGTCCTTGGTGCTCTTTCAACTCTTGGAAACTTTCTTGCTTTAAATTTACCATAGGTAGACAAGTGAGTGTGTCTTGTTAACCAAAGCTACAAGCCAAAGGGTCATCTAAACCTAAAGTTTCTTTTGTGTTGTTTTCAAATAACCAATTTGGAAACACTCCTAAAGTTTCTTTGATGTAGAAGAAACTTGGGAAGTGGAACAAAATTCATCTCAATTGTTGAAGGCAAATTGCTTTGATGTTAGTCAAGTTGCTTTGATGTAGAAGACATTACTAAACTAAAAAGGGTAATCTAAACCTACACATTCTATGATCTTACAAACATATTAAGATGTCTCATGGCTAATTCTGGCTTATTAGAACCAATGGAAGAGGCCATTGTGTTGGAAAACAGGTAGGCTTCTTCTTACACCAAGAGGGGGGTGAATTGGTGGATTTTCAAAATCAGAGTCTTTTCGCAATCATTAAATCAAAGTATAAAACTTTAAAAACTTTCTTGAATTGCAAGTAATGAAAATAAGTGTGCAGTGGAAAAACGTAGTTGACTGCGCAGATAATAAAGTCGACTGTAATTAAAAAAGCAGGGATAGAGAAAATCAAGCACTGATTTTTATATTGGTTCGACCTCAATGCCTACATCTAGTATCCTTCCTGTACCTGGAAGCAAATGCACTATAATGGTCAAAGATTTTACAACAAAGCTTTTATAGAAGACCTCTACGTCAAAAATATAAAACACATATCTAACCCTCTAACCAAAATATAAGCAATCACACACAGCAAGACTTGCAGCAAGATGTCCCCTCTCCTGCAATCTGCCAACCACTTTGAACAATCCTCAAAGTGAACCAAACTCCACCAGTCTATCCCCTATAATCACAACAGGTCACAACAACAATCACCAATGGATGCTAACAAGAATCTTGATTAACTAGAAAACACCCCAATGTGCAGATATGTGATCAAGCAATGAGTGCGCAGTCAGTCTCCCTTTGAATCTCCTTCAAGAAAGATCACCACCGTCTTCTTGGAGAATTCTTGGAGCTCTATAATCTCTGAGAAACAATCTGAAACAGAATATGAAAATGTTAGATCAACAAATGTCCAAAAGTCGCTGAATAACTTCATATAACAACTATTTATAGATTTTTGTTAATCAGACGCTCTCTTAGTCAAATATGCTACTAACTCAGTCGACTAGGTTATGACAGTTATAACAGATTAGTCAAACCAGTAGCATACAGTCAAACAAAATAAATTCTCATTTAATACAATTGACTTATATTCAATACTCAACTAACTTTTAAAAATATAGCCGTTATTGTTCATGAGTATTAACAGAATTTCAAAGCAAACAACTAATACAGTCGAATGCGTGGTGCACACAGTCGACTTCAACATGTTAGAGCATTTTGAAATTCTTTCCTTCACAAAATCTCACATAGCACTGTTTCTGAAAATGTGTACAAAGACTTTAGTATAGTCGAATCAATTAGTACTGGAGTCGACTTTACTGCAGCTTTGTCACACAGCTTTTAAGTTCACAAGAGTGCATGTGGTTTTCATCCTTTAAAACATGTGTAATGCAACCAGATATGATGTAACAAGTACAAGCTCAATAAGCATGCATTCACATAGTAGTAAAACACATAAACATGTTCAACAATATATCAAACAATAAGCATACGAACATGTAACACAACAACAACATATGTGTTATTAAAAATGTGTTGTTATTAAAAATGTGTTGTCATCATAAAAAACTAGAGTGATATAAATATTGTGTTATCAACAATCTCAACACATTGTACATGCTTTATTTTTTCAAATTCATCATTCACAAATTAAAGTACCGAAACAAACCTCTTACATATTTGACAATCAATTTCAAACCATTCACAACAAAGTTTGCCAAACCTCAATGTTTACAATATCATAAAACTCCAATCAATATAACTTAACATTCAAACTCAATGACTACATTTTAGAATAAGATAAAATTCATGAAACAAGAATGAAAATAATATGACATAATTACAATCATGCAATTTACAATCATGCAATTTCAGTTTAGGTCCCTATACCTTTGCCTTTGCTTTCCTTTCCTGCTTAAGTCTTTTTCGTAGACTTTCTTCCTCCCTTTATGGCCACAATTCAAACTCCTTTAAAACATAAACAAAAACAACAACTCCAATTTAATCATTCAAATAATAATTCTTCATGATGCACATACTTGAAATTTAACTTAAGTCAAAGTTTAAAAATAGAATCTGAATTATAAATAAACATCTAAGAAGATGAAAAATAATTATCTAACATATAAGTATCATTCATATCTAGAAAATACAAGTTTTAGATGACTACCAAACTCTTTATTCCACTGCCAAGACCCTCTGCTAGTCCACAAAGCAAATCAAGATATACAACAACCTCTAAGTAGCACTTAAGTTCTCAATAAAAGAAAAATATACAAAATAGATAACAACAACCTCTAAGTATCGTTACAATTTCATTAGTTCACACTACTACAATATCATATAATATCAAAATATCATATCCAAAAACAACTCATATCAACTCAATATTAATTCTATAATATATGATCTTAAAATGTCAACATTACATATATATGTATGTGTACCAATACTAATAAGAAAACACATACTAGATTATCATTTGAATGTGAGAATAAGAAGGAAAAAACTTGTACCACAATGTCACAAATCCAAATGTCAGACAACACATAGGAAACAACCAAAACTTTAGTTTTTAGACAGGATATAGTGCACACTACATGTTAAAAGATCTTTGAGCAAAATTAACTAGAACCTTAGCAAATTGGTTGGTTTGGGTTATATTTATGCACCTCCTAAATATAGGTTCCGAAAATTGAGTGAAACCAATACCCAAAGCCTGCACCAATTGAGCACCGCATCAGCAGCAAGAAATAACATACCAAACAAAAAACATCCAAAACTAGAAACAAATCACCATATTGGCAACTGCAATCAATTAGTGTATCATTCAAAAGTTCATTATTGGCAACTGCAATCAATTATGTAGCATCAATATTACACTTTACAATACCATCATTATATCTAGCCATCATCCATTATCAAAAAAAATTAATGTAACAACCAGTAGTTGTACAGACAACTACTTCATGCAAGAGCAACAAGTAATGGGGACATCAATTTCAGCTTATCTTCAAAGTAATTACTTTGACCTTAGAAGAATGGCCATAAGCTGGTAATAACAACATAATATTTCTCATCCATCCAGAACTTGTTCAATTTATATTTGGCCAGGAGTCACTTTCCCGAGAAGATTATTCAATGACAACTCTATTCAGAGGACAGAATCACAAAAAATTATTTGAAATAAATTACATCCTTCTTAGACAAACCTAGAAAACATTAATAAGAGAAGAAAAGGTGTTACTCAATGATTTCCATCCAAGGTCTTAGATTACTTCATTATTTTCTTTGAAGCAAAACTATCAGAGTATCATTCGAAGATACTTTGATATTTTATGTTGGCTTTTACTTGCAGGTGGGGTTGGCTTTTTCCCTCAAATTCACGCAGTAGGGGCAGGTTTTGGACTTCGTTTAAGAAAGTGATACTCTAATACTGTTTCACCCAAATCCATGAAGAAGAAAACTTCAAATTTCCACGCCCGCTAAAAACCATTGACTTCATGAATCCAAAGATCACCGACTGAGTCCAACCTAAGAAAACCAAATAAAAAATGTCTCACAAATTGCCTTAAATCCAACCACAGTAGTCACTTTAACCAACCTTCACAACTCCCAACATCTAAACACGTTTCAAGCCAATAGGACACACAAAATTGTTACATGAACTGCAAACCGTTTGTACAGCTATTCCAATTGATCACATCAGATTCTTATTCATTTGGAAAAAGCAAAATCATGTTGCTTTCTCACAAAATATATGCCTAATCTCGCATATTTAGGCCTAAAAATCAAGTTATGCAAAGATATTATTCTGCCACCGATTTGGGTGTGCATCAGTGAGGAGAGTTCATTGTCTAATAGTGACTCCTTTGATGGGGAAATTTTCTTGCTCCCAACTCTCCTTATAACGTGGTTTGAAATTTTTCTAGAAGTGAGAATAAAATCTTAGTGTTGGAGTGGGTTCGACTTAGTTGAGCATTGATGGGTGCTACGAACCTCGTTATGCGCAAAACACACATTGAATCTATCAACTTGTCTTTTTCAAATTGGAAGGGGATCAAACACCCAACTCATTATTGTGTTTAATTTTACCTTTATTTTGTTAACTTGTCTGAAAACAACAATACGAACAAGTTAAAATTTTTGTAAACTCATTCCCCCAACCCATAACTCACCTCCACCACAGGGATTGTCGACATCCTCCTTCGATAACAGCCTCCTCGACAGCGACACAAAAGGCAGCAAGGACCGTCAACCAATAGCCGTCAACGAAAACCCCTCAACCGTACGATAAACCCTTAACGAAGATGAGAGAAACGCACCACCCAGCCTCTCGTAGCTACACCAATGTCCTCCTCAAACCACCAAACGAGCTCAAAGCCTCAACTCACCACCACCAACTGAAGAAGGAAACCAATGTGGATTAGGAGCAAAGAAGAAACGATTTTCGCAGACAGAAGTAGATTGGGGAACGAAGAGAGGTAGTAGTGCTGAAAAAAGAAAATAGGTCTCGAAGAAGTGAAATTCGGATAGGAAAAACCCAAATTGTTATTTCATATTATTAAACCACTTGCCGACGGTTATAGTCCTTGGGTAATTAACATTTTCATTACCGAGGGTTTAAATCTTTCGGTAAATTATTCATCTAGAGATCCTCGATAAATCCTTTAGAAAACGTCATTTACCAACGGTTTATAGATCTTCGGTAATTAACGCATTTCTGATCTTTAAACGTATTTACAAAACATTAATTGACTATTTCTTTACTTCTTTTTTGTTGTCATCTACCTCTCATTAATAATTTTTTGTCGAAATTCTTCAACGGAAGATAAATTGTTTTTGTACACCGATATGATTGAATTTGAAATTATTAACATTTCTACTTCATTTGTTTTGTGAATAAAACTTGGATAAGCAACGAGTGATAACAAAACTTTCGCTTTAAAGAAAGGTGGATGGACAATTTATTTAAACTTCACAGGTACACTTATAACGTGGAAATAAGCAATTTTTGTACCACGTCAGTTTTGGCGCGAAGGGTTTATTCTATCAATAGTACTTTTATATACAAATTTCATTTTTAATGACACAATAACAAAAAAAAATATAATATATAATCTCAAAATAGGCTGAAATTATAAAAATATAATAATGTATTAAATAATTTAGAGTTTATTTTTTACATTAACCACACAACACAACTACAAGCTTACAATATCCTTCTTTCACATCTCACACGTTGTAACCTAGCAAGTATAACTAACACCGACAAAGGGATACTTAAAGAGAAAAGAAAGAACTCAACAAGAACGAGAGAAGAAAATGTAAGAGTAATAAAGCTTCTTCTAAGCTTCCCATGGCCTAATATAGTCTAGTCTGATATTGTCTTTCTAAGAAAACCACACAATATCTTTTTGCATGCTTGTCCCCTAGCATAAAGCAAAGCAACATTATATTATTGTTTGATTTAACTTTTATCTTTAAGAAACGACAACATACACCAGTGAAAAATGGGGATAAGAACGCGGGTCATACGTCTCGGTTTCCATAAAACCGAAATATATGCAAAGGTGGTGATATTTTTACAATTTTAACTAACTTATACGCTTCGGTTGTTCAAAAACCGAAGCATAGACTTACGATTACTTCGGTTATATTCTAAACCGAGGCGTAATCTTTGGTGATTTCCCCCTAAAACTGTCTATACTTTTTTAAACTACTCTACAACATCAATTGCTAGCAGACCCGAGACAGTAGATGGCCTACGACATCGGTTCTTGCAAACTGTTGAAGCATTTACTTTATTTTGTTTAATGTATATTTTTGTGAGTAAAAATATCTTGCATAAGAAGGTTCACTCCCTTCCCACTCGGTCAGTTGGACCACCTACGTTTAGCTTTGTCAGGTTCCAATGGCTTGGCTCTCGTGCGAGCATCAACTCTACCCTCGTTCAGCATATCCCGAGCAATGCCTATTTATATTATCATAGTCAACGTCCTCATATAATTTGGAGGACACAAGGCAGTAAATCACCTACAGCTTATCGGTCACACATCCAAATATGGATTTATCACTTTTGGTCTTCAAACGTTCAACCGAAGACTGAACGGTCTCGCTTGCCCAGTTGTTCAACCTTATAACCTAAACTATTTTGATATTAATTTGATTGGCTACATTTTTCTGACCATTCAAATTCGAATTGTTATTTCCTCTTCAGTGTAGATGACGAGACTCTGCATATATACCACTTGGCCAATTGAAGCTTGCTGCTCAGTAAGGAACGCTTTTGTAGCTCTCACCAAAGCCTCTTCGACCTAGGAAACACTTTTGTAGCTCCTAGTGTCCGTCGCTCGGTGAGGAACGCTTTTGTAGCTCTCACCAAAGCCTTTTGGACCTAGGGAATGCTTTTGTAGCTCCTAGCGTCCACTGCTCCGTAAGGAACGATTTCGTAGCTCTCACCGAAGCCTTTTCGACCTAGGAAATGCTTTCATAGCTCCTAGCATCCGTCGCTCGGTGAGGAACGCTTTTGTAGCTCTCACCGAAGCCTCTTTAACCTAGGGAACGCTTTCGTAGCTTCTAGTGTCCGCCGCTCGGTGAGGAATGCTTCGTAGCTCTAATTGAAGCCTCTTCGACCTAAGGAACGCTTTTATAGCTCCTAGCTTCTGGCGCTCAATGAGGAACACTTTTTTAGCTCTCACCGAAGCCTCTTTGACCTAGGGAACGCTTTCGTAGCTCCTAGTTTCTGCCACTCGGTGAGGAACGCTTTCGTAGATCTCACCAAAGCTTCTTCGGCCTATGGAATGATTCCAAGTGAACTCCTAGTGACCGTTGCTCGATGTAGATAAAAATGAAGACTTAAAGCGCATCGAAAATAGACTTCCTAATACAACATGAGCGGCCTCTCTTAAGCTCATAATATATGAAATATACTGATCAGAGTAAATGGTCATTTATGGATAATTAGTAGGTATTAATGACTAATTAATGAATCAGATTGTCTTACGTTTTACAAATATACGACATTAATGGTTTGATTGTCGTGTCAAATATGAATATATACGGCATTAATGGTTTGATTGTGGTATCAAATATGAATATACGGCATGAATGATTTGATTATTGTATCTAATATGAATATACGGTGTTAATTGTTAATTAATGGACTTGATTGCTATAAACCCTATAAATGTAAGATTAATGTTCAAATAAAGACATCTTTTTTGTTCTAATAAAATAGAGACTTTATTATAAAACATATTTGATTTGAGTGTTGGCTTGTCATCTGTAGGTCAACAATCGATTGATGTATGTAGATTGTATTTTTAAAGATGATTGGACAATTAGATCAGAACAAGATCTCTCCAACCTTTTCAACCAAAACATTTTCTTTTTCAAATAAGACTTGAACAGAAACGAATGATAACAAAGCTTTCGCTTTAAAGAAAGGTGGAGAGACCATTTATTTAAACATCACATGTGGTTGACTTTTAACGTGGGAAGGAACAATTTTCATACCACATTCGTTTCGGCGCGAAGGACTTATTTTATCAATAGTAATTTTATACAAAAAATATATAATTTCAAAGGGAACGGTAATATATTAAATAACTTAGAGATTATTTTTCACATTATAATAGTTTTTTTAAAATTAAAAGTGAAATTATTTATTCAAGAACTTGTATATGAAAACATATTATAATTTAAAGTTTTATATTAAGTAAAAATAAAAAAGTTAAGAAACACACACATATATAAACTCACAAAACATTAAAATTTCAAGTTGAATATTTCATATATCTTATGTCTACAATTCATATTTATATGTAAAATGGAATGAAATAGGAATTTTTGTTTCTTAAAAATGGTTAAAAGTTTTACTTTTCACATAAAAATAAGAAAATTAAATGATATAAAAAAAATTAATAACATTGAATTTTGAGGTTTTGAATTGAAAGTAATATTATATTTTTATGTATATATCCGATATTTTAGAGATAATGTATCTTCGAAAATAATTTAAAGGCGGGTGATTTATCTCGGTAAATCTTCCAATAAAAGTTTCCAAAGCAAAAATGAGCTGAACGTATATTTTGGAAACATAAAATGTTAGGTTATTATATTGGATAAAAATGAATATAGGTATATAATAATATAAAAAAATTAACTAAACAATTTTTGTATTTTAACTATTATATATTATTACTTATTTGAAAATAAAACAAATGGAAAGTGTAATAAAAGAAAATGTTCTTTTAACAACTTTTTTTTAACAATATTTTTACGTATGGTAGTTTGTGATTAGTCTGTTTCAAATATATAAATCAATAAAATAGTATTACATAGTTTATTATCAAAAAATTGTTAAAAGAAATTATTAACGTATTATTCGTTTAATAAATTCAAATTTACTTGAACAGTTGGAAAAGTGCATTGGTTAGAATTCTTAGTCTGTAATAAGTCAAACAAAAATTTACTTTCATTTCATTAATTTGTGACTTTAAGACCGTAACTAATGCGTTCTTAATATTTTCTTGGTTTAATAATCTTTTAGAACATCTCTATTTCGGTAAGGTTTTCTCAATTAGGTTTTTGTATTGTAAAATCTCTCAACTAGGTCCCTGATTGTGAAAAATTGGCTTGCCATTAATTTAGATGGACGACGTTAAAAAACAATGTACGTGTCAGGGTAACATTATCAAATGGCATAAAGTATTGTATGAAATTTAATTATAAAAAATGAAATAAAGTATTGTCTTCTTTGCCCTCATTGCAAAAACCGTTGTAGAAGAGATCGTTGCCGCCCCAGCGTCTGCCGTCTGCAAGAAGCTAGCCTTCGACCTCATTCGCTCCACGCCCAACCTTGGATCTCTGGGAAACCATCTGCAGCGGGATCCGCAATGACCTCCACTTCCCGGACCCCGACGTCGTCACCGTCGCTGTCTCGATCCTCGCTGCTATCCCTTTCTACCGCCTCGCCAAACTCATCTCTGACTGCAACAAGGAGATTTTAGAGTGCTTCGACTCCCCCAGCGACAACCTTCGCTTCCCCGTCACCGAAACCCTGGGCTGCGTCCTTGCCCGCGACGATCTTGTCACGCTCTACGAGAACAACGTCAACCTCCTCGACCGCGTCTTCGCTTGGTGGGTGCGCGTTGCCGCCAACGTGCTCGACCGCGCCGATGTCGTCGCCAAGGTCGCACCGATGAGTCAGATTTGTTATGGCCTAGTAGTTTTCGTCAGGTTGTCGATGCAGGTGATAGTCATCAGATTTTCATACTGACTGGAAGTTCGGATTTCAGTTTTACTGGGGTCAATCCACCTGTAGACATAGAGAACTCAACACCATATTTGACTTTAAAACTTTGAAAGACGTAATTTGGTACATTTCTGGCCTTGAGTTGTCTGCTTTATTTTTATGTTGTTGTACAGTAAGACATGATGCAAGGGGCCAATATTGCCAGATTCGTTACTAGACTTGTTGGGTTTCCTTTTAGTTTCATTTTCAGTTTTCTCTTAGGAATCTTACTTTGGTGTTTTGCTTTGTATGTTTCTAATTGTATAAGGGCTCTGGGAGGACAATTTTGGAGCTTCTGTCGATGATGATGATGAGCTTTCTGTTGACAGTGTGAAGTGGATAGCAGAAAGGGTAAATCGTGGCAGCGAAACCGTTCTGGTGAGTGAGTGAGTCAATTCCGATTTTCCTTCTAATTTTTTCCTTAGGTGCGTTGGTTGGGAGTTGCTTGATAACCCTTGCTCTGTTTTGATTTGATGTGCAAAAAAAAAGCAGTCCATGGGAGGAGGTTTGTGAAATGATATGTTTTGTTTAGTTTGTTTTGTAAGAGAACAGAAATGGGTCTCCCTTTTTGGAGATTAAAGACACAAACTCTTCATCTTCCCATGACAGATCATTCTGAAGCAAAGCCAAAAGCAAAGATTGCAACTTTCTTCCATACAGGTTATCGTCGTTGATTTCACACTCACCGCCATTCCCATCCAAATCTTCCTGGAAGGTGTCATGCTCTTCGTAGTCGAAGTCCTTGGCAGGTGAATGAGCATCAGTGTCACGTTAGTTAAATTTGATAATGTTACCCTGCCACGTACATTACTTTTTAACGCCGTCCATCTAAATTAACGGCAAGCCTTCAATTGATCCAATTTTTTACAATCAGGGACCTAATTGAAAGATTTTATAATACGGGGACCTACTTGAGAAAACTTTACATAAATAAGAATGTTCTAAATGATTAAACCTATTTTCTTTTACAAAATAACAAAGTTAATTAGATAAAGTATAAAACCGTTTCCTCCATTCTGGAGTTATGTCCTTTTTTTCCAGATAAAAATACATAAAAAAGTTTCATGTATCTGTGTTTGCATTAATGCACTACAAACACAAGAAGATGTAAGTGTTTTTGAAGCTTTGCAAAACGGAACTATTAAAATAAAATAATAAAGAACAATTCTTTACCCATTAAGAAACAAATAAAATGATTTTATGAAAAAAAATACGTTATCTATTTATTTATAATAAAATAATTTTTACAATTAATGTTATTAATCACAATTATCCTACATGAAAAATTGTATGTTTTTAATAATTATCTTTTGTTGACTATTATATTTCCTTCAAACATATTAAATCTGAAAGTCTGTTGATTTGATAATAAATAATGTTATGTATTTACAATAAAAGAAATTCCTTAATATTATTATCGCAAACTATAGGGAAGGGAAAACTTTATTTATAATAATTATCTTTTACTGACTATTATAGTTATTTTCTTAAAGCATATATTAAATGCAAAAGTGTGTTGATTTTATAATAATTATTTTAATATCATTCAAACTATAATTTGTGACTGGTTTAAATAAACTATTTTTAAATCTATTTATAAATCAAATTATTTTTCCGTTATTTTATAATTAAATAAACTATAATTATTTTACCGTTACACAAATACACCAAATAAACTATTTATAAATCTAAATTCTTTATATTTTAATTTGTACATTCATCTTGCACATGTTTATTGACTTCTTTATCAAATCAAATTTTTAGACAAATTGAAGGTCCTAAGTTCATGCAAAAACACACTTCACAAATCTGACTAAAATTTTTCTCATAAAGTTACTTAGGAATATTAAATAAATATTCTTCTTTCTCTAATTACAAATCCTAATTATTCTATAAGACCATCATAAATTTTGGATTCTTGAGTGCTGAGTCTTTAAATTATAGATTTTAATATTTTAAAACATTAAAAATTAGTATCCATATATAGAAAAATAATCCCAAAAATTCAACACGGATTTTCAACTTGAGTCAACATACCAAAATAATAAATAAGAATCATATATATATATATATATATATATATATATATAGTGAGAGATATTTAAAACATTAAAACTTTGATTTTATATCATAATAAAAATATTTTGTTAACATAATGATAATTTTTTTCTAAATACTAAAATCCCAATGTTCTTTGAACCATGGACTTCTACAAACCTAGTTTGAGGATATCTCTTGATTATCCTGATTTTCTACCCTTCTCATTTCATATACCTGTTACATGTAAAAAACAAAACTTGTGGGTTGTCACTTTTTTTTTTTCTCTAATTTTCCTAAGCCAATGTTCCCGTTGCATCCAAATACAAACAAAAAGCAAGCCAGCTTTGAAACCTGTGCTCAAACAAACACATCATGGACCAGAACATCACAGTTCCAAGAATTCATGCATTCTCATCACCACCTTCTCCTCCCTTCTTTTCCTGCATCATTGCCCTTTCCATCGCAACACTGATTTTCATGTTCTTCTACGTTCTCTCACCCATTGTTTCAGCAGCCATTATTCTCGCCATTTGCATCACCACCTTCCTCCTTTGCAGGTTCACGTACAATCAAACATTCTCCTTTCACACACACACTCCTCCCAAAAACCAGAGGCTGGTCAAAATTTTCAATAACCTTTTCTGGGTGGTTGAAGAGAAAAGAAGTGGCCAAACACAACAAGTAAAGAAGCTGCTTGGATCTATCCTATGCTTCGAAAACCAAGCATTTCTGTCAGGTGAACAGAATTCAGAAACATTGTTTTTTTTGTTTTTTTTTTTCTATCTATGCCTAAGTAATACGAAAATGAACAAATCAAAAGAATATCATTAAAAACCACGACAGTTTCAACTCTAAATTTGAAGTGATTTCTAAAGATATATTACTAAAATCGTTAAATTGTCATGGTTTTTGAAGACTTCTAATAATAATATTTTACTTGTCTATTTTCATGATATCCAAACAAATTTGTATTAAAACTGTTTATGTACATACAAACAAAATTGTTTATGTAAGAAACAGTATGATATAAAGCAAAACATCCGTGTAAAATTGTGCAGAAGGTGTTAATAATTACTGATGTTGTTGTGGGTTTTGAGTTTATGTTGTAGGGAGTGAATGTGCAATTTGCTTGGAAGAGTTGAAGAATGGAGAAGAGTGTGTTGTGTTTTCAGTTTGTGGGCACATCTTTCATTGTGATTGTATTAAACACTGGTTAGAGGAAAAATCGACTTGTCCAAATTGTCGTCACTGTGTGGCATCATCAGCCACCATGTTGAAAACAACAAGCATGGAGTTCTTGGAGAATTTAGTTTAGTGTTTGGCACCTTTTTAGAACATTTTTTTCTTCTGGAGAATCTCAGTAAAAATTAGTGATTGTGTTCATTTTGCACAGATTGAAACTATAAAAGACAAAGTTCTTCTTTTCCTCATGATTCATATTAAAAAATTTTTTTGTCAATTTGTTTACTTGGATCTAGCATCTAATAATTTTTATTTTACTTTTATACTTGATTCATTTTAAATTATTTTATGTTTTAAAAAATATTATTTTATTAGCATTGGATAAATATGGAATACAAAATGATGTGTTTGTATCATCACCCATTATATTGCTATATTGTTTTTCTTTATTGAGAATTTAATGTTGATAAATGGAAAAAAAGAATCTTCATAGTAACAATGGCCAACTTTATTAAGTAGTTTTAAAAGTGTTTAAACGCTTAAGGAATGTTTGTTTGGCTTAATTACATTTTCTCGGTTTAATGAAATTTCTCAAATTTTAAAATTGCAATAATATAATTTTTTTGGCGATTTAAATCGATATCATTAATTTTATTAATTTGTAATATAAATTGTATTATGTTTGAATTAAAAATGTCTTTTTTATTTAATAATTTTTTATCTAATTATGTAAATAATGGTCACCTTACATGTTTAAATTAGACGAGTTAATTTATATGTAACATCAAATTTTAATAGTATAAAATTACTAAAATAAAAGGTTACAAAGGTGATAATAAAACAACTAGGTAAAATAACCTATCACAAAGAAAAGATCTACACCTGTAAAATCATTTAACTAGACATCTGCTTCACCCTCCCTTCTTTCTAGAGCAACTTAAAAGACATCCTTATCTTCTCCCACCATTAAGATGATCATCGTAAACAAGAAGTTGACAAACAAATAGACAAACACAGAAGAAAGGGTAAGCTAGTGATAAAAAAAACCATTGTAACTAAACCTATACTTGACCATTTGAATATAGTATAAATGTCGAGCCTTGGTGGGTTCTGCACTTGTGAAATGGAACAACTAACCTACTAAAACTACCGCACAAGGTTAGTCCGTTAAAATGTCCTTTGTCAAATGGAGAAAGGCCATCAGGCTAGGATCTCCTACTACTCTCATGACATGACCCACCTCTCTCTATTTGAGCATGAATGATCATTATAGTGTTAAGATAATACCATATGAAAGCTTCTTACATTTAAACCAAGAACACTTGTCACAAACACTAAGAATTCTCCTTAGAACTCTTACTACCTCAAATCCAAACCGTCATGTATTCCCGACCATTTTATTGAGTATTAGGTAATTCATCACACCATATATAAATCCAATCAAAGAAGAGAAATAGAAAACAAGACAACCTAACAAATTCATCTCACTCACCCAGCGGACACATCCCATTTGCCCAGCGATAGCCCAAACGGGGAGCCCTTCCAGCTTAGCTAGGGAGCTCGCCCAATGAAAGCCCAAATAGGGAGCTCCTCTAGCCTAGCTAAGGAGCTCACTCAGCCCTTAAACATCACTGCCAAAAACTCCAAAAAGTCGCCTAGCGAGCATTCGCCCAACAAGAGCCAAAACAGCAAGCTTCACAAGCCTAGCGAACTGGCTCCCCTAGCCACTAGAACTCACTTCCAGATCTCCCATATACTCACCCAGCGAGCCCCCTTGCTCGCTTAGCCACTCTATATATTTCTACAGCATTTTAAACTACAAAATTTGCACCTCTCATGACATATCCTAAACACTTTTACTAACTTCTAACACTCCTAGATCGAATTTTAAACTATTATTGACCTGATTGAAAGTATATAAAACAATCTAAACTCGTTTTGAACTGTTGTACCATAAGATTCCAACTTAAAACAACTAAAACCTCACTTTATGGACTCCAATTCAATTCTACAAGTTTTAGCTCATAACCAAACCATTTAGGAGTCCGAACAAGTCACAATTGACTCAAAGAAAAACCTCAAACACTCAAACCTATCTGAATCCTACCAAATCAAAATCAAGCCTAAAAACCTTCCTAAACCATCCTTTTGACTCATTCTCACTTCTATCTTAGATTTTTATCAACTTAAGCTATCGACAAGTTCTAATTAACCATACAAAATGTTCCACATTGTTGTTTAACACCCTTTAGACCCTTACTTCTGAAAATCACCTATCAAAACATCACTTTTTAGACCAAATTAGTTCATGTGTCTCATTCCATATCATTCTTTTCAACATATAACCAATTCATCACCAACAATTTCACAACAACAACAACATTCAAGTTAAGTATCACATAAAATCATAATTATTCAACCAAATTCAATTAATAAAACACACTTAATACTAACAAACTCAGTTCAAGCATACAATTCAACATACATTTAACTCACATTCTAATAAGTATAATTTCATACTTCATAACTCATAATATAATAAAGAACTAGCTTCCTTTACCTTTTAGAAGACCAACCTCTCTCGAGAACCCTATTCTGTTCACACAGTTCAAGGAACTCTATCTGTACCTACAGACAACAGAAATTGATTAAGATATACCCTTAGTATCATTGATCAACAAATAGTCTTATAGCAGACTCAGATATTACATGCAAAATGAGCGAGCTCACATGCAACAGAAGAAAGAAAAAACTCGAGAAAAAGTGTCAAAACTTAACTTACTCAAACAGAGAAACTAATCAGTCTGAATTGAAGAGCTTGCCGCTAGGATCACTCATACAGTTTCAATTCTTCAATCAGATGAGCAGAGAAGAAAAACTCCTAGAGAGAAGTCAGAAAATTCTATAAAAGTGGTTTCTAGAGAGATGATGTATTTTAAAATAATAAAACTCGTTTAAAAAATCCTATAATTATATTAAAACGTTTTAATATTAATGTTAGAGATATTATATTTAGTTTATATTGTGTTTATGTTAATTAGGGAAACATAGTCCCTATATGTTTATTAGGGAAACATTGTTCTTATTTTATTTTATTTTATTCTTACATATTCATTTGTATTTGGGCTTAGCCCATATTTCTTCTATTATAAATAGAGAACCCTATGTGTGTATTTAACACAAGGGAGATTTCTCCTAATCTTCTTCCTATTTCATATGGTATCAGAGCCATGGTTAAGAGTCTATCCTAGCGATATTCTCATTTCTTGGGCATTTCTGTTCCACCCGCTATCGGGTCGCTATTGGACCACCCAATTTCTACTATCACGCACGAGATGTCTATACCTCAGCGTGAAGGGGGTGTGTTGGAAGTCCCACATCGACTAGAGATAAGGCCAAATTATAATATATAAGTGAGGTGCAAACCTCACCTTACAAGCCGGTTTGTGAGGTTGAGTTAGGATTAAAACCCACTTCGACGTTGGTCACCGTCTCCGGCCACCGTCTCCGGCCACCGTCTCCGGTCATCGTCTCCGACCACCGTCACCTGCCAATGTCGCTGGCAATCGTCTCCGCCACTTGTGCCACCGATGCACCAACACCTAGTCCTACCTCTATTGCTTCCGCTATCTTCTTCTCTAAGGTCTCCAAGAACAGTCAGTGGTTAACATTAAGGAATTTCAACACCAAAATTAGGGGTTGAAACAATTTCACCAACCCTTTGTCAAATTTGTCAGATTTGTTTTTTGGGTGCTTTGATGAATAAAAGCTCATTATCATCTTCCACTTTCACAGTTTGTCATCGGCGCGCCGTCATCTCCGTCGTTCACCGTGAGGGGGAGTATGTTTCCACAGTCGTTGCATTGCAGACTCCACTAGTCAATGATGGCAGTCCTTGCAGTTTTGTCGCTTCTAGCCACTACAGACCCCATCAGTCAGTGATGACATTCCCTGTAGTTTTGTCGCTTTTAGCCACTACAGGCCCCATCAGTCAGTGATGGAAATCCCTGTAGTTTTGATGCAAGCCCCATCCTTACTTGATGGCAATCCAGTCCCTAGAGTTTGTCATTGTTCTCCTTTGTCAAAGTCATCCCACTTGAAGTTTCATGGTGCTATTTGAAGTTTCGCAGTTGTCTACTACTGTCCATAAATTGCTGTTAGTTGTTCGTCGACATGTGATTGCGCATCTGTTTGCCGCACGCTCTTGAAGACAGATTACATATTTCAAATTGAGTTTATGTATTCCAAGCTTGGCCCATACAATCTGTATGCTCCAGCTTGAGGGGGAGTGTTAAAGATATTATATTTAGTTTATATTGTGTTTATGTTAATTAGGGAAACATAGTCCCTATATGTTTATTAGGAAAACATTGTTCTTATTTTATTTTATTTTATTCTTACATATTCATTTGTATTTGGGCTTAGCCCATATTTCTTCTATTATAAATAGAAAACCCTATGTGTGTATTTAACACAAGAGAGATTTCTCCTAATCTTCTTCGTATTTCATAATTAAAATAATCGAGTCTCACTATTTTTAAACCACTACCATTTCTAAAACATAATATTCTAAGTCATTATCATATATTTTATTAAAAAATAAATGTCAACAACCTTAAACTTTAAAATTCTAAATATGATAACCTTCATCATATATCTATTATAATATGAGTTGAAATATATATTTAAATTTAGAGTAAATTACAGTGATTTTGAAAACTAATACTAGTACAATTGTCTTTATTATTTTGAGATGCAATGATTTTAACAAGTAACAAATTTTTTTTATATATATTTTAAAAAGAATTTTGAAAACGATTAATTTATTACAAAATTATGAGCTTGAAAATTATGCTGTAATGGAATTTTAGAAATTGCTGACGGTAAACTATGAAAAATTTAATTATTTACAGGTAAAAAATTTATTTTGAAAATTGGAAGTTTATAATTTTATTAATTTTAAAATATAATTTATTTATTTTAATAGTAAAAAAATTATAATAATTAAATAAAAAACTTAAGCATATAACTAAGAAAACATAATTTAGCTTAAATATTTATTATTTACAATTTTAGATGTTATTAGATTAAAATATAATTAATAGTTTAATGTATAATTCAGGTTTAAACCTCGGATGGTCCTCATATCTGTTGAGGAATCTCAAGTGGGTCTTTTTGTTGAAAACGATCTCAATTGGATCCTAAATTTTAAAAATCCTAACAATTAAGCTTTTTCCGTTAAATGGTCAAAAACGATGTTAAAATGTGATGCCATGGTACACAATAAATATGCTGAGGTGGATCATTTTATTACGTGGTGCACAATAATTGTAACGATTTTTCAACATTTAGGACCCACTTGACATTCCTCAACAAATATGAGGACCATCCGAGGGTTTAAACCTATAATTTATTTACAAAATACAAGTAAAATGAAATAATAGGAAAAAGTTGTTGTTAAGATAAGATAGTCTATAAGTTAAACTGTCTAGCAACTCGTGTTTTGAAGTTTATCAAACAATACTCAACGAAATATGGTTTATAGAAAGAAGTGTCTAAACAATTGGATATGCCAAAAGATAAATGTTTGATGATTAAAATTGTCTATCTGAATCACTAGGACAAAACATCCATGATGAATATTAGAGTAATTAGGGCGAAATAGATAACGTGTAATGCAATAAAAATACACATACAAAACACTACGCTAAATGTTTATGCATTCACAATCAAGTTGGTTATGTCACCGAGCATCTAACAAAGTAATTCATGTGTGAGATATAAAAAGATGCACTAAACATTATGAAAATATATATATCACACATCACAAGAGCATAGTGTGTCGGGATAAACAATAGTTATTCCATTAAGTAATATGGTAACTTAGACCTGCACTAAATAATGTATAATTCTTGACAAAGTATTTATACTCTATAGTGTATGAACTAAACATCATGGGTATGATTTAATGATAAATATCCCCGCTCAAACAAAAACACAAGATTATGTAATCTTTCTTATAAGACAAATGTCTAAAGAGTATATAATCTACATCATCGAAGTCAACTTAATGACAACGATGCATTAATTAAGTGATGTTGTCATATACAAATATGTTTTAAACACGTAATGTGTTGTACGATCATCAATGGATAAAACATTTAATGTTGTATGGAAAAGTGCTTTTGTAGGATGATCTCAATATGTGGAAAAACGGGTGCAGGAGGATTGTGATCAAGACTTGGAATGATAGATACAGTGGAGCTATCTGACTCAGCCACTGGAATAGGAAGAACCTATTGAAGGATAGAAACATCCTAAACACATAAAAAGAAGTAAGGAGTCTGTTCAAAGAATGTGACATTAACAGATATGTAATACTTCTTAGTTTTAGGAAAGTAACACCAATATCCTTTTTGAAGTCGAGAATAGCCTAAGAAGATACATTTGAGAGCGTGAGCGGAGAGTTTGTTTAGACCTGGACATGAACAAAACATATATAGCCAAACACTCGGGGAGATGTATGAAAGAGATGATCGTTAGGAAACAGAATGAAGAAAGAGACTTTATTATCAAGAGAGGAGGAGAACATCCTATTAATAAGATAATATGCAGTTAAGATGACATCCCCCCAATGATTGACAAGAATATGGCCACCAAGCAAAAGGGTACAGGCAGTTTCAACCAAGTGTCTATTTCTTTCGTTTTGCTATACCATTTTGCTACAATGTATGAGGATAAGTAGACTGATATAAGATACCATGGGAACTCAAGATGGCATAAAAAGAGGATGAAAAATACTCTTTTGCATTACCACTTCTTAATATTTTGATTACTTGACCAAATTGATTCTTGATTTCATTCAAAAAGGATATAAATATAACTAACAATTAAAAACAATTTTTCATAAGATAAACCCAAGTACATCTTGAATATTCATCAATGAAGGTAAAAAACATATCTAAAACCAAAGGAGGAGATACGGCTAGGTCCCCATATATCAGAATAGATGATGAAAAACTAGAATTACATATTGCTTGAGACCCTTTAGGAAAGGAATATCTAACATGTTTTCCTAATTAACATGACTCGCATTCTAAGGTCTGGAGACCACTAAGTTTAGGACACATCTTTTCTAATTTGGACAAATGTGGATGGCCAAGTCGATCATGTAGCACTTTAGGATTAGGAGCAGCAACACAGGACACCCTTGGACGATATCCAAACTGGTATAATCTGCTAGCTTCGTATCCTTTTCAAATCTGTCTCCCCGAACCACGCTCCTGTATAACAAAAGATTTATGATCAAAGGTTATTGAACAATTTAACATTTTGGTCAACTGGCTTAGGGAAATTAAATTAAAAGGATAATTAGGGACAAAAATGACAGAGTTGAGATTGAGGGAGGGAGACAAGGAAAAATGATTGACTCCTTTGGAGGAAGTTTTAGATCCATTTGCAAGGGTTATGAAATGAGGTTTTTATCAAAAGGAAATATATGAGAATAAAGAGTTATTACCAGAAATGTCATCAGAAGCACTTGAGCCAATTTCCCATGAATTTTGACCTTCCATGGATTGAGGAATCTAGGTTGTTAATGTACTAGGAAATTGAGATGGCTATGCCAAATAGTTAGACTTTAACCTTAAATACTTTTAATATTCATCCTCGGTGAACTTAGAAGTGGGAGTTTTAGTCTTCGAAATATTGGCAGTTTTTCCACTTAGCTTCTTGAAGGTAATTGATGGACTTCCAGAGAAGGAAAGAGTATTGTTAGACGCCATCTCTGAAGAAGATGAATCGCACCAGCGAGGAAAAAGAAAACCCTAAGGGTTTAGATGGACGAAGTTGTGATGGTGGCCGGCGACGGACGTGGTGGCCAGCAATGGCGAATGGTGGCCACTGAAGGACAACGGCGACTGACGATGGACGGCAGCTACCGACGATATAATCATGATATAATCATTATAAATAGGGTAATCCTAGACAAAATATAATCATGATAAATAGGGTAACCCTTGACACAATATAATCATGATAAATAAGGTAAATATCCTAACACATACATTTAACAACAACACATCAAATTCTTCATTAGCCCCTTCATCAACAAATTCTTCATCATTCACAGAATACAGAACTCACCTTTATGGCAACGACACCCCCTAGGTGTATCAACCCCTCCAATAACCTCCCTCGTGATTGTCGAAGCCCTCCTCATGCAGTGAGAGCCCCTTCGTCATAGGGCCCCTAGATTGGCCTCATCGCAATAATGGAAGTCTTCGTCACACTGCCACAGCACCCTCATCACGTTGCGACAACAACCTCATCAAGAAACCCCTTCAAATAGCCCCCTCGCAATAATGTAATCCATCACGTCAACCATCACCCTCCTCACCGGCACTCTCCTTCCACGATAGAAACCTATCACACAACGATTGAAGGCAAATATGTACTACCAAAAGCGGAGAAGGGCGGAAAGGCAATGGACGACTAGGAAAGAGTGTAAATAGTGATTAGGGTTGGGGGTTCTGAACGAGAGAGGAAGATTAGGGGAAAAAACTTCTCACTTGGGGGAAGCTTTCGCGAAAACAGAATTTGGGAGAATGGGAGAGGGAAATCCCAAATTCTAATTTCATTAAGTCGATGCTTATACCGACAATCGTATTCCTTCAATAAAGTCACTGCACCATTATCGATGAACCGTCGGTAATCAACCATAGACATGACTGTCAGTAAATTCATCGGTAAAAGTTTTATCGACGAACTACATTCCATTAGTAATAATCCTTTGGTAATTATCCTTTTCCTGTAATGCTAATTTATCATGAAAGGAAGTAATGTTACGACCTGCACCATATATCAATAACCCTTAGCAATATAGAAATTCTCCTGTAGGAAAATAAAGGAACTTCAATAATCACTAGTGCAAAATTGGCTTTCAACGTCACCCCTTAGACGTCGGTTAGGGGGGGATTGACGTAAATTAATGACCGGTGGCATTTTCGTAAATAAGAGATCCAAAAGACGCAATTTTTTCTTACGAAGAAGCTAGCAAAGGGAGGAGGTGCTACTACGCTACCCAAAGCCACGAGAAAAACTGCACCAAAACACAACGAAAACTCAGTAGACGTCGATTATTGTCATATCTGACATCTATTGTGCCCTTAGACGTCGGTTAGTATCATGTTTGACATCTTTATGGTGCCCTTAGACGTCGGTTAGTGTCATACCTGACGTCTATAAAGACGTCGGACCTGATATTTAACCGACGTCTATAAAAACGTCACAATCCGATATCTCATTAACGTCATTCATAAAGATGTCGAATAGAAATGTGACATTAAAAACTCAAAATAACATACGTCTAAATTTTTTTTGCAGTGCATGAACCACAATTATAATGATTGAAAGAAGAACAAAAAAACTGCGTGGTATAAAGGAAATATTAGTTGATGCAATGCATAATAAGAAAACACGATGACTGGCTTCTCAGTTGGAAAATAATGCACCGCATAAATAGAATATGACACTAATAACCATTTACCAATGACCCCTGAAATTATCATTAATGCATCGCAACCCATAGTAAATGGTATATTCAGTAACAAGAAAAATCAACGTGATAAAAAAAAAAAAGAACTACACTAGCATCCAATAACAATTCTGGAAACGACGATCACCAAAGTGGCTAATATTCCACAATCACATCACTGCAACATGGTCCCCACAACGTAATATAGAAATCACACACAACACAAAAATAATCCAAAATAAAACAACAACAACAACGTGGTTCCTTATCATCAATACAATTAATATAAAATATAAGATAGTTCCTTTTATCTTGGTTTCCCATCCATATATATATATATATATAACCAAACACATTATTACATTTATCTTGTTAAACACATGCATCACACATTTTATAAATATTAATATACACTTCAAGTACACACAAAATAAAATAATGATAGAAATAAACCTATATTAGGTACACAAGAATTACATACATTATCATCAATTTATAATCAGAAACTCTAACCATAGGTGTTACATTTCACATCTTTAATATTTATATTTTATTATTTTAAATAACGACACCGAAGACTACCATTTTTTTTAAATATTTATTAATTTTTTTCATAGGTCTTAATTTAAAAATGACATATCCAATATCATATAGTGTTGAAATGAAGTCAACAAAGAAATTTTGGATACACTCATGAAATTATACAAGTTCAAATCTCTCCACATAGAATTCTTTTAAAGAGGAGACTCTAAACTCTAATAATGAGTAAATTCACCAAAACTACAAATCACATCAATAATTTAAATATGCTACTTGCTGTGTTTGCCACGTCAAATTTCAAAAGAAAAAAATAACATGCAAAAAACTTCTATTTGACATAAATATGATTATAGAAGAATTTAATAAAGAAGGAGAAACTTTAAGAATAATTAAAAGAATCAGGACAAAGAAAAGAATAAAAAATTAAGATTTTAATAGAGATTCACCAGAAACAAGTTGAAAGAAGTAGATTCACCAGGAAAATTGAGATTTTTGTTTGGAGTTTTAACTTACAAGAACAAAAAAAAAACATAGAACAAAAAGAAAAATGTTAGATCTTATGAAATGAAAGAGAAAGAGAAAAAAAAAAATCTAAAATCTTACCAAATGGAAACTGAAGAAAGCATTGATGAAGAATGGAGTGAAGTCTGAAATGAATACCCTTGTCATTATGTGTCAGTTTTCTTTCTCTGGAGTGAATATTCCAAGAAATGACTGAAGGAACTTGTACATATTTAATATATAAACCCTAAACAAAGAAATGTCAATTTGAATTTTGAAAGAACCTATTTTCAACCTAACAAAAAGGAGAAATTAAGAAAGGGTAAACATAAACCTATTTAGAATGACTCAAAAACAAAATAAAATGTTTGAAATCTGAGAGAAAAGAGAGACACAAAAAAACTCTAATTTTCAAGTTTAATTTGAATTATGAGAGAACAAAGATGAGGCACAAAGAAATCCTAATTTTTTAGTTTAAATTTGAATTATGAGACAACTAATAAGTATATTAAAAAGAATGATTCTTTAAATTTTTTTATTATGAAGCACCATGTCTAATCCTATATTCATATATTATAATTAAATTTTAATAATTTAATATTATAGTTATTATTTATCATTTTGTTATTATTTATTTATGAGATCATTATATAGAATTTCTCAAAAAAATACTTACTTCATACATTTCATAATTACTTATTCTTAGTACATTTTAAAAGATTTTACTTTTATAATGACTTGAGTTTTGGAAATTTTTTTACAAATGAATCTCTCTCCTCTTAATAATAAAAAAATCTATTTTCCAAATAAAAAGAATCATCAAACTATCATTAAAATCTCATCACTTATTCACAAGTTTACACTCAAGATCCATATAAAAATAAATACTACACGAAATAAAAATTAAAAAAATAATATCAATCCACAATATTAAAACATATAAAACACCAAAAACACAAAAATACCACTCAGGTAGGTGTAAAAGAAACAACAAAATTTAAACTCTTCTCCAAATCTTAATAAACAAACCGAAATTCATTAATCTTTCAAATTTGATTTTAGAAAATGTCTACAAAAGGAAATTACAGTTTGAACTTAATACCTTTTATATATTACCCAAATACTTTACCTAAATTAGCTATATGACTTATTTATAATTCAGACTTAACTGATTATTTTCGTTATTTTAGCAAATTAAATTTATTTTAAATTTTACATAAATCATCCTAATTTTTAAATTAATCAACACGACTTCCAACCCTATTTATTGTATCGTTGACCACTATCACTAGTGCAGAAATGACTTTAGACGTTTGTTATTTTGGGTTTTTAATGTCTTATCTATGTCCGACGTCTATAGGGTGACGTTAATGAGACGTCCGACCCTTTAGGTCAGACATCTCTATAGACGTCGGAACTATATAGGTCAGACGTCTATATAGACGTTTGATCCATACAGGTCAGACGTCTCTGAGATTGCTCCTTACTCATGGTAATTTGAGTTTACAACTTTATATTTTAGTTGAAGACAATGTATTGTATATTTTTTTTATTGGATGGTTTTAAAAACGTAGTGGAGGGAATTGGAGAGTGCAAAACACAAGAAATCGCCGCCAAAGAACACCGCCCAAGGACACAAGAATAACTGCACCAAAACCCAATGAAAATGTATTTTAATCGGTTCAAATGAAAGATAATACATCAAAGAGTGATGTAATCGGAGTAAAACTAATTTAAAACGGTGTAAAAGTGAGAAAACGAACCTGAAAAGCATAACTCGTAGAGAGAAAACGCGACGAAGATGATGAACAATGAGTGTGCGTAACCAACAATTAATCGGTTCAAATGAAAGATAATGCATCAAAGAGTGATGCAATTGGAGTAAAACTAATTTAAAACGGTGCAAAAGTGAGAAAACGAACCTGAAAAACGTAACCCGTAGAGAGAAAACGCGACAAAGATGACGAACAATGAGTGTGCGTAACGACTGTCTCGCGATCATGGTGTTTTAATGTCGACATTTAGAAGTCGGTTCCTTATAACAGACGTCTAAAGGGATTTAGAAGTCGGTTCCCTCCATAACAGACGTCTAAATGAAATCAAAAAGTGACTTTTTAAATTTCTGGGTTTAGGGTTTAGACGTCGGTTCCCCAATAACAGACGTCTAAAGTGCTTTAGAAATCAGAGTGGCGGGATTAGACGTCTAAATGGAGTCAAAAAGTGACTTTTAAAATTTTTGGGTTTAGGGTTTAGACATCGGTTCCCCCAATAACTGACGTCTAAAGTGCTTTAGAAGTCGGAGTGGCGGGATCAGACGTCTATATGGAGCCAAAAAGTGAGTTTTTAAATTTTTGGGTTTAGGGTTTAAACGTCGATTCCCTAAATAACTGACATCTAAAGTGCTTTAGAAGTCGGTTCTCCCCATAACAGACGTCTAAATAGAATAAAAAATTATTTTTTATTAACTTTTTCGTTTAGTTTTAGCGTCTATTCGGGGGAACCGACGTATATGAGGGCCTATAGACATCGGTTATGAAGGACCCGACATCTATAATATTATAGACGTCGAGGCCCTCTTAACTGACGTCTATATTAACAACTTATTTACGAAAGTGTCACCGGTCATTAATTTACGTCGGACCACCACTTAACGCACTAGTGTATACTTCAGGATTTACTCTCACTCTTTTCATATCAAAAATAAAAATTAATTTAAATGTATTGGTGTTGGAAAAATAGTTAGTCATGTGTCTTAATGTACACGTATCACTCTACTCGATAAAAAAAATATCTGTAGAGTTAAAATTTCCCACAAACATAGTTTTCTTTGTAAATTGATAAATAATAATATAAGAAAAATGGTTAAATGCAACCATTTGAACTTTTTTTTTCTTAGAAGGAAATAAAGAACAACTTTTTCTATTCTATATATAAAATTGTTATTATATTATTAAAATTATTAATAGATATTGATGGGCATATTATTAAAATTTCAATATTTAATTTAATTTTTTATATGTATTTTAGATGTCCGTATTATAAAACTTTAACATTGTATGCATTTTAAGATATTTTAATTATTGTAGAATATTTTAAAAAACCAATTCTTTCAAAAGGTTTAATTACATGGTGGATTTTCAAAGCATTGTAAAATTCTTCACACTTTTTTGAAACAAAAAACATTGCCTTTTTATTCTCTTGTTTTCCACACATTTTTATATTTATTTAATACATTTTATAAGAAAAAAATGATTATAAATATACAAATTTTTGTATTTTATAAAAAAAGAAAGAAAGTAAAAAATAAAAAAAATACTAACAAATGATAAAAAATTTAAATGTCAAATAATCATTTTTTTTTTCTAAATATCCATAATAGATTTTTCTTCCTAAATATCCATAATAGATGAGATATTTTGAATACTGATATGTACCTTTGGAATACTCCCCACCAAAATCCAAGTACTGTAAGATATTTCCACAACCAAATCCAGAATTGGTCTCTGTGAAGTTCAGTTAAGGTAGGAGGAACAACAATGGTACACTCTCACCACCATCTTCTTCTCTTCTCTACGGTTCCTTTCTCTCTAACCACTCATCATAACCACCATTTATCACCGTCTCTTCACTTCCTCCACCGATCATCCACCCCAACATCTACCGTTTCAGCCATTCCATCCGCCGCATGGCTTTCAGATCTCACAGCACAACACTTTGGCTCCATTCAACTCCCTTTTTCCGCTCCTTCTTCTCTTCCCTTCTCAGATGATCCTTCCACCGTTCAGGTTGCTTCCACCGTGCTTCTCACCGGAGCCCTCACTGTCTTCCTCTTTCGCACCGTCCAGCGCCGGATTAAACGTGCCAAACAATTGGTATATTCTTTTCTCCTGTTGCAGTATTTTTGTTTCTTATAATAACTTTGATTCAATTTTTTAGAAATGAATAGAAATAATTATTTGATTGAAAATGAGTTTGTGGTTGTAGAGATTTAGGTCTTCGGGAGCAGAGAAATCTTTGGAAAAGTTGAAAAGAATGAAATCAAGTACGATCAAAGTTAAGAATCCACCTTCAGCTGATCAAGCATTGTTAGGAGCAGTAATAGCAGGTGCCATTGCTGTTCTTCTCTATAGATTCACCACTTCAATTGAAGCTTCTCTCAGTCGCCAAATGCTTTCAGATCATTTTTCGGTTTGCATCCTTTTCTCATATTCAATTATTTACTTCAACTTTTCCTTCTACTTAGATACAACTGTCACTAACACTCAAAATGCTTTCTTTTTCAGGTTCGCCAGATAACAATCACCCTTAGGTAGTTTTCACAGCTTAACTCTCTTTAGTGCTCTCATTTTTTTTTTTTTTGTTAAATATTATTATAACATTTCTAAATATATTAATTATTTATCATAACATAAAAAATATTATTAAAAAAACAAAAAATATGGAAAAACAAACTAAATCTATAAAAAAAATAATGATACTTTTACAATATTTTTTTTACATTTTAATATTATCTAATTGGTTTAAAATTACTCTATAATCAATAATAATAATTATAAATACTAATATGAACGACCAATAATAAAATGACATATAAATAATATTAAAATATTGTCAAAATTTTTTTTTCAAATATTATTATCCAAAGAAAACAGACGTGAATTTTCTTATAACAAATACTAAACAATCATAAAATTTAATTAGTAATTTGATTTATGCATTTAATCCTATAATTTATTTTGATTTTATACTTTTATTATTTAATTAAGTTTTAATGCATGTTAAATATATTAAATTTGATTTATTTTTGTTGATTAGTTTAAAAGGTATTATGTATTAAAATTTGGATATTTTTTATGTTTTTGGTTTTATATATAATATTTTTTAGATTTTGATTGGTGATTCCTCTAAAACAATTTAACATATAATATTTTTAAAATTTTAACATAATATCTTATATACGTGTCTAGGTAAGATTCTATTTAAAAAATATTTAAATATATTGAGACTTAATTAAATATAAAAAGTTATGAAAAAATATATGATTTAAATATTGAGACTTGCACAATAGATATTAATTTTATTAATTATAATATTTTTGTGACAGGACAATAATAAATGGGTTGTGCTACCTGGCTACATTTGTGTACGGCATAAACTCTGTAGGTCTGTTTCTTTATTCTGGGCAGCTTGCGATCGACACCATGGTGGGAGAGGCAAGTGGAAATGAAATTCAAAGAAAAATCAGCAGAGAGGAAGATCAAAGTTCAAATAATTCCCTCTAAAACAATTCTTCTGCAGAAATCATCAATCCCACTCTCATAATCTCTCATCAAATCGCCTCTCTTCATGCAATCATAGGAAAAATATATATATCTATATGTATATATGATTGATATGATAGTAATACTCACTGTATTCACCTGTCTATAATTTAAAATGTCATGTTTTTAGTTATATATATATATATGTATGTATATATGTATATATATATATATATATATATATATATATATATATATATATATATATGTATAATATTTATAGTTTACTTTATTCTTATTGATTAATTTGTAAGTATTGAAGAGATTAAAAGCAGTATAGTGTGATTAAAAAATTTTAAAAAATAGTTGAGTTAGTATAAGTATTGACATATCTTTTTTTTTTGAGTTAAATATGTTTTTAGTCCTTATACTTTTGGGCGATTTTGGTTTTAGTCCATTTTCAAACTAAGGTACAATTTAGTCCTTCAACTTTAGAAAACTTTGGTTTTAGTTCTTTTTATCAATTTTTTTTAACTTTATTTACTATTTCAATCGCGTTTCTCAGTTAACATTGAAGCAAAAATGTGTTAAACAATGTAAACAATCCAAATTCTATAATGAAACGTGTTTGAAACAACAAATAAAGTTAAAAAAAATTTGATAAAAGTGACCAAAATCAGAGTTTTCTAAGGTGGAAAGACTAAATTGTATCTTAGTTTGAAAATGGACTAAAACCAAAATCGCCTAAAAGTATAGGGACTAAAAACATATTTAACCCTTTTTTTTTCACTTTTTAGTAGCATAAGAAATGAATTATTGTTTTAGTATAAAAAATTTAATTTCATAAAAAAAAATTGAGAATTGAAAGTTTCATAGCAGTGTCACTATCTCAGCGGTGAATTGGTCGCATCCAGGGGGTTCTGAATATATTTTCACGAATAAGGCAACCCTGTTTTTGAATTTTCTTTCTGCTTTACCAGAAAATGTCAAAAACTACTATTGTTTGTTGTGAAAATTTTGATACAGTTGTTCACTTTAAATATAAAGAAATTTATAAAAGAATTACCTTACTTAATGTTATTCTGTAATATATCTTTTATTTATAGTTTTATTTTCAATTACACCTTTTTTTTTATACAACAAAAGTTTTTTAGAAGTCTCTACCTTTTTTTACGCAATACATTAAATTTTTTAATTGACGTGAATTGATTTTTTCTTATGTTTGAGAAAGGAAGAAGTGAACAGCGGAAAAATCTTAATTTTGAATGGAAAGAAGCTATCTTCCAAGGCTTAAAAATGATTTAAATAAAAGGCGAGAATTTATAAATTTTAAGTAAAAGAAAATTGAAGAGATTAGAGATTATTTTCTTACTTTTCTAAAAAACATAAAAATCCAAAATATATTTATTTATATTTTATAAACGTATGTCCTATGGATTCTATTTCTTTCCACCCAGTTCTTTCATTGTTTTTTCAAACACCTTTCGGAATTAATTTTAAAAACTTAACAGAAATTAGATGAGAGATTAATGAGCAATTTGGAAAAATTAATTTTAAAATAAATAAAAAGTGAAATAGAAAAATAAACAAAAGATAAAACCAAAATCGCATGCAAACTGTTAGTGAGATCAAAATTACTAATATGAGAGATTCTTTCTCTTTATGCAAGAAAATAGAATGCCCCCGTATATGCTCAGCAAATGTATAACTTCATCTTGTTTTCTTCTAAATTTCTATGGTTCGAATAGAACAGCAAGAGAAAGTTACTCATAAGCATTGTTTGCTGAAGAAAAACTACCCAGACAGTTAACAGTTCTAAAAAACTAAAATAATGTACTCAAGTAAGTCCCATTTTGTCTGAAAAAATGAAACAGCTATTTTCATTCAACCATGTCCTGAGTCTGAGTAGTGACTTGAGGAACACTGCTTGTAGTGATGACACTAGTGAATGGGGCATTGCCTGGGGTGATGGTAGAGTTTTCTGATGGAACATCAATGTTTGTTTCAGCTTTCTTTTGATCTACATCCATATTCATACCTTGCGGAGTTTGAGGAACATTTGTTTGCACAACAGGAGTCTCCATATGAATGCTTGCTGCAATCAGCTGCTTTGGTACTGATGGATCCATACCAGT
Organism: Vigna reflexopilosa; assembly: GCA_027742785.1. Classification (NCBI taxonomy): domain Eukaryota; kingdom Viridiplantae; phylum Streptophyta; class Magnoliopsida; order Fabales; family Fabaceae; genus Vigna; species Vigna reflexopilosa. Next base: position 29,852,674 of record CM050925.1, on the reverse strand, counting down.
CTTCTGTTGATCCACAGGCGCTACCTCATTCACAACAGCATGAAGTTGCTGTAATCGGTAATCAGTTTCCGGCCGGCGACAAATCTTCCTAAGCGGCACGATTTCCTGGTAAGAACACAAGATGGGGGTGGATCAACAAAATGCATCAAACTGAGTAGTGACCTTCAACAGAACATTTACCAGTTATAGCAGTCAAAACAAACTTGTAAATAGTAACCTTCTGTCTGCTCTTTTCAAATCACACCACAAAATGCGTCAAATGAATAGTAAACTTGTAAATAGTAACCTTCAACAGAACATTGGAAGCCAACTTCCATTTTTCCTATAATACTTTGGGTAGACTTGAATAGTGAAAGTGAATAAAGAAATACATTATTAATAGTAATCATGCTAACTACATTTTCAACTTCTTTGTTTGAAACAATTGCGTTCTCTTAAACAAAATAAAGTCTATGGAGTTAATGTAAAGACAAGACACCAAGGATATTTTTTCCTAATTACTATGAAGATATTAAGATACTTTTATCCTAATTATCTACTATTTACAACATTCTCTGTCAAGTTGGTAAATGAATATCCATCATTGTCAACCTGTTTACAAAGTCTTGTTTTTATCACCACAAGACCTGTGTCAAGACTATCTTTAATGAAGTGCTTGTCAATTCCAATAGAAACTTATGCAATAAGTTTACAAGCATAGGTTTTTAGAAAATCATTGTATTTGTCCTTATTAACATTGTGTTGGCACACGTCAAAATTATATTAAAAATAAAAAATATGTCTTTCGAATTGGACATTCAACCGATATATGTCAGACACGAGAACACACCTTTTGTGAGGCTTGTTTGAGCTTCATAAATACAAGGCCTTCGTTATGAGTTATACCTTATTCCTTTCATTAAGTTTCAAATTCTAGAGCAATCTCTTTATACACTTCTTCTAAAGCTCCATAAAGAAAAGCATTCTACATATCCTACTAGACCAACTCCCTTTCTAAATGATCCTCTCTTTCACACATCTCCCAGAGTTTTTGGTTGTGTATGTTTTGTTCATGACATGTCTCCAAGACTAGACAAGCTTTCTGATGTACTATCAGATGTGTCTCCTTAGGCTATTCACGACACCAAAAAGGATATCGATATTACTATCCCGAAACTAAGTACTACAAGTCTGCCAATATTACATTCTTTGAATAGACTTACTTCTTTCCATCTGTTCATGATGTTCATATCCTCTAGCAGGTCCTTTTATTCCCGTGGTTGAGTCCAATAACTCCAATGTCTTTGTTAATCCAAGTCTTGATCAAAGTCCTCCTGAACCCTCTTCTCCACATATTGATGTCTTCCAACACAGGACCCCGATGGATAGTCCACCTCCTCGAGAAAAAGGTGAATTCCCTACTTCAGATTCTTTTCCCTTGTCACTTCATACCACGCCTCCTGGTGCAGTTGATTCATGTTGGCCCATTGCTTTCAGAAAGGTACTCGTTCCACTCGAAACTCATATACTATTTAAAATTTTCTTAGCTATAAAAAATTGTCGTCTTCCTATTATTCTCTTTTATCCTCAATATCTTTTGTGGTTATATCAAAAAATGTTAATGAAGCACTTGGTCATCATAAACAAGCCATGGTTATAGAAATGCATGCTCATGACCATAGTAATACTTGGGAGTTCGTGCTCCTTCCGCCAAGAAAAAAGATAGTTGGTTGTCAATGGCTGTATGGAGTTAAAGTCGGCCTTGATGGTGAAATTGATCGACTCAATGCCCGATTAGTTGCAAAAGGGTACACTCAGGTTTATGGTTTTGATTACTGTGACACCTTCTCTCTCATAGCCAAGATGACTACTATTCGCCTCTTCTTTGCAATGGTAGCAATTCGTCATTGGCCACTTCATCAATTGGATATCAAGAATGCCTTCTTCCACGGTGATCTTGAGGAAGAAGTTTATATGGAACAACCTCTTGGGTTTGTTGCTCAGGAGGAGTCTGGTATGGTATGCAAATTGCACCGATCTTTGTATGGCCTCAAGCAATCACCACGTGCTTGGTTTGAAAAGTTTAGCTCCATTATTCAAAAATTTGGTCTAAAACGCAATGAAGTAGACCATTTGGTTTTTTTGTTGTCATACATCTCTTGGGAAATGTGTTTACTTAGTATATGTTGATGATATAGTCATTACAAGAAATAATACTTTTGAAATATCTCAGCTGCAGGAGTACATGTGTAGACATTTTCCAACCAAGGATCTTGGAAGTCTCAAATACTTCTTAGGCATTGAAGTAGCTCAGTCAAAAGATGGAGTTATAATCTCTCAAAGGAAGTATGCTCTTGATATATTACAAGAAGCAGACATGATTGGTTGTAGACCGGTAGACAGTCCTATGGACCCAAATCAGAAATTAACGATAGAAGGTGAAGTATTGTCCAATCCAGAGAGATATAGGATGTTAGTTGGAAAAACGATTTATCTCACTATTATAAGGTCGGATCTATCTTTTGCAATTAGAGTGGTTAGTGAGTTCATGCAGGACAATGACATCATTATCATGTGAACTTATATGGGTGAAACAATTCCTTCAAGAGCTTAACTTCTCTGACATCACTATAAAGATGTATTGCGATAATCAAGTTGCTCTCCACATTCCATCAAATGAGTGTTTCACGAGAGAACTAAACATATAGAAATTGATTGTCATTTTGTTTGTGAAAAGTTGTTGACAAAAGAAATATGTACTGAGTTTGTTGGATCAAAAAACCAACTCGCAGATGTGTTGACCAAGTTATTAAGGGGTCCTCGGGTTGCGTTTATTTGTTCTAAGCATGGTACATACAATCTGTATGCTCCATCTTGAGGGGGGTATTAGAATAATTACATCTATGTATCATCATTAAGCCTACGTAGGGTGTAGAGTGTGCTAGATTTTTATTAGTTGTACTTATAGTAGTACCTAGTTCTACACCTAGGTGTCTAGTGCAATTCCTTAATCTTCCATGTACTCTTGTATCAGTTCTTTATTATAAATAGAAGATTGTGAGAGGGATCTTAATACAACCCTCTAGAAATATATTTTTTCTGTTTTAATCTCAAGTGTCATATCTCAAAGAAAGTATGCATTGGATATATTGAAGGAAACTAGATTAATGAATTCAAAATCTGTGGACACTTCCATGGATCCTAATGCTAAACTTCTACCAAAACAGGAGAAGCCTATGTCAAACCCTGAGCAGCATAGAACACTAGTTAAAAAATTGAATTATCTTACAACTACCCGTCGTGACATTTCCTTTGCAGTTAGTGTGGTAAGCCAATTTTTTAATTCTCCGTGTGAAGATAATTGGAATGCAGTTATCTGTATATTAAAATATGTTAAAGGATCTCATGGAAAATGGTTGTTATATGGTCCAATAACCATACAATGGTATGACATTTAGATGTTGATTAGGCAGGATCTCCTTCTGATAGAAGGTCTACACCCAGATATTATGTCTCCATTAGTGGTAAACTTGATCTCTTGGAAAAGCAAAAAACAAAGTGTTGTGGCAAGATCTAATACAGAAGCATAATATAGAGCTATGGCCTCAGTCACTTGTGAGCTTGTTTGGCTTAAGCAATTGTTTAGAAAGTTACAATTTGCAAATGTCACTAAAATGACACTTATATTGACAATCAGGTTGCTCTTCATATTAGTTCTAATCTTGTCTTTCATGAGAGGACTAAACACATTGATATTGACTATCATTTCATTCGAGAGAAGACTGTATTTGGAGACATTAAGACTGAGTTCATTAATTCAAGTGCCCAATTAATTAACATATATTTTCATAAAGTCCTTATGAGGACCAAGAATTGATTATATTTGTAATAAGCTTGATACATACTATTTATATACACAACCTTGAAGGGGAGTGTTAGATATATTAAATTATTAGACATCTTAGATAGATATCCTATCTTTATTTTTCATCTTTAGTTAGTTTGTTATTATTCATTATTAGTATTTTGGCATAGCTAATATTTCGTCTATTATAAATAGAGTACCTTATGTATATTCACAAGGAAAGATTAATCTCATACATAGTTTTTTATTATATTAAATAAAAACTAAAAACAAAAATTGAAGTCTAGTTTTAGTTTCTAACATTTTTAAAATTTATAACTAAAGAAACCCCAAACGTACCCTTTAGGAATAAATATACATAAACCCAAAAAAGAAATGCGAAAGAACCAATTCATAAAAATAAATCTCAGGTAACAAAATCTCATTGGTAATTATATGGCTGAATGACATCAGAAAGTAAACACTATAAGAACCAAAACTAATTGAAAAGTGAAAACTGTAGGGACTGAAACCATATGCATAACAAGAAAAAAGTGATAGAATTATATCATAAAACCTATCCGACGACAAAAAATCTTAGAAGAAAATCAATACCTCTGATTGATCATGATCATAGCGAACCAAAAATCTACAACGACAGCCTCTTACATCATGCCTCCGTCTTTGAGCATCAAGCACATGGGCATCAAAGTATAGGGCTTGCTCCTTACCTTCCTGTAATGTCAAATGTAGAAAAAAGAAACTAATCAGTTGTTCCACAAAGTAAAATTTGATTAGAGAAAAACACAAAAAAGAAAACACTAGGATTAAGTTTTTATGACAACTGGCTATAGCTTTTCCTACCTGAAAACAAAGTATGAGATCACCCGGGATTACTACAACACATTCTGATGATTCACATGGCAAAGATCGTGGTCTGACATGCTTTCGAATGTTAATCCACTCATCTTCCTCAGGCCCAAAACCAGCAAATCGTACCAGCACTTCCTGAAACATGAAGATATTATCATTAACATGGTATTAGAGTTCCTGATCCAATGTAGTTTTGCCTTTGCAAACAAAATATTTCAGTAAGTTTGCTATGCTCTTGAAGCTGCAGACTTTTCTGGATATTATCAGTTTTTCCAGCTACAGTCAGAACTCAATAACTTCCCAGGAATTTTCTGGTGACTTACCATCTACTTTCCAGCTACTTTCTGATATAAAAGGGGAGTTGTGCATCCTCCACAGAGTAATCAATATGTAGATTTGCATGGCATAGAACCTACTTATAGGATGAATGGAAAAAAATTATTTGAAGTGGTCACAACTTGTTCGCACAATACTGAAAGGAAAAGGAAAGCTTGGCCACTTGAATGGTGCTGAACCAAAGGATGGAGACCCAAATTTTACAGCATGGGATGAAGAAGATTAATTGATTGTTGCTGGGAGTCAGAAATCGATGAATACAGAAAGTAGTGGTACCATTATGTTTCTTAACAAAAAAATATTTGCAATGCAATTGAGCAGACTTATTCCGAGGCTAAAACTGCTGCTCAAGTGTATGCTTTAAAGGTAAAAACAGTAGCTGCAAACGGGAAAAAAATATGTCACAGAATATGCCAACCACATAAGACGCTTTGGATGGAATTAGAACAGTAGAGTTATTAAGACTAATTGTATTAAAGATGCTACTGTTTTGAAGGAATTTATCAAACAAGAAAGGGTCTGTGATTTTTTTATAGGATTAAATCCTGAATTTTTTATGTAAAATACCGACATAATTCTCATGTGCTAGTGCTTCTGAGTGCTAGATCATAGACAGTCTGATAGACAATATAGAGAAAGTGTTCTATATTTATAAAACTTTCACTATATGAAGTTATCTCTCAGCAAGGAGCATTTATTTTGCATACTCTTTTAAGAGTTATCCTTGTATCCTAAACAATTCTTTTGTAGTAGAAGTGCCCTTAAACAATACTAGGGAAGGCCGATATTGGTTTAGTGAAGAATATTTTTATTCTTTATGTCAGAGAAGAGACAAAGTATATCAGGACTGACTTTATTGTAAGTCAGAAGTGACATTGAGAAATTATCATTATCTGATTAGTATATCCCTTCATGGTTTGCAAAGGAGAACTAGACCTAACTTAGTGTTGGGATGAACCAATACAAAAATTAAGGTATTTCTCTACTTCACCTATTACACTTGCACTAGCTTTGGCTATCTGTCACAAGTTGTTTATGAAAATCATTTTAGAAACCTTCTTCAACTAGCAAACAATCAACCCCAAAACGTCTGTTGTCAACCTTGTAAAAATCTTCAAAATCATTTGAAACTCTATTCAACTCCCTTTCTAGAGCTTACCAATTTCTTTTCTATAACTACCTCATTATATATGTGGACGACACTCTTATCACAAATAGTGTGACAAGTGACAAGTGACAAGAAGGGTACACAACAACTAAAACAATATCTTGCTAAACAATTCCAGGCAAAAGATCTTGAACACTTGAGGTATTTCCTCAGTATAAAGTTGCACAATCCAACGATGGTTTTGTCATATTTTGGAAAAGATATGCTTTGGACATTTTTGACGAATCAAGCATGTTTAATGCTAAGCTTGTAAACACACACTAATGGATTAAATATCAAACTTATAACTAACCAAGGAGATTTGTATTATGATCCAGAATTTACAAATATATAGTTGCTATGGTAAGTTATCTCACTGTAACTTGTCCTAACATTGTCTTTTGTAGTGAGTGTATTAAGTAAATTGTTAAACTCTCCTTGCAAGACCATTGGGATGTAGTCATATGAATCTTGATGAATATTAAGAGTGCCCCTGAAGATAAAGAAAATTGTTGGAAGTCCTACATCGATTAGAAATAAAGTCAATTTATAATATATAAGTGGGTGCAAACCTCACCTTACAAGCTGGTTTTGTAGAGTTGAGTTAACCTTAAAGTTCACTTCTTAACATGGTATCAGAGCCAGGTTAAAGCCTATCCTAACGATATTTGTTATTTGTTGGGCATATTGTTCCATCCATTATCGAGCCGCTATCAGACCACCCATTAATGTCTATCTTCACGCTCGAAATATATATACCTCAACTTGGAAGTCCCACATCGACTAGAGATTGTTTGTTGGGCATATTACTCCACCCGTTATCGGACTACTATTGGACCACCCATTAATGTCTATCTTCATGCTCATGATGTATATACCTCGGCATGAGAAGATGTGTCATTGACTAGAGATAAGGCCAATTTGGCCAATTTATAATATATAATAAGTGAGTGCAAACCTTATCTTATAAACCGGTTTTGTGGAGTTAAGTTGGACTTAAAGTTCACTTCTTAACAAAAATATTTAAATTGATAGATATTGATATTCAAACACTAAATGTGTAGTAGGGTAACCAAGCGATTGTCGCTTCACTTCAAGGTACTTTATTCTTGTTGGAGGTAATTTAATATCATGGAAAAGCAAGAAACAAAAATTGTCGCAAGATCAAGTACAAAGGTGAAACACAGAGTAATGTCATCAGTCATTTGTTAGCTCATAGCTAAAGCAATCCTTCAAAGTGCTAAAATTTGAAGAAGAATTCGCCAATGCACCTTATATGTTACAACCCGGAAGCATTACACATTGTCTTTAACGGTGTCTTTTATGTGAAGACCAAACACATTGAATAGATAGTCATTTCATAAGAGAAAAGTTGGAATCTAAAGGCATCACTAGATTTGTCAGCAATAACCAGGTCTCTAAAAGAATAGGATTAATCATATTTGCAACAAGCTGAGCATATATAACTTATATTCTCCAGTTGGAAGGGGAGTTTTACAACTACAAAAATGGGACAAAAATCTTTTATGATCTGGTATATCTCGATTATATATGTTTATTAGGAATGTTTTTATTCATTCTCGTATTGTATCTTTACTATCAGAATATACTATATATCTATTTATTGTAGTAATTTCTTTTTCTCGATATTAATAAAGCATCTGGACATCTCAGAAACACCCGGTTTCAGCTGAATGTCCCTTTATTTCCTGTAGTTTAACAGGGATCTTGAGGAAGAAATATACATGGAGGTTCCTCGAAGATATGAAGTTGTTGCCAATTCTGTTTGCAGGTATAAAAGGTTTTTATATGGCTTGAAACAATCCCCTTGGCATGGTTTGGGAGATTCATTAAGTTTAAGAATACCTTAGGTTACAGGCAAAGTAAAGGAGATCACACTTTATTTATGAAACACTCAAACTCAGGGGGAGTGTGGTGAATTCCTATCAAAGGATTAGGAAGAATGGACCGTAAGATTAAGAGAGAAAAAATGCAAAAAGAGGTCAAAAGATGATGATGATGCCAGACTCACAAATGATTGATAAGTTGAAGAAGATTCACCACTTCAAATTAGCAATTCAAAGATAAGAATCAAAAGTTCTCCCCTAGCAACAGAGATTTACATTCAAAGAGGTGCAGAAAAATGGGGGTAGTGAGTAGATTTGAATCTTATGGAAAATAGAGGGTCTTTTAGATATAGATAAGGTATTGTCAAAGTTCAGTTATTGGAGACTTAGCCAGAATTATTCGTGGCCATGGGGACTTTAGTGCATGTGTTCAAAATAATTGACCAAAGTGATTCATAACCAGAGAGGAGGTTTTGCACACCAACTTGAACTACCGAGAATCTTGTGATTACTTGAGAGAATTCCTCTAAGCTCTTCTGAATTTATATTGAAGTAGGGGAATTCAAATTTGATGACAAATCTAATCTCTAGTAAAACATAGCTCCTAAATTGTAGGGAATAGAAATAAAGGGCATCATACATATTGTCTAACACTAATAGTAATATCAAAAACTATTAATGCTAATGCAAGTGCAAATCCTCTAACGATAAGCACTGATAACTTTAAATGTGTTCTAATAATTTCATCAGGGTTCAACCACTTAACATAACTATGCAGGAACTGAAAGCAGCAAAATCAAAAGATTCCCAAGAAAATATTCATGCGAAAAAGGGAAACTGAAAACCATATCAAAAAGTTTAAATAATTTCTTCACAAAAACTTAAAAACAGAAATAATCTTAGCTTTGAATTACCGGATCATGGGTCTCCAAATATCTATGCGATAGAAAGGTAGCAACATCATACCTAACAATAAGAAGACCCTATGTCAGGCCCATAAATGAAAAACCTATGTAGAGAATAAAGAATTATCTTATTCATAACAATCACACTAATTGCATTCTCATAACCTCTATGTAACAATCAAGTTCTCTAAAATAAGGAAATAAAAATATGCTGAAATCATTAGGAAGAGTTTAACAATAATTTATTCTAATCAATATGAATATATTGAAGATATTTTCATCCTAATAATTTGTTATTTACAGCATTCACCCTCAAATTGGTAATTGAATGACTGTTTCCCAAGTTGTCTACAACACATCCTGAAATCTTCCTTAAAGAAGTCCCTGAATGAAAATGTCCAAAATCTAAAGTCCTGTAAGGACATGGGTTGTAACCACAAGATCTCTGTCTAGAATATCTTTGATGTAGTGTTTCAATTTCAATATAATTTTGTCCTATTATGATGTAGAAGATTATGACCAAAGTTATTGCTTGACTTGATATCATGGCACAATTGCATAGGGATATCTACCTATTTTAAGGTCATCTAGTATGATTTTCACTTGAAGTCCTTCACACATACTTTGTTCCTTCCTCTGTGAGTTTCAAATCATAGATAAATCTCCATGTACACTTGTTGTCCTAAAGCTCTGTGAAAAAAGATCAACATATCTAAGTGGTGCAAGTCCCAACTAAAATGAGTAGCAAAAGAAAGGACAGTTTGAATTGTATTAATCTTAGTCACTAGAACAAATATTTCCTCAGTCAATTTTGAAGGTTCGAGTGTATCCCTTTATCGCCAATCTAGCTTTATATTGGCCTATTGTCCCATTTATCCTATATTTCGCTACAAACATTCATCTACACCCTGTAGCCCTTTTGCCTCATAGCTTGTCAACAATCTTCCATGTTGAGTTTTTTTCACTAATACACTCATTCCTCTCTCTGGCCCGAGTCCAATGTTCACTTTTAGGAGGTCTCAACAATTCTACCTGTGGCTACGATGATGAGTGGACTTCATAACAGCTAGGCACGTGGAAACTCCAATAGCGACTCAATTGTCGGCATTGTCATCATGAGTGCGGTGCACACCCTTTTGGTGCACCATTGACCTCAAGGCAGTGAAAGCAGGGTGCAGGGGTGCCAGCTGCTTACATGGCAACGGAAACAACATTTCAAGATTGGGAACTTAGATACCACCTTGAACTACGTAGGAAAATAAAGAACCATTTTATTGATAATAATTCCACCAATTACATTCTCATCACCTCCATTTGTAACAATCAAACTCCCTAAAATAAAGAAATAAAAAATATTGAAATGCATAAGAAGATTCTAGAGATATTTTTTCATAATCAATATCACCCCAAGGATATTTTTATCTTAATAATATGTTATTCAAAAAATAAATAATTAAGAAAATAAACTACAAAGATTATTAAAGAGGAAATATTGACCATGCTCCATCCCTTCCAGATTTAGCTTCGAATTCCATAACAGGATTTTCTGGAGTTGCTTTTACTGCTGGCAAAACTGGGTACAACAAAATGAAGGCAATGTAAGTAAACAAAATAACTAATAACAGTACCATCAAATTCCATAACTAGATTTACTTAATGATTAATACATCTTAAGCTTTAGAGAAAGAGAATGAAAATTTTGATTTTGAAAAAATGAAAAATCCACTTTTCAAAGATGCTCACCCAGATATATATTTACAAAAGGGAACAAACAGAGTAATAAATCATCTGATAAATCAGTTACAGACTACAACTATCACACTGATGGAATCCTGACAAAACACTTATGGGTGTTCAGAGCAAAACACTTCTTTGATAGACATTGTATAAATGGATTAAAAGAGTGTATTCAACCTATATTGTTGTGCTTCTTATTAATGTGTGTGTGTGTGTGTATATAGATAGATAGATACAACTTACAAAATAAGGCAAGGCACTTACCGTTGTAATTAGAGAAAAATTTTCCTAATTAAAGAAAATAACTGTAGAATCTTCTAGTTTACTTTTTAGTATATTTTTTCCTTATTTCCTTGTTTTTGGAAGATTAGATTTTTACAAATAGGTGTAAGGAAAATGTAATAGGGATGAATGATAATAATAGAAATCATTCTCCTTTTCAAGTTGGTATCAGAGCTCCCAATCTTGGGAGCTTCGTTTCCGCTGCAACAATAGTCATCGTCGCCGCTATCCTGCCACTACAGTTGCCGCCGCAGCTGTTGGGATCATTGATAAGGCAGAAAGGTACGCCCAACTCCGCCACATGCCACCACCATTGCCAGTGCATGTAGCCCATACGCCTAGTTCTGACGAGACCCACCCACCGTCGTCGTCACAAAGAGTCGCTAGAGCCTTTGAGTCTGTTCCACGAGTCAGTGACGTCCTATTTGGCTTTGAGTAGATATGAGTTTTGAGTTTTGCTCTTTCTTTTTTCCGGTGTAGCCCACACATCGTCATCGTCTTAGACAAGGTCATCGGAGACACCTGATTGCATTCCAAGGGATGTCTGGGGTAAAAATTATTCCTTTAAGTCCTAATGATCTTACAAATGTGGTGTGTGCCTATCGATTGGATGGTCAGAATTTCTTACAATAGAGACAGTACATTCAAAGGATTCTCAAGGGTCATTCAAGACTAGATCACATAAATGGCAGAGGGCCAGTCTAGATGACACTAATTTTCAATTTGGGAGAATGAAGATTCACTAATTATGACTTGGATTTGCATTCCATGATTCCTGAGATATCAAGTAGTCAAGGCCATAAATCAGAGTCTATCCCTTAGCTCCTAGCCAAGCTTTGAGACGATTTACTTCTCTAGTAGGACCAACCTTAACTGCATAGACCCCTCTGCAACTCCTAAGCTTCTTACTAGGAGGAAAGGGGACAAGCTCCTAAGTACCATTGTTTTCATCAATCGTCGCTTGTCGCCATCCAGAGTGACCAAGAGCCTCATGAACAATTTTAAGAAAAATAATAAAAGTCAAGGAGAAACCAAAAGAGGAATATGAAAGAGACAAACAATAATAATTTAGAAAAATTATAAAGAGGATATAGATTACTAGTAGATTCAAAACCTTTTCTAAGAGTAATAGGTCAAGCATGATCAAAGCCAGAAGAAGGCAAGGAGGATGAAGGATCCACAGTATGGGAATCTAGTGGGGGAGAACATGAGTCACGAGGATCTTTAGGAAAGGATGGAGTTTCTTATGTCCGCTAGTTGTGAGAAGAGGTATCGGAACAATGTCAGATATATCGCATTGTTGCTTTTCTTTCCCTATCAAAATGAAGTACACAAGTAAGAAGAGCCATGACTTTCAAAGTAACCATGTGGTTCCAAAATGAAGGCACATGAACAACTTTTGAAGCTTCCTTCCCCTTAGATTCCTTAGCCAACTTGTTTTTTCTCCCTTCATCAGAAGTGAACATCTTTCTCATATTTCCTTTCTCTTGATGAAGTCTATCCAATGATAAATAGGATGTAGCAAATCTTGTAACAGCATGTCTTAACATTCCCTCTTGTTTGTGAATTGTCACAATAAACTTAAGGTACTAGAATAACTATATATAAACCCCTTTGGATTGCCATCTCCATAAAGTATATGTAGTGGGCAACACAGGGAATCCAATATAAATTGGGTCTTTTCTCCTTCAACAACTAACCACCTTATACATAATTGCTTCCATTATATGCCATGTCTTGAACAACATCCTCTTGTTCAATCTCCTTCACAACGGTATCAAGCATCTCAAATAGTTTCTCACTTGTCTTCACAAATTTTGAGCCATCAATGGACTTCATAAACATTGTCCCTGCACGAGAGCTCACCAAAAAATTAATCAAACATCTTTACTTTGAGTCAGTCCTTGCATTTGACATGATAGAACAACCATGTTTGGTCCATTGGCTTTTATGATCTCTCAACAACCCTTCAATGTAGTCCATCTCCTTATAAAGAAGTGGAGCTCTTACTTCATGATAAGTTGGAGCTAGTAAATCTAGACCATGAGCTCCATTAGCATCAATCATGTCTTCAAAGATCTTCAATCTAACAACATTGCATGACAAACATGCACAGTACCAAAATCAAGAAAGATATTAAAGAATTGATGCCTTCAATTTTTTGCACAAAACAGGAAAGAAACAGAAAATAAAAGAACAACAAGAGAAGAGAAGAAGAACAAATGGTGGCAAAAGAAGAGTGCAGGGCAGGCGATGACAACAATGGCTAGCAACGACGATCATGAGCAGTGGCAACAACGATAGTGACAATGACAAAAGATAGAATCGATAACAATGGTGACAACAATGACAATGATAGTGACGACAAGAGCAACCGCAATTGCGAATGCGAGCAGCATACCATACATTGATTAAAATTATAGTGTAACAACCACACACATACAATGATTAAAATTGGTGTTTTCTTATCTCCATTTATGGTGTAATCACCTAATCTAATTTGTACACTGTTGGAACTACCATGAGTTACTTGCAGTTCCCATCCCCTAATCTCACATAAGTTGGGTTGCCTTGATAAATTTTAAAGCCTAACCTTTCAGCCAGTTTGTAGAGATGAAAGTAGTGCTAACACCACTATCAATTAACATCGATACATCTATATCATGCAATTTACCCGAGTTTGATGGCATGTGGGGTGCTTAGTCCTCTTGCTAAACACATGGACGAGTCCAGAAATTGCACTATATAGTAAAGATATCACCATCTTCTAAACTAGAACTTTTTCCATCAGCAAAAATAATAATAGCCAGCATATTCTTCTTCAAACAATGGTACAAATATCGGTGAAAACATTTATTTTCTTTTCATCATCAGATATATTTATTATATCAAGCTCCTAGTCCCACGATATCAATTTGGTTATGTTCACTATATTTTCATTATCCGGCAATTCGAACCAACTGTGAGGATTTTTGTGATGAAATAAATAGAAAAAGTTATGTGCACCCCTCGTTCTTCTTTGATTTCGAAAACAAAAAACAAGTACACAAAGGATATTCCTCCTTTCACACTGAAATCTGTCTAGTTTCGTAACTAACAAAGAAAAAAAAAATGCCCTCTCTTCTAAAACAGAAGTCCTACTTATAAAAGGTTGGGGAACCATCTTCTGTGATAAACTAACATCCAGCCACAGCCCCTAAAACAGACACTAAGACAAAACAGAAATTCCTAACTAAGAGGCCATAAGGTAGAATAGGATTAAATAAATCCTATTTTTCCTCTTCTCCAATAATTCATTTTGAGAGATTTAACTGTATTCAATGGTTCCTGATATCTAACACGGTACTCAATGCTCTACAAAAAGTTTAGTGTGCATAACAATGACTTCATAAGGGTTGGGATAGAAAGTTCTAACGGGAAATATAATGCAACAAAAGATATATAAATATAGCCCTTCAAGTGAACATCGCACAAACTAAAAAGTTAGAAAAATCAGCATAAACAAACTTTAGATAAATTAGAGATCCAACAACACTACACTCATTTGGTATATGAATTTCAGAAAGAAATTAAAACAACATAAAGTATGCAGGATTAACAAATAACCATGACTACAGATTCAAGCAAAGTAAAAAAAATTAAGCAATCTAAAGCAGCAATATTCTACCTGCTGTAACAGAAGCAGTAGGAATTGGAGCAGCTGTTGGTTGTTGAGGCATAGTCCTTACCGGGGTTGCATCATCCCGAGGCATAGGTGTAATATTTAACTTTCCAGGAGTCTTACTTGACTTTGCTCTTATTGCATACCGCTTATTTTGAAACCAATTCCAAACCTATACTGAAGTGGAAGACTAAGAAAACAAGGGTGCAAAATTCCAATTTCAAATAAAATATAGCACTCATATCATACTTGTTTCATTTGCACTGTAATCTTGCCTTTACGTTCTAGTGATTCACTGAAAGAAAGCATAATATTAGTCACTTTTCAGGAGCAAACTAAATATTAAGTCTGGTACTCATTAAAATATTCACTAATAGCATGGGCAGTAAGGCCAAGTGGCACACCTGAACTTCTCTGCAAGAGCTGTGAGAATTTCGCGTGCTGGCATTGCATTCTCATGTTCATGAAGAATAGCTTCCATTTCTCCTACCTATACAAAGAAACAATAGTTTTTGTCAGCACTCGGGAAAATCTCAGTTGATAGAATCTTCAAATGTGTGCTTCGAATAACATGATTCATCACATGATTGGACTAGTTGTGGCACCTTTTTCTTCTCTAATTTTCTTCCACTTACTCTCACACAAAGAAACTGAAGAGTAAGATAAGCTCAACTTGTGAAATGGAGAAGAACTAAAGGAACACTATTAAACACTATATAACGCCCCGACTCTCCTTTTATTCTTTTGAAACAATGGCTTCAGAAACTTGGTAATGAATTATGATTTTGTTTTACCAGGTTTGCAGTTTTGTCAATTTCTACTTAGTTTAAATTTATAACATTGAACACGACTCATCATACATTTAGGAGGAAAAAGCTTCACAAAACAACAAAAATGGCCTTTTTTTGGTAGCACAAAGTCAATACTTGTGGTCTAATCCAAATCCTAACATAGGGAACAAAATTTATTCAAGGGCAGTGAGTTTTGCACATCACATCAATTTCCCACCACTTGCACAAAAAGATGTAGGTACCATACAGGAGGTCTAAAAACCTTATGCAAATACCATTTACCCTAATTCATTGTCAAATGTCAGAGCCCTAACTTTATGCGTGCATTTTCAGTACCCAGGCTGGTTTATCACCCCCCACACAAACGAAGCATCCACCATTCAGAAACCAAATGCCACACACATACATGCTTAGCAATAGCGAATGACAAATAATCAATCCAGTGGCATAATCGAGAGCACCAAGATGAGGTGGTTGTGAAGGAGAGCCAGTTGGCTAATTTAATACAGCACAATTAAAATTTTAGCATAAAAACAAATACCCAAATAACCCAATGTAGAAAATCACGAGATAAAAGAGAAAACAAGAAAAGAATATGTGAAGTTGAAATTTTGATGAATACCTCAGTCGGATTGAAGCGAAAGGCTGGGCCACCATTACTGGGTGGGCGACCCATGATCAAAGGAAACCCAAGAAAGAAGCACACAGATAGAAATTTTGTGTTGTGAAGAGAAAAGGGGAACTTGGATTCAGAAGAAGTTTAAAGTTGAGAACTTTAATTTGCGAACAGAAGAAAGAAGAGAAATAGAGAGCAGAGGCAGGTGACAGGTACGATGTTGGTGATGTATATATAGCTCCCCCGCGTGATTCTCATCCTCATTACATTTTATTGTATTATAATAATAATAACTAGCAGACACTCTATCTCAATATTAATTCACGTTATAATATTTTATAATTAATATACATACATATATTATTTTTTTAACTTTATATAATTCTATTTATTATTATATATTATTTATTATTTATTATATATTATAAATTATTCTGAAGTTATTTCATGGCAAAAATTTAATTTTGTACCGTCAGATATTTTAAATTTGCATATACGTGTCTGGCTGCAGTATGGGTCAGTTTTTCCTTCTTCTTTTCTTTGTTATATTTTTTTTTGTATTATTTTTTTCACATAACAATTTTAAATTATAACGTTAAAATATTATGAAACATAAATTACAAAATAATATGTATATATAAATAGAAGAATATCTATTAATATATTATTAGATACAGTAAGAATAATATTAATAAAAATAGTAGTGTTAATAATAATAATAATAAATAATATTTTCTTTTTCTGACAATATTAGTAATACATGTTTAAGATTTTTTTTCAGAATCTCAGATAGATTTTTTATTTATTTTTTAATTTTTACAAAATTGGTACAATTAAAGTTCTATTGTTAAATTGGAAGAAAGATATTAGATTGACGTATATGTAACATGGTGATGGTGTTTCTTTTTATTGACGTGACATACGTAATATGGTAATAAGGTGATTGAAACGTGTAAATTCAAATTTTTTTAATTAATAAATTGGAGAAAACTTAATTATATCTAACCCCTTTGTTTGAATTAAGATTTGGGAAAAGAAATTGGAAAAAATTGAATGCTTCTTCGAATTTGGGTTCCTTAGCAAAACGAAAATAAGTGTTTGTTTGAATTGGAAAAGAATCAAAGTTTTCATTCTGGAATTCCGTGTCATGATCACTCCTAATTGTCTTGATCTTGAGATCTTTCTCGTTTTGTATCATAGATGCAAAATTCTTTAATATCCTGGAAGTATCACTTTTGACAGTAAGAAAAAAGGTCCAGGTATATCTAGAAAAGTCATCTACAATTACCAAACCATAAAGATTTCTACCAAGGCTTTTGATTCTTAAGGGTCCAAACAAATTCATATGAAACGACTCAAGAGGTTTAGTGGTAGACATTTCTCTCTTGGTTTTAAAGGATGTTTTAGTTTGCTTTCCCTTTTGACAAGCATCGCAAAGCCTGTCAGAAACATATTTTATATTTGGTAAACCAATTACAAGATTCCTATAACAAGTTTATTTAATTGAGCCATATGAATGTGAGCTAGCCTCTTATGCCACAACCAAGAATCATCATCTTTAGACAACAAGCATATAACAGATTTAAAAGTCCTAAAATCAATCATATAGATATTGTTACACCTTTTTCCAATTAGTAAAAATTCATTTGTTGAGCCATTGTAGATAAGACAGTTGTTAGGTTCAAAGGTAATTTTTAGCCCTTTATCACATAGTTGACTTATACTAAGAAGGTTATGTTTTAGTCCTTCAACAAGTAAAACATTTTCAATTACATATGAAGAAGGTGTTTGGATTTTACCGATTCCAATAATTTTACCCTTATAGTTGTCTCCATATGTAACATGACCACTTATCTTGTGAGATAGACTAATGAATCTGGTTGCATCACCTATCATATGTCTAGAGCACCCATTGTCCAGATACCACATTGATTGCTTTTCTTCTTGTTTTGCACGTACTTCAGTAGTGTTTGATTTTACCATCATACTAAGGTCATTCCTCTGTAGATTTTGGTCCTTACACAGCTCTCGAACATCCTTGGGATTGATATCAGATTTTTGTGTATTCAAAAATCTGGTGAACTTTTCTGCCAACAGATTAGATTCCTTGTTTTCAAACTTCAAGAGTGTTGGTGCTACCTTTTCCTTCTTGAAAAGATTTCTAAGATGTTCATGTTTTAAAAAACTCATAAGAACTGTTATTGATAGAATTTCATACATCTTTACAGATAGCGTTCAAGCAATCATTATTAAATTCATTCTTACTCATGATCAAAGAAACAAAGGCCATCATGATCAAATTAATCGATTACACAAAAAACTTAATCGATTAGTTTTCGAGCAATTTTCGAAAAACCAGTTATGGTGCCAATTGTAAGAAAAGTTACGCCAGTTTCTCTTACCAAGAGGGGGGGTGAATTGGTAATTAATGAAAATGTTTTCTTTTTCTATCTTTTTGGAAATCTTTAAAATGATCTTTAACACACAAAACAATAAAGAAAACAATGTAGTAAAGAGTCAAAGGATAGAAAACAAACACAACTTTTTATATTGGTTCGACCTCAATGCCTACATCCAGTGTCATTTCAATCAACCTTAGATTCAAAGTCAATGCACTATAAAGATTGAGTTTTACAACAAGCAATACAGAGACACCTTCTCAATGTATCCTTCTATCTAACTCCAAATCTACTATAGGCAAAAACACAAAAAGAACAATCCTCTTTTTGCAACTCCTTTGAGATACACCTCTCAAAGTCACAAGAACAACACATTCTTCTTTTGGGAAACACGCACAGGGAAACCACAATCTCTGATTGTAAACAAACTTTTGATCAGCAAAGAAAACACCTCAATGTGCAGTAGATTGATCATCCAATAAATGTCTAATGCTATCCTTCAAGAATCCTTCAAAATCTGCAAATCTTTTTGTAAGAAAAGAAGTGCCTAGTTTCCCTTACCGAGAGGGGAGGGGGTGAATTGGTGACCAATAAAAACAATTACTTTTTCAATCTTTTTGAAAACTCAGAATGTTCTTTAATCTTTCTTGAAATCCAAGCAATAAAGCGAATGCGATGAAAGTAAAAGAGATAAGGAAAGAAATACAAACACAAGGTTTATACTAGTTTGGCCTCAATTCCTACATCCAGTATCCTTTTAATCAACCTCAAATTGAAAGCCAATTGCACTATAAAGATCTGAGTTTTTACAACAAGGCTTTTGATGAGTGCATATTTATGCCCTTATTTAGCCTTTAATATTGGATTCTTAATCTGTTTTTGTACTTTAATAGAATATTTTAATTAGAATTTGTTATATTTGGGTTTATTTAGCATGAGATACAAAAACATGTTAAAAATAACTTTTTAGTTGCATAAATATTTTTTGGATATTTTGACGTGTCTTAGTGCAACTACAGCTAAGTTGAGCTCATTGATTAAAGTTTCATGACACCTTAAAGATAAATCCAAAAATAGAAAAAAATCAAGACCACAAGAAGTCAATCCAAGCATAGCATGAAAGAGTGAAGAAATTTGGCTAAGTTAAAAGGAGGGAACAAGCAACAAAAATTGGATCTCGTAGTTTTTTCTATTTTCTTTTTCTACCAAAAGGGCTTTGATAATTGATAAATGTTTATGATTAAAGATAATTTGGGAAAAACATATCTTAAGATATTTTATTTGATATTGTTAAATAATTACCTTATTTAACTATATCATAAAATGTGAAAAGATAATATTTACCAAATCTTTTTTAATCTAGCATATATCTTCTCAAATATGTTTAGATCTCCCAATAATCAAATATATTTTGAAGATATCGAATTATTTAGAAGATAATTAGAGGATATTACATTATCATAAAGAAGATTACAACAACAGAAAAGCCTAAAACAAAGCCCAATCCAATTTCTATATAAAGAGACTTAGGGAAACACATTAGGGGAGCTTAGGAACCCTTTGAGAGGTTCAAATTTCGTCCTCCCTCTCTTCTCTCATGTTCTCCACCCTCTCTTCTTCTATTTTCATGTTATTTCATCACAACACAATCTAAAAAGATGCATTGCAAAGGCATAAGTTGTAATCGATTATCCACATAATGTAATCAATTAAAACTTGTAGATTGCACCAGTTTAAGCAAATGGCTATCTAATGAACTTAATGGATTACATAACTTCTGTAATCGATTACTTCATACAGATAATACATTGTGCAAGTTATTTTCACATATCAAAGAATAAGTATGAATACACCAGATGTAAACACATGTATAAACACAGTAAGTATACATATCAACCAATTCATACACAACATGTTGCAGTGATGAAAACATATGTATTGTCAACATCAAAAGCAACTACATGTGTTGTCATCATCAAAAATAGAAACCATATAAGGAGTTGGGTTTAACATTCATATTGCTTCCCCTATCAACACTTTTGTATCTTGATTCTTGGAGAACCCAACGCACCTGCAATCTCTTTTCTTGACTCACTGATATCAGATATTAAATTTCAAAATGATCAAAAGTTGTTAATGCATAGTGTAATGCGTCATTATAAAAATTTTCTCATGTGTGACACTTTTTAATTGGTTACGAAAATAATGTAATAGGTTACACTTTTAAAAAAGTTACACCAAAATTACATTAAAATAGATTTAACTAATTAAGCAATTAATGTAATTGATTGCACATAAAATGTAAGTCAAAACATTTGAAAATTATAACTGTTATGATAGTTAAGACTTATCATCAAAACAGTTTTCAATGTGTACCAGATTTAACTGATTAAGTAAACAGTGTAATTGGTTAAGTATTACACTTAAACAATTTTGAAAACTTTTTCTTCTCAAAACTCATCACAACACATTGCAAATAGTTGTTATCAAAGGCAAGAGTTTTAATCGATTATACATATAATGTAATCGGTTAAATTAGAAGAAAGCTCTAAAATAGATAATGATTGAGTTTTAAGCACCAAGTCAAATATATTATATCATTATAACATTTATTCAAAAAGTAAATTTGGTCCTAATTTGAAGATGGATAACATTGTTTTGTTTAAAAAAGTAGGATTGAGTTGAATCAAAAGATAAATATGGAGACTCAATTCAATATAAGACAATGACACTAGCATGTGACGATGATACTGATATATGGCACTGACATTGTCACATGACACAAATAGTACCACATGGCACCAAAACCTGACACGTAAAAAAATGAAAAAATAAATAAAATAAAAAAAAATACTATGAACTAGCATGTGACATGTCTTTAATGTATTTTATACAAATCTAATCGAAATGACCTAATTTAATCTTTTTAACGAAAATTGAGACTTAATTGGAAAAAGGGGGACCACATTGAATAAGTTCAACAAAAACTGGAATCAAAAGAGTATTTT
Organism: Vigna reflexopilosa; assembly: GCA_027742785.1. Lineage (NCBI taxonomy): Eukaryota > Viridiplantae > Streptophyta > Magnoliopsida > Fabales > Fabaceae > Vigna > Vigna reflexopilosa. Next base: position 29,831,249 of record CM050925.1, on the reverse strand, counting down.
AGCCTAAATTAAAAACAAAAAAATGCAGACAAAACCAAAGTTTAACATTGTCATTTCCATAATCAAATTAAGAATAAATCATATAACTCAAGATTAAACTATCTAATTTGAAGTATAAGATCGTTCATCTACTGCATAAAAGGTTATCAAAGAGTAAATATAGAAAGGGTTAGTCAATCCAAAAGTTGTCTCCAAATAAATCCAATTGGAACTTCAATAAACTAGAACTAAGAGGCACATGTAGAAAGCATAAAATTAAAAGTAATAGTAAAAAGGAGTTTTGTTGTAGACGGTATGCAAATAAAACAATTATATAAAAACAAATTTCTAGTTCATTCACGGTTGAATTTTTTATTATTTATCATATAATTATCATTATTCATCAATTATCACATAATTATCATTCATGCAATTTTTAAACAAATTTAAATTTATCAAACATGCATCCATCAATTCATTAACTTCCTCATCAGTTTCCAAGTGTATAATGTGAGGTTTTATTCTTTCAACTCTTTAATTAAGAAAATAATACATTATTAGAATTAAGTAAACTAACAAGGACTTTAATTAAGGGACAATATTTAATTATCAACAAGCATTCGAAAACAATACCAAAAGCCATAATTAGAATTCAAAAAGATCAAATGAAGTAGATGTTGAAGTGAAGAACAATACTTGAATTGCACACAGCCTTATAATTGTCTATGAAATCATAAAAGAACCAACCCAAAAAGGTGTAGCCTTCCATGCCGAAGACATAATTACAAAAATAGAAAACTATCAAACATTGGTAGCACATATTTTTTATACACATTTATAGCTTTATTGTACATTAATTTCACCTTCCATTTGTTTTATTTTTAGTTTTTATTTCATCTTATGCCATTAATAATATATTTGCCTCATTAATAATAAATTCTTTAATTTCGCATGTTTAGCTCATTTGACCTTATTCATTATTTTGGCGATAACATTTTTTGTAGACACCATTTTTGGCTAATCCTAATCAAATCAAAATTTACACTTCCATTGTTTTAAAACATATGGATTGATAGATTTGGACTCGTTTTTTATTTTCCACACTTTTTACAATTTAGGGCATATTTGTTGAAAATTTGTAAAGGGAATGTAACAAGTTTGACTTTTGTAATTGAGCTTCTAAAGTTGATTAGAACCTAAAGTATACCAATAATTACGTTAGAATTTAGTAAAGTTAAGGTTTAGGTTAGTGCCTATTAGAGGCCTAATGTTGGCTTAAACAAAAAAGTGAAAAATCAATTACATAATTTGTAGGGTTTTGGTTTTTCTCCTTTTTTTCTCTATTTTTATTTTTTATATTGAGTAATGGAGAACTAAACTTCTAAGGATCAACTCATAGAATTAAGATCAAACAACACAAATTGACTTTATAATTCAAAATTTAGAGAAACTTAGTATCTTAGATTTCATCTACAATAATGAAATATCAAACATGTTATGGAGAGTGATGAGATGATCCTCATAGAGTGTTAATATTTCTTTAGTTAACTAAATTTATTGTCTTTCAAAGAAACCAATTGTGTTACCAAGTTTTGGCGTAATAAATGATCTAGATTAACAAATTTTATTATAGATATTCAACATAAAATATATTCCAAAGTAAGAAAATCTATTACAAAAGGTCCAACACGATAGACAACCTAATGGCCTTCAAAGCAAAGTGTTCAAACAAGCTAGTGGTCCATATCTCAAATGAGGTTGTGGTATATACATCAAGGTATAGGAGTTCATAGACAAACTTATATTAGTTCACATATGAGACATCTAATGAACTTTCATTGAATCAAATTGACTTTTCATTCTTCATAAAACTATATTTCTTCATTAAACATATAATCCTAGGTTCCCAAAGTCACTTGAATAGTCATTAAATCAAACTACTAGCATCGTCCATAAATTCATTAAACCATTTATCACTAAATCAACTACAGATGACCATGTTAGCTTACTTATATTTTAGTTGTACAAAAGCACATATGCATTAAATCATATAATCAAAAGTCATTTCATGGATGATCTATCAGGTCATCTAGTGAAGTTAATCATATTACACCGTCTAGTTAGGCTCATCTATCTAGACAGTTTAATAAGGGTTGTCTATCTAGAACATCTCACATTTGCCAAGGTTTAAAAAATCATTTTGATAAATGATTTTAGTTAAAATTCAATAATAATTGGACAAATTTCAATTAAAACAGTGGATTTAAACTCAATTATAAGTCAAGAAAACAAAAATTAAGTGTTCTCAATGTGATCGAAAATATACTTTTCAAGGAAAAACTACTACAAAAACTGTGTGTTATGATATAATAATCATGAATACTAGAAAGAAGTTTATTTTAGTAACAAAAATATTGATAAAGGAAAGAGAAGTGTATCGTTTTTATACAAAATCCTTGCACTTTTTCTAACAACCATGAAAAATGTAAAAAGAGAGAAGTATGAGATTAATTCAACTTATTAAAATTATAACTATATATTTTTAAAAATGGAAACACTATTATTATGTAAGACTATGATATATAATTAACAACTACAATAATAAATATAACAATATAAATACAAGGTGTTAAATAAGATATAAAAAAATTAATAATAAATATATATAAGTTATTTTATTTATAATATTATATAAAGATCATACATGGCAATGACATATGAACATCATATATTACATTAACCTAATTAGCATTCACCTAGCAATGATATATCAACATCACAATTTACATTAACCCAATTAACATTCACATGACAATAATATAACATTCATCTAATATTTTTTTCAATATAAGTATTTTGTACACACATTTATAACTTTATTGTATGGTGGTTGCACTTTTCAAATACTATATTTTTAGTTCTTAAGTAATTTCTTTTCATTATTAATAATTTGGGTTTATTATACATATTTTCTTTAATTTTGTATTTTTAGCTCATTTGAACTTTGCTCATTGTTTGGTCATAACTTTTTTTGTAAGAACTATTTTTTGATTGATTCTATTTATACTAGATTTTAGAGTTCCAAGACTTCAAAATGAATACATGGTTTGCTAGATTTGGACTCCTTTGTGTTATAATAGTAGGCTCTATAAGGGGGAATGAGTATAATGTTACTCTTTTTTGCAAACCACTAGACTTGATTACTTAATATCAAATAGATCGAGCATGTAGGAAAAAATTTATACTGGTTCACCCAAAACCTTGAGCTACATCAAATTCTTCCTTAAACATATTACTTAAGAGGTTTCACTAATAAAATAGATTATTATAATGAGTACATCAACTTCTCCAAGTTATACCAAGTACACAAACATCTCGAGGTTATCATGAGTACACAAACCTCTCCAATCTACTCCTTTTTAATCTCTCCTATAGATTATGAACTTACAAGAAATAAAAGAAATTCTCAATAGATAGCAAAATTTAAGCGTATAGGAAAAATTTCACAAAGTGAAGAATATTACAGCAACTTTCACACTTTCACTTTTGAACAAATTAAACGACTGATGGAAAAACTTGTAAGGCATTGTATGAATCTTGTGTTCATGTAAATTGTTGTTTTTCGATTTTAACATCAACTATTTATATTTCTTTTGAAAATGATTGGTGAAGCTTTAAGCAAGACATCTTTTGAATTTGTGAAATTTGTGTATTAACTTTAAATCATACAGATTCATCATCTTCGTGGTAGGCACTTGAAAAGAAAAATTCTAATAAGATCTTCAAAGAATTCTTTAGAATGATTTAGCCTTCATTTTTATTAAAGAAAAATAAAATTCAAAGATATATGCAAATATATGAGAAGCCAAACACACATAAGATTATTGAAAAAAAAAATTATGTGTTTCCATATTCAGATATAAAGACATTGTTGATCATTTAAAACATGTCAATTCGCACATATATAATTCATTTATGAAGTCTTTCACATATATTTGATTATATAGAAATATTTTGATCGTTATGATTTGATTAAATTCATTATAATTGAATTCAAAATAAAGTTTGCAATATCTAATGTTGATCAGAGACAACAACAATTTTTTCTAAGAGAACTTTAGTTCCGTGAACACATATTAGATAGATTATATATATTAAATATTAATCCACATCACTTGGAGTGTTTGTTACCATCAAAAGGCATTTGGTGGTCTTGTGTAGATTTGATGTTTGATGGGTGTATATAGGTGGTTTAATCTCAATAATGTTAGATTGTCTGATCTTAACACTTTGCTATTTTCTACAATTTTTATAAATTGGGCCAAATTGATTGAATTTTTGTGAGGGAACCCTGTAGATTTGATTTTACTTGTATTAGCGTATACTTCTATAATTGAGCTTTTGGACCATATTAGAACCCATGATTAGGCCCGCATTTACTTTTGTTATCAGAGCCTATACAAGATGTAATTGTTCTCAAAATAGGAGGACTATAAATCATTTGTGAATTTTGCAAAATTTTAGTTTTTTTCTCTTTTCTCTCCACTTTCATATTCTTCCTTATTATGTTGTCTCACTTTTGTTCTTAAATATTGGTATACAAATTGAGTTTTTGGTCAATCTTTCTTTGATTCGAGTTTGTTCATCTCTTGTCTAATTTTGGTTTTGGTATTTGTTATATCACTTTACATTTCTGACATTAGAATTTAAATTAATAATAGATTGAATCTTTATTTGATATCTCCATATAAATTAGATTGAATGTTATTGGGACTTTATTCGTATATACCTATTTAGCTTATTAATTAAATTGATTAAACTAGAATTTGAATCTTTAAAAAACTGTTATTTTTGGATTGTTTGGTTATTGAATTTGGGATTGATCTATTTTCATCTTTTACATTTTAAGGTTTGATTTCTAAATCTATTTTCCAATTTTCATTTTGTGTTTTTCTATTCCTAAAACCCAAATTAATTTGTATAAAAACAATAGTAAAGATTAAATACAATTCAATATGTTTCATTTGAAAATCAATAGAAGTTGTGCTTTATATTGCAAAATTTTAAAAAGAAAACATAGAATTTCAAGAACAACAATTGAAAATCAAATAAAAAACTAAAGTTAAATTAAACTATTATATACCTAAGTTGGGATAACATAAATCTATAGTTACTATGATTTGACATCTATAATTCATTCATTTGACAATATCAAAATTTGTGTTTGCGATATACCTATAATTAAAAATTTATAACTTAAACAATACAGAATGAAAGAATTTTATTTTTGTCAAGTTAGGAGACAAATGCTCTTATAAGTACACATGATTACTTTTTTGTGATCTTATACTAATTAACAAAATCTAATAATTTGTTTTTAAAAAATTTCTCCTTCTGTTGAAGAACATATATCAAAATTATTGAATTGAAATAGTAATATGTTTTATTTAATATTTTCTACTTTTAAATCCTTAAAGCATGAATTCATCTATATGAAGACCATATTTGAAAATACTTATTTATTATAGGCTAAAAGGCTTACATGGATTCAAAATTGTCCTTTACTTTAAGCTATAAAATGTTCAATAATGTGCATGCTCGATCATTATTATAAAAAAATATTATATTGTATTTTAGGTTTATTTAGTAATTTGGTCCTTATAGTTATGTTTATGATTTCTTTTGGTTCTTATATATTTTCTTACTCAACTGAGTTTCAATATTATAAATAGAGTCAATTTGGTTTCTTTGATTAAATTAATGTTAACGCCATTTGCAATGCTTCGCTTTTCAAAATTTGAGACATCTTCTACCTTGGGATTTCTTTGGTTTGACACCTGACACATTCTAAATTTTGACACATGGCATATTCTTAATAACATTAACATCAATTTAACCAAAGACACTAAATTGACTTTATTAGAAAATATTAGGACTCAATTAAGTAAAAAAATATAAGAAACAAAGTGAACCACATGCCTAAATATAAGGACTAATAAGTCCTTAAATTTTAAAACTTTTGTTCTCTAATTGCATTATTTTGTATTCATTTAAGTGTTTAATTCCTTTTTTTTTAGCTTAGATTTAGTTTAAAGGGCCAATTTGTTAGTTTTTCTTAATTTGTGTTAATTAGATTTTTTTTAATTCATTTTTAGTGTAAGTCTTAACTAATTTTAGTTCATAGTAATGTCGATTAGTTGCTAGTTGTTTAGTTCGAATTTTAAATAAGAGTAGAATATTTATTAAACTAATGATTCTTATTAATACATAATCTAACAATCTAGTTTCAGTATTTAGTTAAATAAGTTAGTTTAGTTTTGTTACTTTTATATTCATAGCCTAGCGTAGAATAAAATATTCTAGTATAGGTCATATCATTTATTAATTTCAGCATCTTAGTTCTAGAATCATTTTAAGTAGTTAGTTAATTTTAGTTGTTTCTTTTTGGTTAGTTTTATAATTCTTCATTATTGAGATAGCTATAGTATTTTTACATTTTAGCTTAGTTTAGTTTATGTAGCTTAGATTAATTTCCAATTAGCTTAAGTAGTTTAGTTTAAACTAAGTTTAATTTGTATGTATTTGTACAATTTTATTGGTTCATAAATTTGGTTTAGAATAGGTAATTTTAAGTGTAGATTTAGTGTTAAGACAAGATCGTCTATAAGACTGAATTGTCTAGACATCCTCATATGTTTTGAAGTTTAATAAACAACAATAAACGAAATAAGGATATGACAAAATGTTATCTTTGGAAAAATAATATACTTGAAAGATAAGCGTTTTGTGAAAAAAGCTTTGTCAAATCTAAATGCTTTGAGAAAAGCTTTAGTAAATGCACTAACACATGAGTAAAGGCACTACTAAACAATTTCCTCACAAAATGCATTAATGTGCTATATGAAAGTCTTGCTAAAGGCACTTAAGCTATACTTTGCTAAACTAGACAAGCTCTTACTATAACAACTTCAATATTGCTAAGATAGTAGCCAACAAAATAGAAAGCGTAAATTCAACCCTAAGTCATCTTCCAACAAACACGAAATTGATTTTTAACAAATTAGTTCTTATAAAAACTATACAAAATGGTTAGTAAAACAAAAATAATAAAGAAGATAAAGATCGATAAAAGATTAAAGAATAAAATAACAAAAGATAGAAAAAAAAAGAATTTATAAAAATATTTAAAAAGATAAAAATAATGATAAAGAAAATAGGTTGATTTCACTACTTTTTCAAAATAGGATTCATCATTGGTAACTAAAAATTATTGTTCAATTAATTATTGTCCTAGATTTTCAAATTAATTAAATTCTCAATTAATTTGTTGAGGTTCTCATTCTTAACCAAATTACATTCTTAATTAAAAACAAGAACTTTGCAAATTAATCATAGTAAAGTACATTCTCAATTAAATATTATTATGCCTAGTTATGTATATTCTTTTACCTCTTATATCAAGTAAAAAACTAATTAATCAAAGTACATTCTTGATTAATTCTTGTTAAATTTTTTACCACTGATCAAAGTACATTCTCAATTGGTAGAAAAAATTCATTCAATCACATGAAAATTTCTAACTTTAATCAAAGTAAATTCTCAATTAAAATTAAAAACTCTTGGATCATATAATTGTTATGTTATATAGATTTAACACTATGCTTACTTGTTATATTGAAAAAAATATTACTTTTACTTGATTAAGAAGCAAAAGACATAGAAAAATATAAATCACAACAAGAACTAAAAGAACAAACAAATTTGTTTATCTAACCTTGGAATCCAGCTAAGAAATTACACCAGAATCAACCCAAGAGGCTTAACACTCCATGGAATGTGGAAATAACATAAAAATAGAAGAAGAGAGGGTGGAGAACATGTGAGAAGAGAGAGAGGACGGAATTTTAACCCCAAAAGGGTTCCTAAGCTCCCCTAATGTGTTTCCCTAAGTCTCTTTATATAAAAATTGGATTGGACTTTATTTCAAGCTTTTCTGTTGTTGTAATCTTCTTTATCATAATGTAATTTCCTCTAATTATCTTCTAAATAATCCAAAGCCCTCAAGATATATTTGATTGTTGTGGAGATATAAAAATGTTGGAGAAAATTTTTGCTAGATTAAAAAAAAAAAAGATTTGGCAAATATTATCTTTTGATATTTATTAATATAGTTAAATAAGGTAATTATTTAGCAATATCAAATAAAATATCTTAAGATATATGTTTCCCAAATTATCTTTAATCATAAACATTTATCAATTATTAAAGCCCTTTTAGTAGAAAAAATAGAGAAAACCGCAACATCCAATTGTTGCATGTTCTCTCTTCTTAACTTAGCCAAATTTATTCACTTTTTCATGCTATGCTTGTATTGACTTCTTGTGGTCTTGATTATCTTCAAGGTATCATGAAACTTTAACCAATTTATTTCTACACCTTAATGAGCTCAACTTAGTTGTAGTTGTACTAACACACCTCAAAATATCCAAAAAACATTTATACAACTAAAAAGTTATTTTTAACATGTTTTTTTATCTCATGCTAAATAAACCTAATTATAACAAATCCTAATTAAAATATTCTATTAAAGTATAAAAACCAATTAAAAATCTAATATTAAAGGTCAAATGAAGACATAAATATGCATTCATGAGAACCCTTTTAGAGTGTTTAAAGGAGAACTAAGCATAACTCAGTTGGAGTGAACTAGTATAAAAGCGAGCTTTCAACTTTAATATCCTTTTACTATGTTTCTAAAAGCTTTCGAAAATATTTCAGTGTTCAACACTCTCTACATACTTTTATAACCCCTGCAAATAACATATAGCATTAATTGTGAAAAGTTTTTCAAACTTTATTCATTTATAACTACATTCATAACAATTAATTAAATTCATTTATAATACAAAATTTAATGCAAAATTACTTCATTACACTAACACAATGATTAATAACCATAAGCTCATTGAATAAAATTTCTTTCATATCACCAGAAGAATTTTTCTAATTTGGTGCCCATATTGAATTTGTTGTATGTTTTGGAGAGAAATAAAACACTTACAACCAGGAGTGAGTAAATTCGGTCTGGATAGTTGTCTAGGAATAAATCCTAGAAAGGCTAAAGTTGGACTAGACATGTTGTCTAGGGGTACCAAGAATGACATGGAATATTTAACTAAGAGTGGGTCATACTTTGTATCAGAAGTGGTGTAAGAATACTTAGACTAAACGTGTTGTCTAGGGGTGCTAGGAATGACTAGAATACTCAACAATAGTGGGTTATACTCGGTGTCAAGAGTAGCTAGGATACTTAACCAAGAATGAGTTAAACTTGGTGTCAAAAGTGGCTAGAATACTCAACAATGAGTGGGTTAAACTTAGTGCTAGGACTGACTAGAATACTCAACAAGGAATGGGTTAAACTTAGTGTCAGGAGTGACTAGAATACTCAACCAGGAGTGAGTTAAACTCTGTGCCAAGAGTGGTTTGAATACTCAATCAAGAGTAGGTTAAACTCGTTGTAATCTTGAAAAGATTAATGGAACCTCTTAAGAGTTCTTACGAGAGAACTGAATGTATCTCAAGTTTGAGTGAACTAGTATAAATATTATGCCTTAATGCTTTCTTCTTTTTAAACTATTGTTAAGTCTTTTACATCATCGTCTGAAAAAGTTTATATTTGTTGATCTTACATATTCAGCATCTAAACATAGTTCGTATCTGCATAATATTATTACAAACCATTACACACTACCTTGCAAAAATATTTTGAAAAACCTATTAACACCCTCCTCCCCTTGTATTTTTGTAGCTTTGAATAATATGGATTGATTATGCTTTTTAGTTGTCTCTATGTTTAATTTTGAAGCTCACCTAGGGCTTGCTTTCATGTGAGTCCTTCAAGTTCTAATTGGAACTTTGGAAACTCAAGAGTTTTTACTTATGATCTTTTGTTATGCTTCTTGGACAAGAATCTTGAACACCCTTTAAGATGTTCTTCTAGTCTTGCGTGTTAATAAGAGACCCTCTCCAAGGATTTTCTCCATCAGAACTTTAAGCTCTAGATAATATATTCAATATAGTAAAAATTATATATGAAATTAATCTTCTCTTACATTGAATGTACACATAAAATATTATATTTGTGATAAAAGAAATATAGACTAAATTTAAAATATGAATAAAGATAATAACCATCTAACTATAATAATCTAATATATCAAGGAATAAAAGTATTAAAATATTTTTATTTCGGTTTAACTTTAATTTTAAACAATACACTTATTATATGTTAGATATTGATTGTGATTTTTGCATGTGACTATAATGTTGAATTCAAAGAGCCAAAATCTTCTTATTCTTCCATATACTTATTGACAAATTAATCTTTTATTATATATGGTACAACTCTCAAATGTGCATTCTTAACTTTCCATTATGTTGAACAAAATCACATTGAATTCCAACCTTTATCTCGATATTAATACTTAAAGTTTCAAATAATTATCTTTTTATCCATGTGCTTACTATCGTACAACCAAACATGCACATGGACTTATTCTTCATACACTTAATTTTCTCCTTAGCAAATTTGGCCAAGACTATGATTTTGTGATAATGTTCACTATGTAGGCTCTAATAGTTGCCATTAGGGTGGGGGAATTCAAAGTGACCCTTACACTAATCCTTAGAGTTTGGTTGGTGAAAAATTAGAGATCATATACATGAAAACAAGAAAAAAAAACTTTTAAAAAGATGTATCATGATTTGAAAATAAAGGAATTAATTTTCATTTTCTCTTTTCTGTTTTTCTTGTGTTACCGTTTATCGCCAAAATCAGGCTCATCGAATCATTACCCTTTTCAAACACGAGGTGCTAAACCCCAGTTCTCTCTTTTCAGCCGTTCAAAACTTTGAATCCACGTGTCACCAAAAGGTTTGCTGAAATGGAGATGTCTATTTCTTCAGAAATGGAGAGGATCTGGACTCCGAAAAAAGCGTTGCTCCCCACCCCCACACCTTAGGGTTCTTCGGTTCTTCGGTTCTTCTTCTCCTTCTAACCCAACAAGAGCCCTTAGAAAAAAAGAAATCACATTCCCCAAAACGCCCTTCGCGCAACGCATGGCGAAAACGAGGCCAGGCAGAAAGGACTTGGACTCGTACACCATAAGAGGAACCAACAAGATCGTCCGAGGTAACACACACAACGACGACCCTTTGCGTTTTTCTCGTTCAAAACAGTTCCTTTCCTCGTTTTCGTGGCTGCCCATGATGTTTTTTTGAGGTGGGGTTGTCGTTAACAGCATTTGGTTCTTTGGTGCTGCAGCTGGCGATTGCGTTCTGATGCGGCCCTCGGACACTTCGAAGCCCCCTTACGTGGCGCGCGTGGAGAAGATCGAGCAAGACAACAGGAACAACGTGAAGGTGCGTGTGAGGTGGTACTACAGACCCGAAGAGTCCATTGGGGGTCGCAGACAGTTCCATGGTGCCAAAGAGCTTTTTCTCTCCGATCACTATGATGTGCAGAGTGCTCACACCATCGAAGGCAAGTGCTTAGTGCACTCCTTCAAGAACTACACCAAGCTTGAGAATGTGGGTGCTGAGGATTACTATTGTAGATTTGAGTACAAAGCCGCAACTGGGGCTTTCACTCCTGACCGTGTTGCTGTGTGAGTTTCCTCTCAAATATGTTCTTGGTCCTTCAAAGTATCTCGAAACTCAGTTTTAGTCCCATTGGAAAATTTAGTATGTTTTGGGTCTTTTTAGGTCTTTCATTTTAGCATTCATAACAATTTAGTTTGTTATTGTCGTTATGTTTGAACAGAAGTACATTTTTTTAGTGACTGGTTTTACATTCTATAAAAATTTAACTAGGTTTTAGTGTTTTCATTTTAACATAATTCGTTTCTAGTTATTATATTTTAACAGAAACACGTATTTTTAGTACCTGACGAGCTAGTGAAAGCACTTCAATTTTGGTAAATGTAATGAGTAAAAACCTATTACAATTTTATGGGGATTAAAACTTAATTTCTGAGATATTTTGAGGGACATCCTTACTTAATATATATTCTTTTGGGTTATTGACAGTGAGGAGGGGGATTTTGGTTTTTGTTTTGAAGGTATTGCAAGTGTGAGATGCCATATAACCCGGATGATCTCATGGTACAATGTGAAGGGTGCAAGGATTGGTAAACTCAGTGTATTCTGCTTACTTTGTTTCCTATTTATTGAACTTGGTGTTTCTGATTTTTTTATATTTGGGTGTCTGTATATATATGTGTATATGTATGCATGTTGAATTTGAACATTAGATGTTATTTACTGGCAGGATGAGCAGGCTACAGTGGTAGAGAGTTGTAAGGTCTATTTGAACATCAAGGAAAATGGAAGATGATTTCGCACGGTCCAATATGGTCCCTAAAACTTCTAAAATACCTATATATTGGCTTTGCAAGCTTTTTTGCTTGTTGGTCTTGAAAAGTCATTTTACTGTTTTAGTAAAATAAAAGAGAAGAAGTAAGAAGGAAAGAGTAAATGCATAAATGATTGTCCATTTTGTTGTGAGCTACTCACGGCTAAAATTTAAGTGACAGATGACTTGAATTTTTGTCTCTAAAAGTACCAGTGTGTTTGTCTGAGTGTGGCTGTTGGTTCCTTTGTTTCTTTTATTCGATATGTGTCAGGCAATATAAGTTGAACGAAGAAGAAGTTTTCCTTCTGTTGACTATTTTATCAGAAGCGATGAAATTTTGTACTTAGATGTTTTTTTATATCAGTGCCTATGTAATATTGGGGATGCAACTTTGCTAACATCACTTTTTTTTATAAGCGTGAAAGAGTGTTAAATCTGTGTAGATTTCTTGTAGGTACCATCCTGCTTGCGTGGGCATGACTATTGAAGAAGCAAAGAAACTAGATCATTTTGTCTGTTCGGAATGTTCATCTGATGATGATATGAAGAAACCACAAGCTACATTTTCTGCATCACCTGGAGCTGATGGCAAGGTGACTTCTTCCATCCATTACCAAATAATTACTACTATGTTCTCATTACTTGTTGTTCATGGCATACGACTAACACATAGATTTCTATTATTTAGTTTCCCCCTGGCAATTATATGGGGAGGGTAATGCGGTTACATTACTGAAAAATTGATGAGAACAAAAATTTCTTTAAAAAATTTAACGTTGATGTAGCTTGTTATGGTTGCCCTTGTTCTAGTTTTGAAATTGGCCAGCTAGATTTTTACTAGTTAGCACCTTTTTGGCCATATAATTGCGAAAACAAAAGAATTTTGGTGTTTTGGCTCAGACTCATGAAAATAGCAGCCATGTTTACGTTAATCAGTCTCATGTACTTCTCCTGTTTTGATATCAAATTTTGCATACTGCATTCTTAATTTCCGCTTTGCTATCCTTAATCTGAAACACGATGGATATTTTTGAAATCAGATTTGTTTTTAGCATAGTTAGTTCAAACTGCAGAATAGCTAAAAATAATCTACTGATCATGGGTGGTTGTTATACCTTTTTTTTTGAAATATACCTCTCTTATTTTTAGTTCTTGTACCCTTATCTGACAGACATGTTTTTTTTTTAATTTTTTTTTATTTTGTTGACAAATTCACATTTTAGTGTTGCAAAACTTTTCTTCCTTGATGCCTCTTGGATTGTGGTTTTGACTAAATTTTGTCTTCGCCAATATGTTTACAAATAGTATTTTGATGTGAAAAGTCAAACAATTTCCATTTTTGTGGGGGAGATATAGATGTGGGCGTGTTGTTTTTTCATCACTGTCATAAAATTGCAGATTTATTTTATAAAACAGACTTGCATCAATTGCTTTTGATTTTCCTGAGGGTAGGGAAGCTGGCACAATGGGTTTGTTATTCCTGATACATTTAATTTGATCATCATTTTGGCTTAGGATGATGTACATTCTTCTGCTGATCTTTATATTTTTTTCATGTATGTATTTTGCTTCATTTCCTTTCACGCTTGTTGCTAATTCTTAGTAAAATGTCTGGGATTCAACTAGCCTCTGGAAGAATCTGTAAGAGAAGAAAACATAAGATCTTTGAAGCTATGACACGACTTTTATCTGATAAACACGTAATTTGTACTACTTTTTATTGTGACTAAGATGGTTCTCTGTTTAAATAGGTTTGCAAATTTATATGCGAGATAGTTAATTCAAATCTGGATTATAATAACATCAATCTATATCTTAAAAAGAAATAAAATGTTTACTGTATTTTCAGATCATATTATTATGAAATGGAGATTGTAAATTCAAAAGTTTGTTCTCTGTCTCTACATCTGCTTATTGTGTAAGAAAATTCATTGTATTTCTTTGGATGAAATATCTGTGTATGAGTTATTTTAGCTTTATCTTCCTCTAATTTCTCAACTTTTAACTTTTGTGCTTGGTGCCTTTTTATGCCAATTTCAATTTGGGGTGAAAATTGAATCATGGAAAAGCTTGTAGTAAAGTGTTTTGTTTCTTAAGGACATATCTACATAAAAAAATATTTTTTAGATTTCTTGTAATTTGGTATTCTAGGTTCTCTTCTGATTTTTATTTTTTATTTTTTGTATTATCCACATACTGAGTTTTCAAAATACACTAATGTTGGTAAATTAAAAAAGTTTTAAAACATCAAAATCAATATACATAAGTGTATTTTGAAGACAGACGTAAAGATATTTTTCCAAACAGGTTTTCATAGATAACATTAAGAAAAAGAGCTTATTCTAACATAAGTGGCATGATAAGAGTGTGTGTATATATGAATTATTATTATGTGTTGTTGGGGAGGTTTGATATATATATATATCTTCGTAGTGATAACATATTGTCCGCATTGGGCAAAATTTTTAAGGATTTATTTTTGATATCATTTTAAAAGGTCTTTTATCACAATAAAAGTATCTTGAGTGTATATAAATTTATATCTGTTTTTTATTTTATCCTATGTGGGACTTTATTTGAATTCTTTATTTGGATCCAACATGTATTAGTGGTAATGAGATTGTTGATTGGAAGTGAGTAGTTTGAAATTAGATTGAAAATTTTGAATGCAGGTGGATTCGAAGCGGCGGAAGAGATGACCATGATGGTGAAGAAGGGAAGACTGTGATAGCTTTTGTGTGGCTCAATGGTAGCTTTTGTGTGTTGTACAGCTTCTTCGTATAGAGGCTATAAACATTTTACTATGCATTTGACTCATCTTATATTATGTATCTATCTGCTGTCTTATCTTAGATTTAATTACTCTGACATTTCTTCAGGATAACTCCCATCCAACTGTTTATTCCTTAGATCATGACATCAAACTTTAATATTTTAGAAGTACACAGAAGTTGTTAGTGTTAAATGCTGTCTCAGCTCATTCATCTTATCTCACTTTTGTTTTTACACTTTTACTAGATTTTAAGTATATCATAAATTTGGTGTATTTTGAATTGAGTTTTTATTAGATTTTTTTGTCTGATTATTGGGTATTTAAATTTTTTATTTAACTTTTTGTGATTAAAGTTTTTATTAATTGAATGATCTGATTATTAGCTTATTGTTATATTTAATTTTCACATGTTATATTAAAAAAATTTGAGATGATGATGTTAATATATAAAACAAAATTGAAATAATAAAAGTAATTTGGTTACCTATAACAATAAAATGAGTCTTAAAACATAATATTTTGTGTATTTAATCGATAAAAAAAGTCTGATATGAATTTAATTGGAAGTATATAAAGTTAGAAGTAATGTGAAATTTAAATAAATTTAAAAGAAATATATTTTGTGGATCAATTATTTTTGTTAAAACTGGCTAGAGATAATAAAATATAATTACCAGTTTAATGTCAACACTGATTTTATTTGATTTATTTATAATTCTGTTCGTGTATGTTACTTGCAGTGTAATGCAAAAGTTGAAGATGGAAAATTAAGGAAGTCCAAAACTGTTAAAATTGTTTTTTTTCTTTTCTCTACGTATAAATTACGGATATAGTATATTTGATTTAGTTTAACTTAAAAAAGATAAACTCTTAAAACCTCTTAAATTTAAAAAATAATTATTTGATAACTTAAACTAATCTAAACAAACACTTGTCAAATTAATCGATATTTTTTTTTTCTGAAGAAGGAAATTAAAAGTGCAAACACAATATGAAAATATTCTTTTAATTACACTCAAAGACGTATCCTGTATTTATTGACCTGACCTGGTTACAAGTATACTTGGAGTATTCACTTTTCTTCCCACCTCAAATTCATTAAAATAATATTATTAATGTCAATTACTATATACAAGATATTATCACTTCAAATTTCAGTGACTCAACTTTATCTTTAAAAGGGTTTCATACATTATGAAAGAGAGTACATAAATAAATTTTAATCTCACGTCTTAACTTGGTTAAAACTTTTCGGACTATCAATATTTTTCTTTTCATTTTCTTTACCATAAATTAAAACTAATTTACCTTAGGCACTATTGTTTACGCTTTAGAGGTACATATTTAATATAAATAATATAATTTTGGCCGACCCAAAAAAACTTTACTTTCAACTTTACTTAAATAATATTATAAATTAATTTTATTTCAATCTGATCTGAAACTTCCAATATTATCACCAACTAGAATACATGTTAAAAGATAAAAAGGAAAGCAAAAGAAATTGTGGTTTGTCATGCATTAAGTTATAGATGACAACAAATATGAATATTCAATAATTATATATATATATATATATATATATATATGTATATATATATATATGTATGTATGTATAATGGTATTCTTTGCTCCACTAGTTATTTTTATTTTTGACTTTTTGTTCCACTTTAATTAGATCATATTCCTCTACTATTTTGTTAACCAATCTTATTACCCTTTTATTCAGAGTGGTTTTCTTTTCATGGAAAATTGTTTCATTTCAATCTTCGAAATGACTTTTTTGCTGTACTTTTCATGACGTGATAAACGAGTGGAAATTATACTTTCTCAGAAAAATATATATTGTTAGAGAAGGAATGAATTCGACATTCTTTAGGTTTAATATGTCTCATATATATATATATATATATATATATATATATATATATATATATATATATATATATATATATATATATATATATATATATATGGGCGTGCGTGTGTTTTTTTTACTAATCATTATAATATAATTATAGTTAAATATATTTTCACTTCAATCTAAGTTATATATTTTTTTTTAATTAAGGTTTCATGTTTTGGTAGGTCTATTTTTTCGTTCAGAATCTTAAATAGATTTTTTTCTTTTTCGATGTCTCAATTGAGTTTTTATTTTTGTAAAATTGAATCAAATAGAAGTTTGCCGTCAAATTGAAAAAATGTCGTTAAAGATGTTACGTGACATGCTGATAGTATACATGTGTGTAAGGAAAGTTGACATGCTGACGTGGCATGCTGACACCCTGATGGTCGGTCACTCGGTCTGGTGGTCGGCCACGCAGTCTGTTGGTCGGCCTGATGGTCAGCCTGGTGGTGCTAAGAGACCTTACGGTACTAAACAAGTCATATGTTACTGCTATAACAAGTCATAAATCTTCATCGAATTGGCTTCTTATATACTAATTTTCATAAATCTGCATTGAACTAGCACTACCAGGCCGACCGACCACCATACTGAGTGGCTGACCACCAGGCCGACCATCAGGTCGACCACCAAACTGAGTGGTCGAATATAAGGCCGACCATCAGGGCGACCACCAGACTGAGTGGGCGACCACCAGATTGAGTGACCGACCACCATGGTGTCAGCATGCCAACTTCCCTTACACATGTATAGTGACGACGTCTTTTCAATTCGAAGGACCCAATTGAGATGTCAAAAAAAAATGAAACCTATTTAAGATTCTAGACGAAAATAAGAACTTACCAAAACATTAAACCATAAATTAAAAATTATTTTCCTAATACTTGCATCTAAAAGAAAGTCTTCTTTATTTCTCAGTGTCAAATGACCAATGATATTTACGACAATAATAAAAAATATAATTAAGATGATAACATATTTTTAATTTTTTTTTACTAAAATATCTTTTTAATATCTCAAATTTAATATTAGCCCTCTAAATTTGAAAATGATAAGTTTAGTCTCTCAAATTTGAAATTTATCTTTTAGTCGTTCAAATTAAGATGAAAAGTGAATTTAACATGTGTCATTCAAGACTGAATGTGAAACTTTTATTTGATTATACTCCTTTATGTAGAAGATTAAGGGCTGGAATTTTATTTTTTTTAAAAAATTGCGCATAATTTAAAGTGACTAATAATATGTTTTCTAACTAGTTTTTTAGATCAAATAATATGTTATAAATAAAAACACTGTATTTACATGTTCTAGTCATAGTCACTGATTTTAATATCAAAATAAAAACTTAAGTCAAAACTTCATTTATGACAATGTGAGAAACACGATACTACGTTATTTGCTTGTAGTATCAATTATTTATATTATTATTATTATTATTATTATTATTATTATTATTATTATTATAAGGAGAGACATAAAAAAAAAATAAGAGAAAGAAGATCTTTTAGCACAGTTAAAGCCCTTTTTCTCAAATTAAACATCCGTTGTGTCAACAAATTTTCAACAATGTTAACTTTGAAAAAAAATAAAAAAAAAATATTTCAAAATCGAAAGATTTAAGGGTCTTAAAATGTCAAATTTACATCTGAAAAACTAACACAAAATAATTCTGTAATTTGGGACTAAATAAATTTTGATCGAAATTGTTGAGACTAAAATTGTATTTTCGCATCCTTACTTTAGTGACACATGCCATGTAAATGACAATAAGTGCTATTTTAAATTATCAAAATGACAATGAGAAAGAATTCAAGAAATTGCCAAAAACCTTAAATGACAATAAAAAAAAAGCACTATTTTAAATTAAACTGAAAGTAGTAATTATGTTTTATATAATATTATTGCTTTGCAATATGATGAAGTGCTAAAAACTTCAGGCTTGAAAATTTTTAAACACTAAATTTCAGTGATTAAAAGCAGTTTAAACTTCTAAATCTCAATTTTTATATCCTAAATATTAAATACCAATCTCAAACATTAAGCTCAAGCCAATTCATTTTCGTACTTTAAATTTAGTGTTAGGCACTAAACATACCTTTTCTCAATATTAATATACTAAAAATGTTTTTTTTTTAAATGTTGGGACAACAACCAGAATCACTTCAAATCTGAGGACATAAGAACATAATTAAATTAAAATTTATTACTAAAAACTTTTCAGTATGTTCTTCAACGAGTATCTTATTGCAAACTTCTTAAAATTTTCATGTATCATGTGGAGTTCATAGTAAAATTGATAATTATTGGGATTAGAATTTTTTTTTATATTTATTCTAATATAAATTTATTTAATGTTTATAAATTTATAAATATATTTTAAGTTATATATATATATATATATTTTAAATTTAATAGTAAATTATATAGAACATAGTCCATTATAATAATTATTATTAAAATTACACATAGTTTTTTAATTAAATTCATTAGATTTATTTTATTTATTCAAAATAAAAATAATATATTTTTAGAAAAAAAGTTAACTTAATATAAATTAACTCGACTGAATTAATCTACAATTTGAATAATTTGTATAAATAGTCTAATATAAATTTTAAAATAATGAATTCATATTATACACATTGATCAGAATCTGATCTATACTCTTGTTTAATAATAACATATTAAATTTTATTTATTTATTATTCTTTTAAAATATATTGATGTATACTGATTTTTAAAATATTTTTAAAAATTAATAAATTAAAATTATTATATTTCAAAAACACAATAAAAATGAAAAGTTATCAAAATCAATATATTTATTGGATAATGATATTTTGATAATAATTTTTTTATAATATTTTAATATCATTTACGTGTGTGATTGATTCATGTTAATATTTATGATTATTATTATTGAATATGAAATAATTTTAACAAAATATTACCTAAATAATATTAAAATATTGTCATAAAAATATTGTAAAATATCGTTATCTGTTTAAAATTCTACATTATTATCTAAGAAAAAATTATAAATTTCTTTTTAAGTTGTGGAGTTTAGCAAAAAAGGGAATTGACGATATGAACTAGAAGCTATGGTATGGAGGAGAGGATGACGCAGAGAAATTAAATGGCTTTAAATGCATTAATTAATTCAGTGGCCTTAATTTCTTCGACGTCGAATGCATGCAGACACAGTTGGACACACTTAACAACATATCTACTTTGTCATCTGTTGTCCCACCATATTTGTCTCTTGCGAGAGCGTGTCAGAGCATCAAAATAGGTTCTGGCCTCCTGCCAACTCCTTAAAAAGGATTCAATTAAAATTTTTAACCTATTAATTCGTTTTAATCCGATTCATTTACGACGTGTTTACTTTGGGTAATTTTCTGTTCACACTGGTTATCGAGCGAGTAATTATAAAAAAAACGTGTTCATTTTCACTGATTTGCGAGCGATGATTCAAAGGTGTTTGCGAGATTACGATACTATTCATTCTCCTGGACATCTGCGAAGATTTGGAGAGATCAATCAGGCATTGTCTAAAATGCCCTCTTCATTTTAAATCTTTCTCCGTTGCCCTCACCCACTTGCACCAGCTTTCACCGTGTATTCATAAGAGCATTTTGTTGTTTCTATATGGATTGTTGCTGTAATATTTGCAGGCTGTAGATGAAGAAGCTTTGTTGGAAGATGAAGAAAAGAGGTGGTCGGCTGCAAGCTCCGTCGTCGGTGACGAAAAAGACGAAAAAGAAAGTCATATCCGGTTACGAAGGAAGGTGTATCCAGTTACGGAGAAGCCATGAAAAAGCCCAGCAACTTGTATCTGGTTACCCACAGACTTGTATCCGGATACGATTCTTCTTGTTCACAAAAGCTTGTATCCGGATACGCGTTGTTCTTCACCCATGTTGTATCCGGTTACGGTCATCATCATTTCTTCTTCTTCTTCTTCTCCGGTTACTTCTTCTTCTTCTTTGCTGCAGCTGCGTACGACCTTGTACTCTCGCATGAACTGCAGCTGCGCATGAGCTTCTACCCTGGCATGAGCTGCAGGTGCTGCCTTTGATGTGTTTGAAGGTGGACTCGGATGAAGTTACTAACCCGCTTTTCGAGAAGCGTCCGAAGCAGTTCGGAATCGGAGGAGCGTTGTCGCCGAAGAGAGACTTGACTTGGTTCGTCAAGTGGCCCAAGACCGTTCAGATTCAGAGAAAGAAAAGGATTCTGAAGCAGAGGTTGAAGGTTCCTCCAGCTTTGAACCAGTTTACGAAGACACTCGACAAATAATAATAATAACTAATAATAATAATAACTAATAATATTAATAATATTAATGATAATAATTAATAATAATTAATAATAATGATAATAATAACTAATAATAATAACTAATAATAATAATAATATTAATGATAATAATTAATAATAATTAATAATAATGATAATAATTAATAATAGTAATAATAATAATTAATAATAATCATAATAATAATTTTTTTCTCTTTATAATAATAATATTAATAATAATAATATTAATAATAATAGTTATTACAATTATTATTATTATTATTTCAATTTACTAAATTACCATTTTTTTATATTTTAAAAATTAATTTTTATTTTTTTTCTCCTTATAAATATTTTTACAATTAAATATAACATTAACAATTATCATTTTATATTACTTTAATACCTAGGGGTATTTTGGTAATCTTCAATTTCTACCAATTAAACAATTTTTTTAAAACTGTCACATCAATCAAATCCTACACTAATTCTGACAAACTTCACACCCAAATTTACTCTCAATTACCTTCAAATCCACTCAAATAAACAAAAAAAAAAAAATCACCCTCAAATCCCCTCAAATCCACTCAATCACTCTCCCCTAATCACTCTCCCTCAATTACCTCCAAGTAAACACACCCTTAGTTCTCAAATTAACATGTCATTTCCCTCTTCATTCACTGACTTATTTTTTTTAAATAAAAATAATTAAAAATATTAATTTTTTTATATTATATTTTTTAAATATGTAAATATATAATATTATTATTGTAAGAACCTAGAAATGAGGTATTAAAGTAGACATGTGTTTCAAAATATTGAGATTCACTATTTTATTTTAAAAATAAATCGATTCTATAAATAAAAATTTCATACTGTTGTCTCATTACTTAAAAACACTTCATCTCTCTAGAATTCATTCTTTAAACAATCTCTATCTTCTCTCTACTCTTTCTTCCTCTCTGATAATCTATTTGACGATCGGAAAGTTCTTGTGTGATCATCGCTGAGTTGTCTTCACTATCAACCGTCTGCAATAGAATAAGTGAGTTTCTACCTTTTTTTCTCGGTCTATCTTGGTCTTTGATCATGTGTATCAAATCCGTCCCACATGTATAAAGTGCGTTTCTTCTTTGATTCTTGGTTAATTATGGGTCCTAAGATTTCATCCCAACTATCATTCCATCAATTGAAGGCATTTACCTAAAATTCTTCGTGGTGGGAGCGTCGGTTGAGTAATTGTTGGACTGTCTTAGCTTTCCTCAAGGTAAGGAAAGCTAATTTTCTTTTCATAGGCATTGTAAGATGTTTAAAATCTGTGAATTGTGTGTATTTGATTATATAGTAATTTATGATGTTAAACTTGGGAAAAATGTTGAATGTAAGTACACTATGATGCGTTTTAGAATTATGAAGTTATGGTTACTGTTATGAGTTATGATATGATCAACTTAATGTGTTGTTGAAATAAAAGGGTATTAATAATGATGGTTGGGAAGGTGTGAAAACTACAGTCTAATTTTGTAGCTTAAATTGATGAACTGGGTATGTCAACTTTTGAAATAATGATCACATTGTGGAATCTGCATTTTTTAATTGGTTTTGGAGTGATTTATGGTTGGTTATCATCATTAGATGGTCAAAATTTAGGGGGTTAAGGAAGGGAGATAAAATGAGTTCAATTCTTACTTATTTTGGAGTGAAAATTTGGGGTTTTGGTATGTGGATTTTTGAGTAAGCATTGGGTTGGGAATAAGGGATGTTTAGGGGTTGTTTTGAAGTCCATTTAGACTTGTGAGAGTGATTAAACCAGTAAAATTTGGTTTATTATGTAGAAAACTGTTGGTGAGGCTTGGTTGAAGTGAATTTAAGTCCATTAAGAGGGTGTTGGGTAGTGAATTTTAAGAAGGGAAGTTCTGTGGAGTGAGAGTTGGATTAAAGTCCATTATTGAGTCAATATAAAAATGGTTGTGCAGCAAAATCAGTAACATGGGTAGTATAAGAGGTAGATTTGAGTTTGGGTAACTTATGAGAGTGAATTTGGGTTTTCATAAGTCAATTTGGGTTTCGAGTGGTCAATTCAAGTAAGAAGTATGTTTTTAGATGTTTCTCAGTGCCTAAAAGTATTTAGGAATCATTTAAACTTGTATAGAGGGTCACCAAAGTCATAATAGGTGAATTTTAGGACCTAGTGCAACGCTTGGTGCCTCTTGAGCACCCTTGTTCCAGGGGACTGGTGCCCAGACGCCCCTTTTTGGGGCGTTGGGCGCAACTCAGCAGATATTTGTTTTTTAGTTTTTGGGATCTCAAATTTGGGGTTCCGGGTGTCCATTTTGGATGTTTTTTTTTATTTGGGGGTTTTGGACCCTTTACGGAGCTGTTGGTGAGGGTTTCAGAGCTGTTTTCCTTACCTAAATCTGTTGGTGCTCTTTTATATAATATTTTACTATATTTTGGGATGTTACAATTATAATTTAAATTATTAATTTTTATAAATTAAGTTTTAATTATTAATTATAATAAAATAATTTAACATATAAATGTAATAATTATTTAATTTTATTTAATTAAAATAACAATCTGCATTGATCTGATATGGACTATAAGTTGCTCTGCAGAATTTAATCGACTACAAAAGCAATCTAATCGATTAATACTCGAAGAATGTGGTTTGAGCTTTCTTTTCATACATTCTGAAACATTTATTTTAATGATATATGTGTTTATGCATTCTAATACTAATTGTTTCATATCCGATGTAAATCATTTTGTGTATTCTGAATGTTAACACACAAATCCATTGGCTTCAAGCACTATTTGTTTTTTACTCTGATACCTATTATTACATCTAATACATGCTTGAAACTGATTCTGTTGTTCATGCTCTGTTACACCACTATCTTTTGCTATTATACTGAACTTTGTATTTGAAATATTTTCTTAACTACTGCATATTGATTAGGGGAGCATCAAATTCTTTGATATTAATTTCTACAAATATAAAGGAGGAGAAATTATTGAAATCATATTAATCCAATTCTTAATATCTTTTTTGCTAATGCCCAAAGGGGGAGAAATGTATGTATTCCTTTGTTAGGTTATCCCATGATAATATGTATTAATGTTAAGGGAGG
This sequence comes from Vigna reflexopilosa, assembly GCA_027742785.1. Classification (NCBI taxonomy): domain Eukaryota; kingdom Viridiplantae; phylum Streptophyta; class Magnoliopsida; order Fabales; family Fabaceae; genus Vigna; species Vigna reflexopilosa. The sequence continues at coordinate 29,806,746 of CM050925.1, read as the reverse complement.
ACAAAGGTATGTTGTTTGGTGGTTTTACCATACAATATATATTGTAAAGAGTGGTATGATGATCATATGCAGTATGTTGGGTTTATTTGGGTTGTAATATGCATAATGATGAGTTTTTGATGATTCATGTGATGTAATGTATGTATTAGGGTTTGTTCATAAGGGTATGTGAGGCTTGAATGCATGCATGATGTATTGGGTATGTTCTTGTTTGATCTAGGTTCGATGCATGTGTGTTTTGAACACTTGAATTTTGTCCAAGATGTGTTTTGATTCGGCAATAATCGATTATCACTAGTTATAATCAATTATGTGTGCATTGGTGATGAATCATTATTTTGCTCAATTCACTTAGCTTTCCACACTGAATTTAATTAGTGAATTGTGCTTAACTGTCCACTATTTCCTCAATTTTGCTATTTGGGCTTAATTTGACTAATAATTCATATTTTAATTAATTTGAATTATCTAAGTTTAATTATTCCCATTATTATTTTTAGGGCAGATTTTGGAATTATAATTGGAACTTCAAGAGGGCTACCACGTCATTTTCTATTAGATTGAGATATGCTCATTTGTAGGGTAGATTGGGGGCCTAGGTTTTACAACCCAAGACAACAAAAACGCTCTCATTCTCTATTCCATGTTTCTTTTGGCGTTGTAGAAGTATGAACCATGGCTCTCCCTTAGGTTTTCATTTTACATTTTCCAGCATTTACATTTTTTCAGTAATTTCGTTTATAGCATTTTCATTTCTTTGGCACTTTCAATTTCGTTCATTGTACTTTCAATTTCGTTCACTACACATTCAATTTCATTCACTGCATTTCGTTTTTTGGGTTCATTTCGTTTTTCCAGTTTTGCGTTGTCTCTGCTCTGATGTTTTCAATTTGGTTTTGCTGTTTGCATTTAGTTTTAATGGGAACTTGAATATGTTTGGTTGGACATTAGTGAGATTGCAAAATTTCCATGAGATTATTGTGTTGTGATTGTGATTCTGCTGTCTTGCCTTGCATCATATTAAATTTGTTCTGTGCTTGCAATTAGGTACACACTTAATTGCCTAATTTGTGTTTAATCTTCGCTTAGTTGATTAGAGTCACATTTTCGTAATCTGTGATAATGCAGAATTGATTAAATAGGTGCATTAGGTTTGCTTAATTCGTTTTTATGAAAACAGGATTGATCTTCGCTTAGTTGGTTAATTCCTGTTGGATTAGGAGGGAGAGGAGTGGGTAATTGTTGTTAATTTAGGATTGGAAGCATTGCAATTGAGCTAGTGGTCAACCTATCTTTAATCTATGTTTAATCTGCGTTAATTGTTCAGTTAATTTTAGTTCACACATTCTGCTCAAAACCCCCCACTACGTGTTTGATCCTATGACAGAACCAACAATTGGTCCTTAAGAGACGACCTGGAAGTCATTCCCTAGTTACTGCATTTAATCTGCAACATTAATTTGAGTTGAACGCGACATTCGACAATCAGTTTGTTTGAGTTTTGTCTCTAGAATAATCGATTATCTAGGATGATAATCGATTATCCTTTCATATGTGATGAATCTAGAAATTTGATGTGTTAGAACCACTGGAATAATCAATTATCATATATAATAATCAATTATCACAATATATTTTGAGTAATTGTTAACTTCTCAATATGATAATCGATTATCCCATTGCATTTTTGTTAAAAATGGAGAATTTGATGAAGAATGGACGTGGGCCAAGCTTGAGGAGTTGTAGAATGTGACGATAATTAGAGAAATAGATTAGTGGTTATGTTTAGGGTCAATTATGACTTGTGTTTGAGATTAGAGCATGAGTGAGTGTTGGGGGTGTCCTTGAGTGTGTGGTTGTTGAACATAAGAGTGAAGGTTAGGTCTACTTGTTGTACTTAGTAAATCCTAAGTTTATCTGCAGATAGGTGCTTCCTTTTGCCTTGTGTGCAAAGGAAGGGTTGTTCGGGTATTGAACCTTCCTTGTGTCGAGGTGATGGTGTTTTCCTTGTCCTTGTGTGGCAGGAATACATGTTCCTTAGTTGGATTGCGGGACTACTCGAGCAGATTTGTAAGGGAGGCTATAAATGATCTGTAGGGGAGGCTACAAATGGCTTGTACAGAAGGCTACAGGTGGGTGAGGTAGGGTACAAGAGTGGGATTGATTCTTTCCATTGTGATGTTTATGGTTTTGTGGAGGCTCATGGTGGTGGTCATGATGAGGTTACTCATGATGGTGGTACATGTGTTGATGATTGAATTGTTTTGTATTCTAGGATTAGGAATTATACGGGTTAATACTTCTATGTATGGAATGTTTGATTATTGTTGATATAATTAGTATGTATGTATCATGTTTTATCAATAGCTTATCCCGTCTGTACTATAATAAAAGTTTGAAATTTATCAATTTTTGTAACAATGACACCTTAAATTGAAAGGATTACAACAACCGTGAATTGACCCAAGCAAGTTTCAAACCTTTGTCCCATGCACCACACTAACCAATATACTACAATCTTTTCATTCAAAAATATACAAAAAATATTCATATAAATTATACAAACCACAACATATATTATTAAATAATAAATAAAAAACTATAAATTAATTTATTTATCCACCATGAATTTTAACACAAAACCACACAAAACTTAATTTATTTTATTTTATGTTTTTTTATTATTGTATACTTTATTTTTTTTGTGGGGTTTTACATCTTACAATAATTAGAAAAACATTTTATAAGATTAGTAATTTCATATTTTTAAAGTTAAAAAATTAAAAAATAAAAATTAAAACTCACTAATTTTAATTAAAAATATATTTAAAACAAATAAAAGATAATACCATACTAACTAATATAGTTCAAATAAAATATTACATTAAAAGTAATTATTAAAATAAAATAATTACTAAAATATAAAATTTTAAAATATTATACTAAATTGAACTTAAAAAAATAAAAATAAATTTCAGCTCAAAATTCACTAAATTTAATTTCAAAAACATTGTTATGATGTATAATAAATAGACTTAAAAACAATTTTGGCTTAAAAATTACAAATAAAATTGTTCTAAAAACTCAAATAATTAATTTTATTTTTAAATATAATATATATAATTATTTTTAAATATAATACATGTTTTAAATAAAAAAAATTATTGTATATTTTTTAATATAATTATCATTATCCTCAAATCCATATAAGTATGTACATCCCCACATTAAATTTATTTTGTGTAATAAATTGTATAGTTCCAAATACAAATTTTATATTTTGAAATATATCTTTTATTTTATATTCTAAAACATAAAATTTGAAATATAATTTTTTATATTCTGAATTATATTTACATAATTCAAAATAATAAATGGCATAATTTAAAATACACGTACTATTCCAACCAGGTCTATATTTATATAGATGTTTCTTCCTCTATCCGTCAACTTTCTTCCAGCATCCCATCACAAGCTTCCGTAAATTTTAATCCAAAATATGGGTGAGATGAGTGTCTTACACAACACAAAATTTTAGGAAAAAAATAAATAAATCTGTAATTGGTTTAGTGTGTTACACAAAGCAAAATCATACAGAGAAATTTGATGGGATGCAGGAAGAAACTCCCTTCCATATAAGGAGAAGATATAGGTGAACTCTACCTAATCCCCGCATCATGCATTTTGTGACCTATTACTGATCACCATCCATCCACCAACACCAATTTTCAGAATTTTACATGAAAAATTTCTCTATATTATCAAAACTAAATATTTGGAATATCTCAGCACAAAGTTTTCAAGTACATCTATGTGCCATTCGACAGATGAATTATCTGACAAGTGCAAAAAAGAAATCTTAGTATAACATGAAATCTGACAAAATTTAGAGTCAGATAAAAAGGTAGGTTAACCTTTCCTCTCAAAGCGTAGCACAACTCAGTTTGTGTTTGATCCACTAGCCAAGAGGACTATATAGAACGAGAAAATTACTTACTCTTTCAAACCTAATCAAGCCACCCACAGAAAATTGGTGTACAGCTCCTTCTAGATTTAAGTTCTCAAGAAAGAATGATGAATGCCAGCACCAAAGCAGCCAGGACTATTAAAACACAAGATACAATCCATAACCAGTAATTTTGAGACCTTTTCCTCTTCAGAATAGCCTTTGGGATTGATTCAGGAGCGCCTTTCAATGCCTTAGATCGAATCCTAGGCCTCGCACTGCTCTCCTTTTGGACCTTTGCCGGAGCAGCGGGAGCTGGAGCCACTGATGCCTCCATGTTAACATTGCTCTTCTGTTCTGTATCCTCTGCAACATCTGTTGCTAGTTCCTCAGGATTTGACACAAATCCAGGACCACCAGCTGCTTTCTTCGCTTTCTTTTCACGTTCCTAGAATGATTCAAAGAAGACTTCTTATTTCAATAGTTTGTTTTGACTAAACATAGTTCAAACAAAATGAATTTAACTTAAATGCAGCCATCATAGAAAAGTTCTTAAATAAGGTATCATGTGGTATATATTTTAACTTTTATAATAAAACTAACATTTCAACTGTCGGAAAAATATTAGCACTACCCATGCATGACAAATAGTCAAATATGTGCATCAACAAACAATCACCTTGAGCTTCTTTTCTGCTTCCTTTTGTGCTCTAATGGCGGCTTTGGCAGCAGCTTTCTCTGCAAGTTTTTTCTTCCTTTCCAATGCCTGCTTTGCTTTTGCGATTTCCTCTTCTCTTTTCTTCTCTTTCAGCATTTCTGGATTAATTGGAGGCTCCTTGACAGTAGTCTCCTTTGGCATTTCAAATTCATATTCATCAGAATCTTCTAAAACCTTACTGTCCACATTGGATTTCAAATCTTTTCCTTTCTTTTTGGTTTCTTTCTGAAACTTCTGCTCGGGCACAGTTTCTTGAGGAACTGATTTAGACCCCTCTGATTGTTTCACAATGATTTTCGGCAGTGTACCAGTTTCAACAGGTTTCGGTTCTTCCAGCAGTGGCTTTTCATCTGGATTCCTCATCCGTCCATCTCTACTCAACTGTCGCATATCCAGTGATGGTAAAAGTCTTTTCTCATAATCATCTCTAAAGGATTTGTCACTGTTCCAAAGTGACATAACTTTCTCAACCTGGAACCGACAAAAAGAATAGCAACTACAACAAGGCTTAGCTAAAAACCCAGTAAAGAGTGATCAGATGGATAAAGTACACTACAATACAAAGATTATGCAAACAAACCTCAGTTTGAACAATTTCCTCAAGCGCATTAATATCTTTCTTTGCAGCAAGTTCCCGTGCTTTGTTCATAATTGCACGACTTTGGTAGAAATAGGAGTTCTGAACAAGTTAATATTGATTAAAGTTTAGAAATTATTCTACAATGCAAAATGAGAAAACAGTAAAAGCCAGCAAATCCTAAAATCAAATTAATAAAAAAATAATAGTATGCCGAAGTGTCACTTCTTAAGTTGCAGAAAAGGGGAAGGAAAGCTTTGAATTGGCCAACATAAATTTGGTTCAAAAGAAAGAGTATAGCTTAGTATTACAGACGAAGAATATAAAATATAAAATTAAAATGTTTGGATGTATGTCACAAGCAAGTCAAACACACCCCCTGATCACGTTGTTTTCTAAGCTGCTGAATGTTCTCATAAGCTTTATCCCTCTTTTCGGTAACAGCTCCTAGTTCATCCTGTAAAGACTGGATATCCTTGTCTAAGGCTTTTACTGCATCATCAAGTTGTTTGATTTTGGATCGAATTACTTGCCTCTCTTTTTTAGCTCCATCCAAATCACCACCTATAAGCTGCAATGAAATATAATAGTCAAACAAAAATTTACATAATAACACATCTACAAATTCTAAACAAAACCTTTGAGGAAAAATAGAAATAACCTCACCTTAACCTGATCTTGAATGGCTTCTTTCTGCCCCATAGAATCTTGTACTTTGGCTCTCATCATAGCATTAGCAATAACCTTCTCCCTTGTTCCTTCAAGCTGTTTGATTTCTCGAAGGATTTGTTTTTCTTCAGCTAATGGAATGCTCTCATGTTGTATGTGGTATTGCAAGCTACTAATCTGCGTCAACAAAAGACATACATGGGAATGGTGTTTGGATTAATACTAATAGACAAAGTGATGAAGTCTGCACTAAAAAATTTTTGACTGACATACGAGATTGTTAAGTTCGTCCTCAGATGAGCACAATGCCCCACCCCGGCCAGAATTATTTGTAGTACGCAGTTTGCCCAATGCCTGCTGCAGAGGTTCAATCTCTTTTATTTTCTCATCGACAATACTCTGAAATTGCTTATTGTCATCTCTTAGAGACTTAATCTGAGAAATCAACTCTGCCCGTTCTGACTGCATAAAAATCAAATATGAAATCACATTTCATACCAGTAAATAATCATGGAGTCTATCCCATCACATAAATCCATTTAATAGAAGGATAGCTAATTGTCAGTTTACAAAATCTGCGTCAGATAAATTTTCAGATAAAAGAAAGTCCATGAACTAAAAAAAATCTATTTCCCATTTTAACAAATACAGGTTTTGGCCGATTAACAACACAGAATATTGAGGAACAAAAGTGAGAAAATTAAAAATAACAACAAACAAATGGCACAACAAAAAATGTAATAGTAACCAAATTGATGACAACAATAATAAATTATTAATATAAAAGCTAAATAACTTTTTATCCAAAGCCATTCAACTAAACTGAAATATTGAGATATGAAAGTGAGCAAATTAAAAGAATATGGACAACAAAGAACACAAAACTGGAATATTGAGGGACTAAATTTACCAAATCAAAACAATAGCCACAACAACAAACAAAAAACAAAAACAAAAACGGTACATTGGTTTAACTGAACTGGAATATTGGGGGACTAAAATGAGTAAATTGAAAAAATGACAACCAAAACACAACATCTAACAGAACTGCTGGAATATTAAGGAACTAAAATGAGAAAATTAAAAGAATACGTCATCAACAAACACAGCAACACAGCATCTAACTGAACTGCAATATTGAGGAACTAAACTGTGCAAATTAAAACAATATGATACCAACAAACACAGAGCACAACGTCTAACTGAACTGGAATATTGAGGAACTCAAGTGAGAAAACTAAAACAATGATGGCAACAACATAACGATTTAACAGAACTGCAATATTGAGGGACTAAAAGTGAGTAAACTAAAACAAACATAACAACAACAGATACAATAAAAAAACATAACACTAGATAAATAAATAGACAACTATAATATATAAAAAAATCAGATAACTTTGTATTCAAAGCCATTATGCCTAGCGGATGAAACATGCCCAATCTAGCACATAGGCATTGCTTGACAATGTGGAACATGACAATGAAAAAAACAGTAGTATGTAATCCCCTACATAGATTATCTTCCATTTTCAACTCTACCAAGAGCATCATGTTGCCAAGCAAGCATAACAAAAGTAGTGTCAACTCACCCTTTTTGCCCTTAAAGCATCAGTAACCTGAATTCGTGCTTGATTTTTCTGGCTCATCTCTTTATCAAGCTTATCAAGATTTGCTTTGATGATTGGATCATCATAAGGCCGGAACCTAACAAAATAATAAGAATGTATCTGCTTTGGCGCAGGCCAATCTTCAGCTGCATCTTTAGGGACATTAGAATCTGGAATAGCATTAGAATCTGGGGCAACTTCCTCTTCTGGTTTAGCAGATTCATCTCCATGTGACCCAAATGGTATAGCTTCAGCCACCTCCGCATCTTTTTCCAATTTCCCATTTTCAATTTCTTGAGAAACAGGTTTGTCTTCTTCAGCACTGTTCTCCGCTGGCCCTTGAACCGTCTCAAATCCCACAACCTCAACCGCCATAGCTCCAACTACAGGACAGCCTCACAGAAATCCAAGAAACCTTAATCAGAAGCTCACATTAATAATTAATAATGACCACAATAATGAATGCTTCAAACGAAAATACGGAACATTTACGAGCAGTTCAACTCAACAGTTTGACCAACATTTATGAGCAGTTCGACAACGGGCCTAAATAGCAGATACACCAATGTAAAACCCATGAATAAAAAAGAAAAACATAAGATTGTTAAAAGTTATTATCAGTTTTACTTAATAAAAAAAACTACAAAATCAAGTCAAAGGTTATTAATAAAAAAAAGAGCACCCCATTAAGTCAAATAAATAAATAAATACATGAATTTCATCAATTTGATCACAATTATGTACAATTTCAACCATGAACGTTTAAATGGACAAGAGGATTTATCATCATCTTCACATCAAACATCAAATACGCATAACAAGAAAAAAAACCCGTTCCGAAAAACGACCAGATTTTTAGGCAAAAATCAGGAACTCTTCCTATGATCAAACCATGCATGCAAACCCAAATTCAAAAAATGACACAATTGCAACAGATGGCAAAACATTCAAAAGCGTATGATCCGAATACCTTGAATGGACCACACCCAAGATTGATACACCCAAGAAGACAGAAAATTTCCACACAGAAGACTGAGAAATGCAGAAGCAAAAACAACAAAATGAGAAGAAATAAGAATACCAGGGTGGAGGAGTGAGATAAGCACAAAGAGATTATTACCAGATGAGAGATAGAGAGAGATATTGCAGAAAAAGAAGACCCTTTTGACAAAGCGACACCAAAATCGAATTCCAAAATTAGGAAAAGTACCTCAGAAAGGGAGAGAATTTTTGAGAGGAATAACGGGCCAGATCTCTCCCTGTCTCACAATGGGAAGGATGAATATCGGCCAGAGTTAGAGAGAGAAAGAGAAAGAGAAAGAGAGATAACACGTGCCTTAATCAATTCATCAAAAATGTTTTCATTTTGTTTTTATTCTATTTCCAAAATTTCAATTTTGTCTTTATAAGAAAATTTAATTTAAATGTTACTGGCGTATAATTTTACTCCTATATTATCTTTCATCATTGATTGCTGGAATAATGTCAATTTAATGAGCTTATCTTGTTTTAATAATAATTTTTAAAATTAAGAAATAAATAAATGAATTATCTTTTATCTTCGTCGAATTAATTACTTTTTCTTTTTTTTCCCTAAATATATGCTATCAATATAACTTATAATAAAAGAATTAAACTAAAAATATTTTATGGACTTATTTTTTTGGTTTTATATGCCTATTTTGGATTTATTGTTAGTTTCTTGGTATTAAAACCATTATTAATATATAATCAAATTAAAATATGTATTTCCAAAAAAAAAAAACTGTTAAGAAAATAACTAATGCACTTGAGAGCTTTTGAAACTTTACACTCTAACAGTTTTTTTTTTTCTTTATTTGGGAAAGCCTAGTGACCATTATAATTTGAATATTTTTTTCATTTTAAAATGGTTTATTCCATTTTCAAAATAATATAGATATTTTAATTTTCACTATTTAATTAAGAGACAAGTTGAATTAAGAGTCAAAGGTTTGTATCAATCAGTCAGTTTTTGTTGGTCCACTAATTATGATCTATTCATACAAAAAAAAAACGTGAAAATATACAAATAAATATTTTTTGTTTGAAGCTTTTTAGTATTTAATAATAGTGTAAAACAATCTAATTATAAGTAATTTTATTTTAATTTCGTAAAATTGTATGTTGGTGATTATTAATTTAAAAATCACAATAAAGATATTTTTTTTAATTGGTTCATTAAAGCCAAAAGTTATTTTTAATCAAGATGTGCAAAAAGTTGGTAATAACGTAAACAAGGTGTGTATTGATTTCTTAAATTGTAAAAAAGTTTTAAATAAAGTATGCTATCAAACATGGCTTCGGTTCCTTAAACATGCAGAAATGGATTTTCACACAATTCTTTCATGCCAAACAACCAATATACATCACACACATTCAAATGATTATGCACATATGCATGTTTTATCCATAGTCAGTTATCATATTTGAAGACCTCAAGGAGCTATGAGCACTTTGAAATGGAATTTTTGTTTCAGCTTTCACCAGTACAAAAACAACATATAACGTCACGCGATCAACATCGAATATCATAACAATCAACGTTAACAATGACTGATGGCAGTGTTGTAAATAAAATCAATCATTATACATTGTTTAGAACTCCTGTCTGACATCCAAAAACATATAACGTCCAACCATAATGTTGAAAATAAAATGACTTAGTTTCAACACCAAGTGGGGTCGAGGGGGGTGGGGGATAGGAGGGGGGGGGTGAATTGGTGAAATACAAAAATCAGAGTCTTTTCAAAATCTTTTTCGTAAAGTAGAAAACTTTTAAAAGTTTCTTGAATCTCAAGGAAAAAGATAAATCAAGTGCAGCGAAAAATATTTGACTGTGCAGAATATAAAGTTGACTTGAAATTTAAAGAGTTCAGGGATATTTGACTGTGCAGAATATAAAGTTCGACCAAACTGCCTACATCCAGTGTCCTTCTTGTACTCGGAAGAAAATGCACTATAATGGTCAAGGTTTTTACAACAAGGTTTCTATAGAGACCTCCACGTCAAAATATAAAACACCTCTCTAACCCTTTAACCAAAATATAGGCATACAACACAGAAAGAACAACAACAAGATATCCCCTCTTATGCAGTCTTTAACAACTTTGAAAATCCTTAAAGTCCCCAGAACGTAGCACGTCATCTTCCTGTAATCATAACAGGGCAACCACAATCTTCACAAGATTGAGAGAAGTCTTTGATCACGTATGAAAACACCTTCAGTGCAGAATGATCAAGTAGTCTATGCGTACACCAATACTTGCTCGTCAAGCAACTCTCAAAGAATTATCACCATGATCTTCTTGATGAGTTCTTGGAGCTTTTCACTTTCTAGCAAAGATCAAGATTTGAAACAATTCAATCAAAATGTTAGAATTACCAAAAAGTCTCTGTAGAATACAAAATCACGTCTATATATAGATTTATGTTAAATAGACTCTCCTAAAGTTGATTATGCTACTAATACAGTCGACTATAGTCAGACAATTATGACAATTATAGCATTTAGTAGCAGTCAGACCAACTAAATTGATTGCATATTTAATTCAGTTGACTAAAAATTAATGCTTGGTCAAAGATGTAAAATATAGCCGTTATACTTCACAAGCTTCAACAAAAATTCAAAACATAACTAACTAAGTAGAGTGGCTTGCGCATACAGTCGACTTTGTCACTTCAATGTAGTTTTGAAAATCTTTCTTTGCAAAAAATAATCACAACACTGTTTTAGAAAATCTGTGCAAAGTCACGAGTTTTAATCTACTTGCTTCATAATGAAGTTGACTTAAAACTTGTAGTTTTGCCACACAATATAAGTTCAACCAAAGTGCATGTGGTTTTCTTTTCTAAATCATATGTTATGTAATCACAAATGATATCTCATGTAGAACGCATTAAATATGCACACTTAGACAGAATTAACACAAACATGTTCTCAAGAAATATGGCGCGATATATATCTCTCTGTTAGACTCAGTCATCCATGTTTGCATATATTTCTTTCTGGAATCTAATGTGTTTTCAGATGGTTGAATGGTCTAAGGTTCAAGAAAGCCATAAACTGACGCCTGACCTGATTCCACTGCGATGGTGTCCATGTACCTATAACAATAAAGTTAAGTATATTTATTAAAAAGAAATAATACTAATATACAAATTGGAAAATAACAAATAAAAAACTTACATGCACCATAGTTGTATGCATGCAATGTTCAACATTGTTTGTCCACCAATGATCTCAAATGCATCATCGAAATTAATATACAATGGAATATGGGACTCGAGGCCAAATGTTCTTAACTCCCACAGTAGCCCTACCGATGCTTTTCTCAACTTATTTAATCTCGAGGTCAATATGGATAGAGGATGATCGTCTTCTACTTCCGCACAAGCCTCATTCATAGGTTGAGCCATTGTTTGTTTCTCAGGTCGGTAGACCTGAAAGTCACATTTACAAAAGTTAGGAATCATTTAATTATAACTTGAAGATTTAAGATAGTAAAAGTAAGAATATAATACCGTTGGTGGGCCATAATATGACATGATCATAGCCTTAGGCTAAGATATAAATGTGCCTAAGGCCTCCCCCACGAATTAAATTTTAGATGTAGCCACTAGCACATGAGCCTGGGGGTCTCTAACATCATCAATCCTTACCCGTGCATCAATGGGCAATAAAGGAGCACCACGAATGGTCTGGCCTCCTGCAATCTGTCGTCCGATGGCCACTACGCTCGGAGGATCCTCATCCACCAAAAACTCATACTGAATATTGTAATTAATATGATCTTCATTAGAGCATGAGTCTTTGGTGCTCACAGGAGGTGCAGTAGGATCATCTGTAGGGGCGTTCTCTTGTTGTGACTGTTGCTGTTGTTGTTGTTGTTGTTGTTGTTGTTGTTGTTGTTGCTGTTGTTGTTTGATCATCGCAAGTTCTTCTTCGAGTGTTCTAAAGCTTTCAATCATGCGCTCCTCTACTTCGACTTTAACCTGATGTTTGATTCTACTAACCAATTCCTAAGTCACGACTTCTGTGGTTCTTGGTTTAGGGCCAAAGTAGTCCCCTCAATCCAGTAGCTTCTCCAACAGCACGCACACGACCTAGACGGTCTAACCGACCTGTGGCTGCTACTAGGATGTCCTTCCTAACTTCTGGCAGAAATGTGCCTTCAGTCTGTTGCTCAACCAACTCATCCTGCATATCATAATGAAGTTAGACACATGCCAAAGTTTGTTACATAATTTTTTTTATGAATTATGGTAATTAGTTAAAAGTTTCCACTTACAATTCTCTCGGATATCTCCTGAGCAGACTGGGATGTAAATTGGCCATTGGACTTGGTCCGTGCAGCCTTCCACAATTCATGTCTAGTTGGTGGAGGTGATAGGTCAGGTGACTCAAGACCTAACTCCTCAGCGCGACGTTTTCTCATCCTTTTCTCTAATAACACATAACCACCATGTGACAGTACATGTGGTGTATCATTAAGCCTCTGTCTTTCCTGGGCGGCTATCCTTTTCAGGTATGAAAAAAATGAAAATTTAAGCATAAATCACAAATTAACATCTTGTGTGACTAGAGCAAAGTATTATAAAACATATATGCCATTTAGGAGTAAGTCCAGATTCTTTAAACTGCACCCACTCCTCCTCAGTTATTTTATACTTTTTATAGGGAGTGTCATTCTGTTTAGAGCCAAAGACGAATTTACGTGTAATTGTCATCTTGAAGTTCCTCCACCAAAATGCAATTTGGGATAAAATCTTCTTCCTTATCCTCTCATCAATAGGAATAACCCAATTTTCCTTTTAAAAGGAAAATTAATTTTAAAGCATGTTCAACGAAAATAAGTCAATGATGGAAGTAAAACAACTTAAACATACCAAAATATCCTGCCATATTAGATTTTTGTCAACCTTTGGGACATCATCCCAATAGGGAAAGACAATAGGGATATGAAATCTGCCATCACGCCCAATTAACTCTTAAATGGTGTTGCATGTTCCCCTATAGGCACAAATGTTCGGGGATCAAACTCCACCGTCACTGGTTTCTCATTAACCCGACGGGATGTGACATCAGGCATCCGAGTCACAGATCTACCACCTTCTCCTGTCAGACTGATCCAGAGCTCGTCATACCTGTTTACAAAGTTTTAGTTAATTATAGTGTTTACAGACAAAATATATAAAGTGTACACTATGCGATTTAAACAATGTTAAGACACCTATTTCTCCTTCAGTAACTCCAACAATTCCGTGAAACTTTTATCAGTCCATCCATTTCTTGCTTTAAAAAAAAGAACAATTTCAAAGTTGTTGGCTTATATAATACTTCTCCATGCCAATTCCAAACTATATAACTTCTCATTATTCCATAGATGAACAGATGATCATGGATGTTGTCCAAGTCTTCATATACTTGATTGAGACAACGAACACAAGGGCAAAAATATGTCCCGTTCACTGATTTTGCGTGTTCTTTAACATATATAGTATGAACCCAAAAACCCCTCGCTCATACTCTTCACTAATACGATGTTGATGAATCCTGCTTCGATCCATACTACTACTTTAAAAGCAAAGAAGCCACGAAAAAAAAACTAACTTACGTAGAGAACAAAAAATAAATACCTATCATACGTTTATCATAGTATACGTACACGAACACAAATATCTATCTTTATACATATATCATACGTCCGGAATCGACAAACACAACACAAACACAAACACATATATCATACGAAAGAGATATTGAAGGAAAAAAAAAACCAAACTTGAAATGGTGTCACTAGATAAGATGACGAAGTTCGCTGACCACGAACGAACACAAATATCATACGTTGAAGGAAAAAATAAACTATCATAGTATCGTTATACATATATTAGACGTCCAGAATCGACAAACACAACACAAACACGAGCACATACATCATACATATGAGATATTAAAGAAAAAAAAACATACTTGAAATGGTGTCACTGGAGAAAATGATGAAGTTCGCTGACCACGTATGAAAAACAACCTAAAGATAAACGAAAAACAATCGGTAAACCTTAGAAATGGGAACAAATGACATTACAAAGACAGAAACGATTAAAAATAACCTTTCTTTATCGCAGTCGTCAACGAAGAAGAAAGTTCAAGTAGAAACGGAAGCACGAACAAATAGTAAGATTGTGTTATGTTTTTACATTCATTAAAAAAGATTCCACGTCGAATACAATACAGACTTGACGTTATATTTATAAACAACGTCGAAGCCCAAATAATTCGACGTTTTCTCTAAAAAAATAGGGCACCTTTTTTTTATTGTTTTTGTTATAAATTGCAAAGGTTACGTCGAATTTTAAGGGGCTTTGACTTAGTATTGGAAGCCTAAATTTTCTACCTTTTTAATTCTTTTTCCTTTTATCTTTTAAACACGAGAGCATTAAATAGAACATCGAATTGTGTGGGAATTTGATGTTTTCTTCTTCTGCCAATATCAGAAAGTATTGTACTTTTGGATCTCTTTTCTTTTCACCCCTCTGATAACGGTTGAAATACGTTAATTTTATACTTAACTT
The DNA here is from genome assembly GCA_027742785.1 of Vigna reflexopilosa. Taxonomy (NCBI): domain Eukaryota; kingdom Viridiplantae; phylum Streptophyta; class Magnoliopsida; order Fabales; family Fabaceae; genus Vigna; species Vigna reflexopilosa. The sequence continues at coordinate 29,791,630 of CM050925.1, read as the reverse complement.
TGATACTAAAAACACCTTTTATGACTTAGAAACTAGCTTGAAATCATGCTTTTGCTTTAGTTGAGAGAATAAGAGAGTTGAAGGTGGTATTATTGGTTTTATGCTTGGTTTTCCTTGGTTTGGCAGGAATTAAGAGGAATTGGATGAAAGAAGTGAAGTAGCAAGGAGTTGGACTCAGGAAAAGCAGGAAAATAGCACAACAGAAGAATCGCCGCTGGCGCTGAGCGCCAATTTCACTGTTGAGCTCCAAACCTATTGTTGAGTTCACTGTCTGGCGCCTAAGCGTCACCGCTGAGGACTAAATTCAAGTGCCGCACCTACTGTTGAGCACCATTTTCATCGCTGAAGCGCCAAACTTGTTGATGAGTTCTTTGTCTCACGCCTAGGCGCCACCGCTAAGTGTCATTCTGAGTGCCGCACCTACTGCTGAGTGTCATGTTTTGCGCTGAGCGCTGACAGCGTGGGCCTGGGCCAGTTTTATGTTATTTTTATAAACTATATAAGGGTATAGATGACCTAAAGGGTCTATCTTTTGACAGAAAGAGGTTAATAAACACTTTTCACCCCACAGAGGTGGATTTTGGATGCGGAAGCTCTAATATACAACTTTTAGGGTTCTATCTTTCATTCTTTTCATTATTTTTCATCTAGTTTCACCTTCTCTATGGTGAACTAAACCTCCATTGTTGTTGGGGAAATGATGTAATCCTTTGAAACTCTCATGTATTGAATTGATTTATATTACAAATGCTTCACTTCATTAATTGTTAGGGTTTTTCGTCTTTGCTCTATGCATGCTTTGTTTAACTCATTCAATTGCATTATTATATATTTTGTCGATATGAACACATACGGGGAAATCTAGAACTGGGGAAATTCTCCCGAAAGCAATATTACCTAAACCAAGGAATAGGAGGGTCAGTTGCCTTTATGCTTCTGTGCGAATGTAATGCATGATTAGTTGCAAGGGATACAAGACATTATGAACTAGTAATTAACAGTAGGCTTTCTTCACCGAGACATCGGGTTTAAAGTAAACTAGAAAGTGGCATTAACATTAATGAAGGAGTTGAATTCTTAAATACATGAGAGTGGATAAGATAAGTCGGAAACCCCAATAACATAATCATTCCATATTTTATACACCATTCACCAGCGCATTCTTGTGGTCAATTGATCAACACTTGCATTTGTATTTACTTTTGGCATTATAAACACAATGATTTTCGTTCTCAAGTCTTAAATAATCAACAAATCACATGACTGTTTAGGCCAATGAATCTCTAGCGAAAACGATACTTGGTCTTAATATGATTCGGTACACTTGCCGGAGTCTTAACACCCTCCCATAAAACGTCGAAGGTTGCGAGGTTGGGACGTGAATGGAATTGAAGCATGTTGGGAGCATTAATGGTATGCTTAATAGAACGTCATATTCGGTAGGGCTTTAACGTTTTTTTCTTCCACCAATAACAAATTGTGGCGCTCTTTTTTCTTTAAAATCAGACATGAAATCTTTTCTTTTTACTTCTTCCTTAATCGATTCAAGTTAGCAGTGTACTGAAATTTACACTTTTAAACTAGTGATCAGTTTTTGATCAATATGAGAACTGGATAATCTTCTTTTCTCAATTAGATTGAGGGTTAGTCCACATACAATGCAATCAACATTCACAATTCACATATCGTTTAGTAAAATAAATCTTCATTTCATATCAAAATTAAACCGAAAGCAGTACATAAAACCAGAGGTGACTTAATAGACATGATTACAAAATATAAACAAAAAAAACTTAATCTTCATAAGTTGACTCATCACCAGAATCTTCAGTTTCAAAGCCAATGCCAATCTTGTTTCCCTTCTTCTCCTGTCTCAAAAGAGTCTCTTCAACTCTCTCATTTCTTTCAAACTTCTTCCTAAATTGATCAACAACATATTTCTCAAAATTATTTTGTGGAATGAAGGAAGTATGATATGCAGTAGGAGTAGGTGTACTTCCAACAGTTTGCTCATCTTTGAAGAACCATCCATTCACAGTCCTTTCAAACCTAATAGAAAACAGACTTAGTATACCAATTTCTTGTGACTTGTTGCATAGAAGTTTGTCTTCTTGTGATACATCTACTCCTTGGAGTATTAGCACCTGGCTGATAAATACTCCATATGGAAATTTTTGTGCATATTTATCACCTACAATGATCATATGGTTTTTTAGTACCGCAACCCAGTTGGTTGGGATTCTAGTCTTGAGAGCATTTAACAGAAATACATCTTCTGTTGACATTCTGTCCTCGACAAATCTTCCAAGCAGCAATAGCCAAGTTAGGACATAAGCAATCAATTTCTCCTCCTTGTTTAAGCCATCATGTAGGTACTACTTACCCACTTTGTACCTTCGTGAATATCTTAAGCAGTTTATATATATAGCTCTCTTTGTTAGCCATTTGTTTGAATTAAAATAATGGATGTGAGAATCCAAACCTTCAGCTTTCAGTCCAGCAACATATGACCAAACATTATTGTCAATAGTAATGTTAACACCTTTTACCCTTGATTGAATGACCCCATTTAGAACCCTGAGGTTTGAGTAGAAAACCTCTACCAAATTTGGATAACAATCTCATTTCATATGGACAAATTCAGTAAGCTTGCATGGATTGCTCTCAAGGTTTGACATATTTTAAAGCCATACTTTCTTATAGTTGTTTTGTTTTAATGATTTTCACTAACTATTTATAACTGTGATGATATATTGTAGTGTAACAGACAAAATGAGTCATATGAGTGCGGATACTACGTAATGTATTGGATGACCCACATTATTCGTGCCCATATCACAAGAGGTTGGGAAACAGTAATATTTAAATTTAATGAATTTTGATTTTCTCCAACATTTGGAATTCATATACACTAATTAATATCAATTGTCTTGTGCAGAGATTCAAGACTCCTACTCCAATTCCCGAGAAGCCACTTACATTCATGAGAAAAGCTATTGCAAAACATTTAGTTAGATTATATAATAGTTGATAATTATTAGATTTAAAATACATTAGAACATGTTGATTTATAATTATTAGGCTTTGTACATTATGTGATGTAAATATTGCTATGGTGTTGAATCTGTATACATCATGTGATTGTTTGATATGCAGGTCTGTTTTTGTGATAGTGGATATCACAAAAACAGACATGCTATTAAAAAAAATTGCAGGAGAATAGGTCGCAGTGTGGCCAAAACCGAGGTAGAAAGCCTACCTATGGCTTTGGTTAAGCCACAACCGAGGCCAAAGGTTAGACAAAAATTTAAAAGAAAGGGGGGGGGGGAGGGGTTGGCCGCAGTTCCAGTAGGTCTATTATCGCTGTTGGAACCGCGACCAAAGTTTACAGGAAAATTTCTTTTAAAAAAAAGGGTGTTTTGGTCGCGGTTCCAACAGGTCTATTGCCACGGTTGGAACCGCGACCAAAGGTTACACAATTTTTTTTTTTAAAAAAAGGGGTTTTGGCCGCGGTTCAGAAAAGAACTGCTGTCATATCCCCAGGTTATTACTGCGGTTGCAACCGCGACCTAAAGTCCCAAACTTTTTACCTCGCCCGTATATGCTGCGGTTCTGAAACCGCGACGTGTAGTAAAAAACAACCGCGATCGTTTCCCTTTGCTGCACTAGTGAACAATATTCCCAAACCTAATATTTCTTTCCTCTCCTTTTAAAAGTTTTATGATTAAGATAGGTATGATAAAACATAAATCAAGTCTTCAATGTCTCTTTCGAGGTGTGTGTTAATTTTAGGATAAAGATAGGTTTGATTATACTAAAACAATTTAATTTATTTTTAAAAAATAATACTTTAAATTTAAAAAATGATTAAGTTGAGTGATAAAATGAAGGTTAAGATAGATTATTGTTTACAAAAATTGAGATAGGTTAGTCAGTAGAAAAGATTGAGACAAGTTAACAATTGAGATGCATCAAACCAAACCAAAGGTAGACAAGAGACAACGTGTATCAAGAATAGTTAGGGTGTATCAAAGTCCAAGACTCATCCTGAATGAATGTTTGGATAGGTGATTCAGACTAAAGGTCGAGACAGACTAACATAAGTATATATAAGTTGAAGGTCAACCGAATGTCATTGGACTTTCTTTTAAGGCTTCTTAGGTGCCTTAAACATTTATACCTATATGTAGGCCAAGAAATACATATGTAGCCACTTTGGAAGTCATAATATGCATTTGAATTTTTGAGAGAGGATTCTCTTGGTTATTGATTTAGAACTTTGATTCTTATAAAGATTAACATCTTTGTGGCGATTCTTTCGTTACTTATCAATCTGCTTGATTGTGGCATCTCCATCTCTGTCTTATCAACCTCCAGTCCAAGCAAATATTTTGTTAAGGATCATGATATGTTAACAACTTTTTGACAATAGACAATGTATCACTATTTTATTAGTCTATATATTTGAAACGGACCAATCACCAATAACTACATAAGCGGTTATAAAAAGTCAAATTTAAAAAGTCCACAACGAAGATAAAAATTCAAATAAACTCTTAGACCAAAATTTGGTCACATTCAAATAAATTACTTTGAAAAATTTAATAGTTACAATAAGTTATTAGAATAAATGAATATGATATAAAAAAAAATACTATGATTAACATTATTAGAAAAACAAATTTGAACTCTCTCATACATTATTTCTATGTTTTTTAGTATTTTAGTATTTTAACAAACGTGTGATCAATATCCAGCCACGTTGTGATTAATGTCACCATAAATAATCATTAAAAACTCATTTGCAGTTCTTAATTTATAACGCTTTGAATCGATTCTTTATTATTTAGAATCAATTATATTAACTTAGCAAAATTTAAAGTGGAATTATATAAATATAGAGGCGCACATCAAACTTTTTAACTACGATCCCTCCAAATCTCACCTCGATAATTGAAAAGTAAAAAATTTCTGGGGGGCGGGATGTCAATTTGTTATTATATGAATCAAACGACATATATTATTTTTTCTATGATTGATCTCTGAACGTCGAACCGGGAAGGGCTTCGACGTTCATACGAGATGGTGTTAGTCTGTTACTAAGAATTATTACACGATGCATGTCATCAATTCATCTATAAATATAGCTTGCATTTCACATAATCCCTTGCCTCCTGTTTCCATATTGAACATATTAGGATTCATGTTTTTTATTTCCTTTTCTTTTTCTTTTCCTATGATTTTTAAGCATTTTTTTCTTCATATTGCAATTTGATAACTCGAACATGAAAGTGGTTAATTCATCGTCATTTCATATGAAGGAGCCCTTTCAAGTTCAAGTTAACAAAATGTTTTTATTTATAGTACAAAAATGGTTAACATATCTTATGAAAGGGAAGTGCTTAGGAAAAAGAAATATGGTTCATAATATGTTTAATGTTGAAACAATTTTAGGATCTAAAATAATTATATAAAAAAGTTGTTCAACTTCATCATTCTACAATGTATGAATCATTTTTTAAATTGTCTTGGGTTTGTCTTCTACCATTAGATTTCAGAGCTATTTGATTTCCTATGGTGGAAATAACTCCAAGACAAATTAAATTTATACAATTGATGTCTTCTTCAGCCAGAAGCCAAAGATCGTCCATTTTTTATTCTTTTTTTATTTTTACTTTTTAACCATCCAATATAACGTCCAACGCCATTGGGTTACGACGTTATGGGTCAATTTGTTCATATCTAACACAAGCGAGATTTATTAACTTTTTCACTGAATGATGTTTGAACGTCTAAATCGGCTAGGCTTCGACGTTCCTACAAGATGGTAGAGATACTAAGCATAATTACACGATGTACGTTCATCTATAAATATAGCTTGAATATCACGTAATGACTTGCTTCCTGTTTCGGTATTGAAGATATTTGGATTAATGTTTTTTATCTCGTGGGGGGGGGTTTCTTTCAATAAATTTCGAAACATGGTTGTTTCTTTAAATTGCAATTTAATGACTAGAATTTGAAAGTGCTGCATTCAGGCCTCACTTCATATGAAGGTGACCTTTGAAATTGAAGTCAACAAAATGCTTTTTATTGTACAGAAATGGGTAACATATCTTACTGAAAGGGAAGTGCTTAGGAAAAAGAAATATGGTTCATAATATGTTTAATGTTGAAACAATTTTAGGATCTAAAATAATTATATAAAAAAAACTTCATCATTTTACAATGTATGAATCGTTTTTTAAATTGTCTTAGGTTTGTCTTCTACCATTAGATTTCAGAGCTATTTGATTTCCTATGGTGGAAACAACTCCAAGAAAAATTAAATTTATACAATTGATGTCTTCTTCAGCTAGAAGCCAAAGGTCGTCCATTTTTTATTCTTTTTTTATTTTTACTTTTTAATCATCCAATATAACGTCCAACGCCATTGGGTTTCCACGTTATGGGTCAATTTTTTCTTATCTAAAACAAGCGAGATTTATTAACCTTTTCACTGAATGATGTTTGAACGTCTAAATCGGCTAGGCTACGACGTTCCTACAAGATGGTAGAGTTACTAAGCATAATTACACGATGTACGTTCATCTATAAATATAGCTTGAATATCACGTAATGACTTGCTTCCTGTTTCGGTATTAAATATATTAGGATTCATGTTTTTTTTATCACTTGGGGGGTTTTTCTTTCCATAAATTTCGAAACATGGTTGTTTCTTTAAATTGCAATTTAATGACTAGAATTTGAAAGTGCCGCATTCAGGCTTCACTTTATATGAAGGTGGCCTTTGAAATTGAAGTCAACAAAATGCTTTTTATAGTACAAAAATGGGTAACATATCTTACTAAAAGGGAAGTGCGTAGAAAAAAGAAATATGGTTCATAATATGTTTAATGTTGAAACAATTTTAGGATCTAAAATAATTATATTAGAAAGTTGTTCAACTTCATCATTCTACAATGTATGAATCGTTTTTTAAATCGTCTTGGGTTTGTCTTCTACCATTAGATTTCAGAGCTATTTGATTTCCTATGGTGGAAACAACTCCAAGACAAGTTTAATTTATACAATTGATGTCTTCTTCAGCCAGAAGCCAAAGGTCGTCCATTTTTTATTCTTTTTTATTTTTAATTTTTAATCATCCAATTTAACATCCAACGCCATTGGGTTTCCACGTTATGGGTCAATTTTTCTTATCTAAAACAAGCGAGATTTATTAACCTTTTCATTGAATGATGTTTGAACGTCTAAATCGGCTAGGCTTCGACGTTCCTATAAGATGGTAGATTTAATAAGCATAATTACACGATGTACGTTCATCTATAAATATAGCTTGAATATCACATTATGACTTGCTTCCGGTTTCGGTATTGAAGATATTAGGATTCATGTTTTTTATATCGTGGGGGGTTTTTCTTTCCATAAATTTTGAAACATGGTTGTTTCTTTAAATAGAAATTTAATGACTAGAATTTGAAAGTGCGGCATTCAGGTCTCACTTCATATGAAGGTGGCCTTTGAAATTGAAGTCAACAAAATGCTTTTTATAGTACAGAAATGGTTAACATATCTTACTGAAAGGGAAGTGCTTAGGAAAAAGAAATATGGTTCATAATATGTTTAATGTTGAAACAATTTTAGGATCTAAAATAATTATATTTAAAAAACTTCATCATTCTACAATGTATGAATCGTTTTTTAAATTGTCTTGGGTTTGTCTTCTACCATTAGATTTCAGAGCTATTTGATTTCCTATGGTGGAAACAACTCCAAGACAAATTAAATTTATACAATTGATGTCGTCTTCAGCCATAAGCCAAAGGTCGTCCATTTTTTATTCTTTTTTTATTTTTACTTTTTAATCATCCAATATAACGTCCAACGCCATTGGGTTCCGACGTTATGGGTCAATTTGTTCTTATCTAAAACAAGCGAGATTTATTAACTTTTTCACTGAATGCTGTTTGAATGTCTAAATCGGCTAGGCTTCGACGTTCCTACAAGATGGTAGAGTTACTAAGCATAATTACACGATGTACGTTCATCTATAAATATAGCTTGAATATCACGTAATGACTTGCTTCCTGTTTCGGTATTGAAGATATTAGGATTCATGTTTTTTATCTCTTGGGGGGATTTTCTTTCCATAAATTTCGAAACATGGTTCTGTCTTTAAATTGCAATTTAATGACTAGAATTTGAAAGTGCCGCATTCAGGCCTCACTTCATATGAAGGTGGCCTTTGAAATTGAAGTCAACAAAATGCTTTTTATAGTACAGAAATGGTAACATATCTTACTGAAAGGGAAGTGCTTAGGAAAAAGAAATATGGTTCATAATATGTTTAATGTTGAAACAATTTTAGGATCTAAAATAATTATATAAAAAAAATTTCATCATTCTCCAATGTATGAATCGTTTTTTAAATTGTCTTGGGTTTGTCTTCTACCATTAGATTTCAGAGCTATTTGATTTCCTATGGTGGAAACAACTCCATGATAAATTAAATTTATACAATTGATGTCTTCTTCAGCCAGAAGCCAATGGTCGTCCCCTGTAACACCTTCAACCACTTTTCCAACATAACAACACTTTTCTCTAAACAAGCTATTTTCATCTTTTCATCATCAGCTTCTTCCATCTTCATCACACTTTGTTCCATCATCATCAAACTTCCACATGCTTGTTCAATTCTACCACTTCTACACCTTTCTTCTACATATAACACATTTCCTTCTTCTATTGCTTCTTCATTTCACCAGTGAAAGAAGTTGCAACCAACAAAATCTTCACTCCCACCCTGTTGAAAGACAATAGACATACTCCCTCGTCCAAACCCACAAAATTAAACAAACATTAATGCTTATATTAAACTGACCTTGAAGTTAGGGAAACCCTAGAATTTTTTGCCCTTGTTTTTAGGGGTTCTCGCAATGCGTAAAACTCTAATGTGACCACAGAAGCAAGTGGGTTTTACACCCAACCTCCTAACACTGGCACTACTATGTTGGAAGCCCGAACCAAAACACTTGCAAGACAAAGATGAATGAGACATTTCCTCAACTGCATAGTGCTTCGAGAACCCCTTCTTCCCTAAGACGAACACTTTGGATGTGAGGGGATCCCTTTAAAAGTTAGGGCTACCAACGTCAATAATATTATTATTCCACGTGGATCACATTGAATTTAATGCACAATGCCAACCGAGGGTTTAAACCAAACAAAAGCATAAAGAAAAGCATAATAACACCAAATATAGGAAAAATATGAAAATACAACCACGAAAAGTATATACTAAAATTTCAAACAGAGTTCAAACATAGAAATATATACTAAAATATATTAAAATATTACATTAATTTCAGAAAAATAAACTAAAATGGACTCTTCTTCCTAATCTGAGTCAGATGTCTCCATAAACTCATCTTCTGTTGTGTCGTCTTCATCATTAGATTCACTTGCTGAGGTTTCAACTAAATTGTCTTCATCTAATTTGTTGTGAATCATGATCAAAGAATTTTCAACATTTGAAATTCTTATTGAAAGCCTTCGAAATTGATCCCCAACAAATCTTTCAAACTCAGTGTGTGGAGTGAAGGTAGGAGGAGTTTCTTCAACATCCTTGAACACCCAACTATCTTTTGTTTTCTTTAGACCATTAAAGGTCAATACCGCTTTTCCTATTTCATTTGATTTGGTGCATCCAAATTTTTTTTCGCCAGTAAGATCAACTTGATGATGCTTCAATACACTGCTGATAAAAATACCATATGGTAGATTATGTCCATGATTACTTGCAATTTCAATCATGTGCTCACTCATAATAGCAACCCAGCTGGTTGTTATCCGTGTTTTTATGGCATGAACCAAAAATAAATCTTCAGTAGTTAGAAAATCACGTATACATCTTTCAGGTAGTATTACCTAAGTAAGTACAAAAGCACACAATTTTTCTTCCATTTTCAAACCATCAAGTAGATACAGCTTGTATACCTTTAGTCCATTTGGATTTCTCAGAAATTCCTAATAAATCTTCTTCTTGTTGGTCCATTGGTTGAGTTCAGAATTTCTTTCATGAGACATTAAGCCTTGTGCTTTAAGACCAGTAAAAGATAGCCATATTTCATCATCAATTTTAATATCGACATCTTTCACCCGAGAGCATATAACACCATCGACAACCTTCAGATTGTGGTAGAAGACTTTTATCAAGTCAGGTTAGCAATTACCGGTCATTTCTACAAATATTGCAAGACCAACATCTACAAGCCAATCTTGAAAACGAAACCCTTGCTTTCTGAATAATTCCAGATCCAAGTACTTGTGAGGGACCACCTCAAAGAGTTTTTTATAACATCCAAATTTGTATGGTGCTTCGTCATCACTTGTCCACCCATTTGGACTAGCATTTCTTACAACCTGTGCAACCTTCTTTCCACGTCGTGAAGATGAAGAAGCCATTTGAGAATAGGATTTAGAGATTTAGGGAAAGGTTACAGTTTCAATATAAGTTCAGAAATAGATTTAGGTTCAATATAACTTCAGAATAACACGTCTTATACCATTACAACTTCATGTTCTATAGTTGGAAGTTGAAATACTTGGAAGTTTAAATCAAACGTCGAAGCCCCATAAAACTCGACGTTCTATAGGTGTAATACTTGACGTTTCAATTTAAACCAGCGTGCCACTATTTTATTCTGTTTTTTCTTTTAAACCACCAATAGTACGTCGTTGCTTAAGCTACTGGACGTATTATTGTCAGCCAGAATCTGAAAAGCCAAGAAATGAACGTCAAACTATGGGGTTGTTCGACGTATTATTTCTCAACCGCATAGTAAAATGTCTTCCCTTTAGAAATTCGACGTTGATATTAATTGGGCCTGAAAATGAAAATATTTGATGTTTTTGGCTTTATAAATACTAGAATTGAAAACCTATTATGCACTCAGTGTTTTCTAAACTGAAGAGTTACAAACCCTAGACCGTGAAAGACGTTCCAGAATCTAATCAGAAATGACTTCTTCATCATCAAGAAGAAAATGGAAGGTTGCCCGCATTGCATGGATTGCTAATCCTACAAGTGATGAAGACATTCGAGGGAAGCTTTTAAGTCTAAGGAAGATTATAACCGTGGTTTCTCACAGATATCTGAAATTGGTGAGGGTGTTCTACTCCAACTTAAAGATGAGTGATGAAACATTTTGTTCCACAATCAAGGGGGTTGATATAAAGGTTTGGATTGGGATTGCCGTTTTTCAACCGATCAGGAAAGAAGGCTTTCTCTTTTAGAAATGGATTGGTCATCAAGGACTTATTGGATTCACCATGATAAAAAATGATGATCATCAACAAGTCTATCCCATCTCTGAATCTTGGAGTGCAAACAAAATAGGTTTGAAAAAAACTGAAGAAGATGAGTGGGCTAGGTAGTATGCAGTGACAATAGATTGTATGTCAGAATCTCTGAAAAAGATACTTGGAATTCAAGTAATTGGAAAACTGACACAATCATTGACAAAACACTCTAAGGATTGAAAAATCACTAATCAAAATGGAAAGGAATGTCAGAATCGCTAAAAAAGATACTTGGAACTTAGGTAATTGGAAAGCTGACACAATCATTGACAAAAGACTCTAAGGATTGAAAAATCACCGATCAAAATGGAAAGGAAGGTGATGTGAACAACCAGAAAGGGATCAACAATAATTCTGCAACAGAAGAATATGGATTTCCTTTGTTTGATTTTAATTTTGTAATCAGTGGCTTCTTAAGCCATCTTTTGTTTTGCTAGTTGTAATCATCTTTTGAATATTAATGAAATTCTCTTTTGGCAAACATTAGTGAATGGTGATTGAATTGTTTAAATTGATTAAATATGATAAAATCACTTTTATGATTGCAAATGTCCATTTTAATGTTACATGATTATATTGCATGCAGTATACTCAATCTGGGATAACGGTTATTGACAATATACCATAGCTCCCTTTTTTTCCTCTTTTTTTTAACACACAAATAATACGTCGTTTGTTAAAGCCACTCAAAGTAATAATAAGACATGAACGTCAAACAAAGGAAAGTTTGACGTTTTATTGGTAACCGGAGTATTAATATTACGTCAATTTACTAGGGACATGACGTTTCATTGTTCATCCAGAAGCCAAATTGCTCCTTTTTTTCTTTATCTTTTTTTCTTTTTCCTTTTTAACCTTCAATAACACGTCGGTTATTAAAATATTCGACGTCCTCTATATATTCGAAATCCAAATCTATCAACCTTTTTCTTTATTTTTCTATACTCCTTGAAGCTTTTTTATGTCCTTGAAGGAGATAACATAAAACACAAAGAAAAAAAATTAACAGATGGAGTTCATAGGAGAAATTTTATGAATGTATTAAAAAATGTATCAACCTTTTTCTTTATGTTACTAACATTCCCTCAAGCTTTTCATCATGACAGAATCAAACCACAAAGAAATGACTCCTTTTTGTGACCTAGAAGGAGCTACTAGTAACAAAGAAAAAAAGTTAACACAAAGAAACCTTGGAGTTGTTACAAGAAATTTTATAAATGGATGTCTGTTAAGACTCCGGCAAGTGTACCAAATCGTATCAAGTAATATAAATGGTATATCCAAGTATCATTTTCATTAGAGACTCACGGCCGAAACAATCATGTGATTTGTTGATTATTTAAGGCTTGAGAACGAAAATATTTGGTTTAAAATGCAGAAAATAAGCATGAATGCAAACGTTTGATCAATTGACTAAAGAATGCACAAGTGAATGGTTGATAAAATATGAGATGATTATGTTGTTGGGGTTTCTGACTTATCCTATCCACTCTCATGTATTTACGAATTCATCTTTTTCATTAATGTTAATGTCACTCTCTAAAACACTTAAACCCGATGTCTCGGTGAAGTAAGCCTATCCTTAATTACGAGTTCATACAATTCCTAGCATTCCTAATAATTAATTTTGAAGCACATGAGTGTATATGCAACCAACCCTCATATTCCTATGTCTAGGTAATACTACCTTTGGGAGAATTTCCCCAGTTCTAGATTTCCGCATATGTGTCCATGTCGATAAAATCAATAATCATGCAATTGAATGAGTTAAACAAAGCAAGCATTGAGTATAGAGGAAAAATCCTAACAATTAAAGAAGTAAAGCATATATAATAATAATCAATTCAATACATGAGAGTTTCAAAGGATTATATCGTTTTCCCAACAACAATGGAAATTTAGTTCACCATAGGTAGACCAAAGATCCGCCTCCGATGGGTGAAAATAGTGTTTCTGCGCTTCTTTATGTCCAAAGATAGACCCTCTAGGTCGTCCAAACCCTTATATAGTTTATAAAAATAACAGAAAACTCGCCCAAACCGCTTCAACTTCTTCTTCCAATTCATCTTAATTATTGTCAAAACAAGGAAAACCAAGCATAAAACCAATAATACAACCTTCAACTCTCTTATTCTCACAACTTAAGCAAACCATGATTTCAAGCTAGTTTCTAAGTCATTAAGGGTGTTTTTAGTATCAAAATTAAGTATAAAAATAACGGTATTTCAACCGTTATCAATGTCTACTAAAATAATTACTTCCAAAATGCATTTTTGGTTTAATTCTTTTTTCTTTTAATCCAACAATAAACGTCAAATTTCTTGAGCATCTGACGTATTATTCGTTATCCGAAGGCAAAGGTCGCTCTTTTTTCTTTTTACTTTTAAATTCCCATAGAACGTTTAACTCTAGGGGGCTTCGACGTGAAAGGCATTGAAGTGGTTGTGAGCATTAATTTTGTGCTATTACCAGAGGTTTTGAATTGACTCTATAAATATAATGCTTAACTCTATACAATTGCACAGTTTGATCATTTTGAATGATTCATTTTTAAAGTTTCATGAAGTTGTTTTCTCCGAATCAGATCCACTAATTATGTAGAAAACATCTTCATGAAACTTAAAAATTGAATCATATAATCAAGAAACTTCAAGTTATAAAATCAGTTATGCCTCTTTAGGGGTTCTACAGATTTTGAAAAAGCACTTATCTTCTTAATATTTTTCTTTCCTCCAGATTTCTGTTGTTCAAATTCTTCTTCCCATCAAATATGGGCTCTATCAGAAGGAGATTAATAACAATCCAGAAATAGAGGATTCTGATGAAGAGTCTACTGAAGAAGATTCTGGGAAGACGTCTGAATCAGAATAGGGTCTTAGAGTCATAGTACTAAGTTGTGATGTCCTTGTTTTGTTCTGTTTTATTATGTGTTCTTCTTTTTGTGGCGTTATATTCGTTGGTTTAAACAAAAAAAAAATATTTCTGGCAAAAAAACCTCGAGTTGATAAAACAGTTCGACGTTCTTTGGTTGGTTTAAAAGAAAAAAGAATAAAAAAGTAAAAAAGGGAATGAGGCTTTGCCAATAAATCACTGTTTTACGTCATGTTGTTTACGGTTAGATGTTATTTCCTTTAAGTTGTTGACGTGTTGGCAAATACATCACTTAGTAAAAGTGTTCGGCGTTCAATGTTTGGTTTAAAAGAAAAAAGAAAAAGATAATACAAAAGGAACTAAATAATAAAACGTCTAAACCAGTATAAAACTGACATTTTATGGGATGATTTAAATGAAAAATAAAAGTAACTGCTAGCTATAATATACAACGTCGTTCTTTTGTTACGGTTGACGTCATATTAATTAAATCAATATTTAGTATTTATTTTTTTTGTATTGGATGTCAGCTTCTTCCTTAGGGATGTTATGTGATAGGACCATCACGTCCAACCCCAAATTGTGCGACGTTTTATATGGGTTTAAACGTTGACCCCATAAAGTTGGCAACGTTCTATTTGGTTTATAAGAGAAAAGAAATAAAGAATAAAAAAGGGATTCACTCTATGGCTTGTTGTTGGAATATAAAACGTCGAATATTTGTCATGGTTGACGTAAAATATGGGTAGGAGTAATACTGATGGGAGCAAACCACTATTTCGTTATTTTTTTATTTTAAATTGAATGTCGGATTTTTCCTAAGGTGACGTTATGTGATTCTAAGGTAATTGTTTTACGTCGATCTGAACCTTGTTTGACGTTAATACATTTAAGCTTACATCGATATGGGCCTTATTTGACGTTAATACATTTTAGACGGTGAAGTGTTTTAGTAAATGGCTTGGAGCGATTGAATTTATTTACGAAAATAACACCGGTCATTTTTAACGTTGGATATTAAGTGGTTCGACGTTGACCGCCTGACGTTATACGCTGTTTTTGCACTAGTGAGACCCAATTATAGCAACCCAATTCTTTGGAACAGCCCTTGCATGGCCCAATCTGCAGAAAAATTAATCAACAATTAAAGAAAATAGCATTTGAGAAATTAAAGAAATAAAGCCTATAAAAAAAATAAACGAAAGAATTCTAAAAAAATATTAATTTCCTATTTATGACAAAGACTAAAACAAACATCTAAAATCCAAACTTTAGCTACAATTTAATAAAACTACAATTTTAAAGAAAAATCCTAAAGCTAGCTTGATTCTAAACAATTAAGAAGAAAATAACCTTAAGTACATATTTTTAACCAAGAAAAATATGCAAATATAGAGTGTTATCAGGCTTGTTGTGGGCCAATTGGCTCTTTTTGGAGTGTCGTTTTGGCGAGAACACATGTGTCGCAAGCTCGCATGTTCTCCTTCTTGGGAAGTGGTAGCGTCGTCAAATCTAGGTCGTTAGACATGGTACTCTTCAACTAATATGATGATCAAACGATTTTCAAATTTTTTTCTATAAATAGGGGGTGGGGTGCATGTCATGAGCTTCATTATTTTTCCAAGGTAACTAATAATGGGTATTGTGCATGTTGCTTCGGTGAGGGAGTCAGCGGGTAGAGGGGCGGTGGTGCAGCAGGTGGCAATGATCGATCTTCCTCTCCAAGCTCGGTGTCGTCCTCCTATTTGGAGAGATCTGAGCGGGAAGGGGGTTCGGGGCCCCAATCTCCTGTATATAGTGGAGAAAGGGGTTCAGAGCCTCAATCACCTGTATATAGTGGAGATAAGGTTATTACGGGGTGGCTCTCGGCCTACTAAGGGGAGGCGTCGACATTGATGATGATGAAGAGGTACCAGCGAGTGGTTTACCGGCCGTTGGAGGGTATGGGTGGGCATCTCATGACGTAGGCCTTTACTTGTCCGAGTATGACACTAAAGCGAAATTGCAATGGTAGGTAGACCGATCGTTCATCGTTAGAGACGAGGAAGACGCCCGGCTAATATGATTGGGTGTTAGCTGGAAGAACGAATGAGTTTTCCATGGAAAAGAGTCCAGTGTGGATGACTTCTTTTTCATGTATACCTATCTGTTTAATCAGCTGTTCGTTCGGGTGCCTTTTACGACATTCCAGTTGGTTGTTCTTCACGAGCTCAACGTTGCTCCCTCCCATCTACATTTGAACGGCTGGGCCTTAGTACAAGTGTTTGTAGCCATGTGCTCTACCCTGGGATAATTCCTACAGTCCCCGTTTTTCTTCATTATTTCAATGTTCGCCCTCTTGCCAAGCGAGGATGGGTGTCCTTGACGTCCGACAAGGATAATTGCTTATTTAAGTCATTTTGGGATTCCTTCAAAAAATTTAAGGATCAATACTTTAAGGTTATAATAAGAGAGTCCGATTAGTCATAATTTCATGAAGATGTCGGGCATCCTTTATTCCCCTTTTACTGGACAAGGGATCCCCGTAAAATAAAGACCTGGCCGACCAGGTTTATGTTCCGAGAAGATTTGGAGGACGTAAGAATCATCAATGGTTTGCCCCACTGCCTCTCTACCCGCGGTCTTGTTGAGTGCCTCGACTTTGAGGATTTTGACGAATTGGCGTTGGTATGGTATTTTTTCGTTGATTGTTTTGTTTGGTGCTTTGATGTTAACTTAGCTAAATTTGTGTCTTCCTTTCAAGCATTATGTCTATACCATCTCTCCGAAAATCCAGCTTTGTGTCTTCTAGGAAGGAAATGGGCGGTACCCCTTCAACGAGCTGGGATCCTCGTCCACAGCATTCCAACCGGGTGGCCACAACAACTAAGAGTTGTCCATCAACTATCATCGCGTGGGCGAGCGCTGCTGCTTTTTGGGTAGAAAATCACGAGTAATGCAATAGTCATAGCTTCGCCACGAGGTCATGCCTCCAAATCCAAAAAAATGTCGTTTTCTATTTCTTTTTTTTTTTGAAGTTTTATTTTTTTAACTTTTTTCACACTTTCCTGTGTTCGTTGACATAACTATACTTTGAATTTTGATTTGAAATTTTTTGTGCGATCTTTTCATGATTTTATGGGGTTTCTCACAAAATTTCAGCTTATTCTGGTAAGGGTTGCAAATATTGTTGATCTTGATATTGATATTGTTGATATTTTCATGACTTAATGTATGACTAGGGGAAATCTTAGGCCATCACCACCCTTTGATCTTGATATTGATTGCACATTTTCATAGATTACTTAGGCATTATAAGAATTGTTAGTCTTTGCATTTAGATAGCATTAGTTGCATTCCTTATACATGTCTACCTATTTCAGTTCTTGCATACCGTTTCTTCTGCCTGTGACTCCGATTATGATTCTCCTTCTATTTCTAATGCTCCATATTTTTCACATACTGCATTTGCTGCATATGCATCTAATTCTACTTCTGTTTGTGATTTTTGTTATGTTGATTTCTATGCTGAGAATAGTATGACTTCTTCTCCAACTCGTGAGAGTGCTCCTTGTGAGCTATTTGCACATGATGAGGATGTTCCATGTGTTCTCACCACTGGACTGATACATTTGCTGCCTAAGTTTCATGGTTTTGCAAGTGAATGCCCACATAAAAATTTGGAGGAGTTCCATATCATTTGCTCTATAATGAAGCCTCCACATGTCCAAGATGATCACAAGTTCTTAAGGGAATTTCCACACTCATTACAAGGAATGTCTTCCTTAAGGGTCCATCACTGCTCGGGAAGATCTTAAGCGACTGTTCTTGGATGAATTATTCCCTGCTCACAAGTTTAACTTTTTCTTTGTTTAGGCTTTTCTTTGTTTAGGTTTTTCTAGGTTGTTTGTGTTATTTTTGTTCTGTTTAAGCTTGTTTTTGTTTACAACTTTGCATGTTTATCTTCATTCCTGGATTTTGTTTAGGATGTAGGCTCTTCCTTCACTTCATTGATACTCTGATTATTTTGAAATCCTTGCTTTTCTCTTATTGGAAAGATGATTATGATGTTTGAGAGATTGATTTGATTGTGACAGAAATACCCTGTTTGAGAATTTGAGCCACTTTATGTTCTTTCTTGTGTGATATAGCTCTTGATTGCTTGCACATATGCCTTGGCTTGACTCTTTTTGATGATTCTTGATGGATTTGCATCTTTGGAAGTCATAAAGGCAATTTTGTTCTTGAGCATCTCTAGCCAAATAAGCTTAACTTGTTTTAATCCTTTGATAACCCCTTTGAGCCTATGCTTTCCCATGTTCTTTCTTTTGAAGCTCATACATTAGCCTTAAGTTAAAAACCATGATTACTTTAACCTGAGGGAATTTTGGAGCTTTAGAATTATTTTGAGAATAAGTGTGGTCTTCCTGCGGATTCTCATGAATTGGCTAGTTGGTTCCTTTTCTTGTTTGTTTTTATAAATATGTTGTGTATCTTGTCTCTTACAGTAGTGTTCTATAAAAACGAGAAAATAAAAGAGAAGAGACAAGACAGTAAAAAAAAGAACAAAATAGAAAAAAATTAGAAAAATAAAATTTTTGGATAGTAGTGGAGTCAAGTGGAGTCAAGAAGAGGATTGCTTATTTTGCCATGTCTGGAATTGCTTAGATGCTTTTGCCATGAGTATCTGCTTTCTCTGATTATCTGTGTGTTGGATGTTCTCTACCCTTTTTCTCTTTCCAAGATTCATTGAGGATTGTGTAAATCTATTTGTTTTCTTGTGTGTCTTTTTCTTTTTTGTTTTCGTTTCCTAAAGGTTGGGTCATTCTCATGATGTCTTTTGAATTGTTCCTTGTTCTGCGTCTTGAGTTTGCCCAGGAGTGCAAAAGACTAAGTGTGGTCTATTTTGATGAATCATTATTGTCTCAATGTCACTATTTGAATTATTTTGTCATAATTATTCCAATTATTTTTTTCAGGACAATTTTGGAAACATATTTTGGGACTTCAAGAGGGTGGCCATGTCCATACTATAATTTAATTTCGTTTTGAATTCGTTTATAATGTAATTGGGTCAAACTTTATGACTTTGGGCTATATTTTAGGTCATATTTTGTAGAAGCCCATATAGGAAGGGTTTTTTTGTAATTTGGGTTTATAAAACCCCCCAAATCAGATTTGAGAAAGGTTCTTCCCCCTCATTTGCATTTTTTTCTAGGGTTTTCTAGCATTGGGACGTCTTCTTCCAACACCCCCCCACCCCCCCTGCATTTGGGGGCTTTAGGTTATTTCTTTCCTTGCTTTTTTTAGGTATTGAATATCGCTTTTTAATTGAATGAAATTTTCGTTTCTTGCTTCCATTTAAGATTCTAGTTTTCGTTTCTTACTTCCATTTAAGATTCGAGTTTCGTTTCTTTCTTCATTTTCGCATTCCATTTTCATTCCAGCTTTGCAATTTCGTTCCAATTCAGTTGCGTTTTGAATTTGTTTGCGTTTTGATTCTGCTACGTTTTTCCTTGCTTCAATGCTTTCAATTCCATTTTTGTTTTTCTATTTGGGTTTCGTTTTATGGTTAGGTTAAATGTGCTTGGTTGGTTATTAGCAAAATTGCATTGTTTCCTTGAGATTTCTGAGTTGAAAGTGTATTTTTTGTTGCTCTGACTTGGCTAATATTGAATCTATTTTGCGCTTGCGATTGGGTATACCCTTAGTTGCCTAATTGGTGTCTAATCTCCGCTTAGTTGATGAAACTGTATGGTGCATAATTGGTTGAATATTAGCATTGCGTTCGCTTAGTTCGCAATTTTGAAAACATGGTTAGTCTTTGCTTAATTGGTTAACTTGTGTTGGATTAGGGGTTAGAGTAGTGTGTTGTTGGTTAATCTGTGATTGGAAGCATGCAATTGAGCTAGTGATCAACCGTTTTAAATCTGTGTTGAATTTTGAGCTTAAATTAGTTTAATTGCATTCACAAATTTGTCCATAAACCACCCCCACCACGTGTTCGACCTATTACCTAAAGCACATTTGGTCTTTGAGAGACAACCTAGGAGTCACTTCCTAGTATTATACTGCACTTAAATAAGCATTAAATTTGATTCGGGTACGACCTCGATCATCATGTCATGCCGTCTGTCTCACTTCACTGGTCTTTCTCCATACCAAGTCTCCTTCTTGGAAGCTCCTGTTAATCCCCTGGCAAGTGTACCAGATCGTATCAAGTAATAATAAAATGGTAAGTCCAAGTATCGTTTTCCCAAGAGACTCATGGCACTAAACTGTTGTGCTTTTGCTTAACCAATCAAGACTATAAGAACAATATTTTGGGGTTTTTGAATATAAAGTACGGAAAAATAAACAATGAATGCAATTTGATCAATTGAGGTTAAACACAAAAGTGGATGAATGATGTTGATAATATGAGATGGATTTGTTGTTTAGGTTTAGATTTCACCTAATCACCCTCATATATGAATGAATTCATCTTCTTCATTAATGTTAATGCAAACTTTCTAGTCTACTCTAAACCCGATCTCTCGGCGAAAAGAGCCTATCACTAATTACTAGTTTACCATCTCTAGTCTCCATAATTAATTAGCAATGCAATATATTACAGAAGCAAATACAATTGATCGTCCTACCCCTATCTCTAGGCAATATTGCTTAATCAAGAGAATTCCCCAGATCATGATTTGTAGATATATCATGATACCAATCTTAGGGAGAGAATAGGAGAGCTGTCACTACCTCCAAATTGACCTACCCTAAGAGTGCGATATCTCCTCATGATATTCACAAATCATAAGATTTATGCGAAATATGAATAAATCATAACAAGCATTTGAGAAAAGAAGAATATCTCTAACAATTAATGGAAGAAGCATATATATTCAAGAACAATTCAAATACAAGAAGGTTTAGAGGTTACATCTTTTCCCAGCAAAAAATAAGATTAGTTCTCCATCGTCATGGAAAAACTAGGTGAACAATGGAATGAAAGAGATAGAAACCCTAAAAGGAGAAAATGAGAGTTGTCACCATCTACAAATCTACCCCTAAAGGGTGAAAAGTGTGTTTCTATGCCTAAGCCATCAAAAGATACAAACCCTAAGACGTTTTGGCCTTTAAATAGGGCATAAAAATAATAGAAAAGAAGTCCAAGCCCAAACAGATCATAAAAATAACAGTAAATAGGTCCAAGTTCGCTTCCCCAGCTCTTAGCGCTCAAAAACGGCGCTCAGCGGTTTGCCTCACTGGCGCTCAGTGCCTAAAACTGTCGCTCAGCGCTCTGGTCAACATTTTGGTCAACTAGTTGACTTTTCTGGTTGACTGGTTGACTTTTCTGCATTCTATTTGACTTTTCTGCACTGCAACCCTTGGTACTTCAACCCTTCTTTCAAATCATTCGAAAAACCTACAAAATGAAGGGAATTTATTGATAAAATCATAAAACATGTCCTCAACTCTCTTATTCACAAAACTAAAGAAAAATCATGATTCCAAGCAAGTTTCTAAGTCAACAAGGGTGCATTTGATATCAAAATTAAGTATGAAAATAATGGTTTTTCAACCGTTATCACAACCACAAACTTGAAACTTTGCTTGTCCTCAAGAAAACAAGATGAAACTTAATCTTCCACCAATCATCGCAATGGTTCAACATATTCCAAAACCTTTCTTTCCAGATAAGTAATCACTCAAATCAGCTCATCAATATAATTTAGTCAAGATGTGCACATGCTTTTGATTCAAATTACTCATCATGGTGTCCACACAATCACATAATCTTCCAATAGATGTTATTCTCATGAATGATTAATTAGCTAAGCATAGATATAATCATGAATTCATGGAATCATTCATCACCAGATACTCAAGCACTCAAAAGTGTTTCACTCAAAGGTGTATAGAGGCCACTCCTTCCCTCTACTACCTACATGTCACATAGAACAAAGTTGCCTTTCATTTGCCACAATCAAACATCATCACATACACATGTCATCACAAGGACTTTTCAAGGCTTATAATGTGGTTGGGCTAACAAGGAAAATTGGTTTTTCTAGATCACAAAACCCTTGAGTTAAGAGAGTTATCTATACATTCATAGTTCAAGCACAAACTCTCTTTTTACCAATCTCACTCATTCCCACTTTCCCTTTTCTTCACATTGAGCTTTTCTTTTCATGCTTTGCTTTTTCTATCTTTTTCATCTTTTCTCATGCATTTTCTTTTCGACACATAAGCTCAATGTCTAATTTTTCTTTTCTTTTTCAATTCTCCCAAGAACCCCAAACTTGAACCTTTAACAATACCACAAAAATATTTCTCAACCTAACTCAAGGAAAAGATTTTCAAAGCAAGGGTTCTCATCCTGTTTAAGGCTTAGGTTCAAAAAGGGTAGAACATAAGATGTTCTTTTTCCCGTGGGACGAGATTTTTGGCTTAGAAAAGGGCTTATCAAAAACGGCCTTGATCATATGACACATACATGCAATTCAATCAATCACAGTAACTCAGGAAAAATCATTCATGCTTCCAGTAGATAGACAATATATCAATAAGAACTCTGGAGCTCAAAACCTCACACAAGCTTATTCCAATCATTCAATCAAATACCCTGCTTAGCCTCATAATCACAATCACAAAATCACAATGCATCTGTTCACACATCTTGTGAACCACCACTTGTATATCAGCATATTGTGCACATTCTCAACATCATCAATATCAAAGCATCATCAAGCAATACCAATCATGCAAAAATATCAATATCAAACCACTGCATCAGATATAGTGTCCAATCAAGTACATCAATCCTACACTACTAAACAGAAACAAATAGATACAAAAACAAGAGATAGAAAATCTTGTTCTAGTGCAGATAACATCCATCAGTAAATGATATCTCATCTCCTTTTTCAAAATAGTTATCCTCAACATCTTCCTCCATAAATGGAGCTTCAGCTGCTCAAACTCTGATTCCTTCCTCTTGTTCCCCAAAGTCTTGATCCTCTTTCCTGATGAGGGGGAGGACATCCCTGCATCAAGTACAATTCACAAAACCACAAGGAATCTCATTAAACGTTAGTAAAACACAAAACTTCTTCCAATGAATGTGGAGGAATCAACCCCAAATAACTGTGCTCTCACAAAACCCCAAACTTGGATGGAAAAATTGATAAAAATTGGGTTTTCAAAAGAGAGGATGGTAGAAGAAGTGATGGAAAACTTTGGAAAAGTGTTTGAAAGTGAAAGAGAGGTTATGGGTCTGTTAGAGAGTGCTTGGTCGAGCCCTAAGAGGTAAAAAAACCAAATAATCATTTTAAAACACATATACTCCTCAGCGACGCCACCGCCCAACGGTGAGTTCACCGCCCGGCGGTGCGCGGTTTACACCCCTCTCTTTTTTTTCTGTTTAAAAAATTTTAACCCTTTAAACCTTCAAATTCAACTTTCAATAAAACAAAAACTTGTTAATCTCCTGGAAAATGTACCAGATCATATCAAGTAATAATAAGTGGTAAGACTAAATATCGTTCTCCCAAAGGACTCTTAGACCTTATCTTTCATGTAAATTGATCTTATAAGACTTGAAAAACAAATAATTTTGTGGTTGTATGCAAAACGAAAATAAACATGCAAATGCAAGTGATTCAATTGGCAAAGAAAAGATATGGATGAATGGAGTTGTTGGAGTTTACAATTTCATCTTATCCGCCCTCTTATATCTACTTTTCTTATTTAATTCGCTTTATTATCTAATTATCATGCAAACTTTCTTTGCCTACCCTAAACCCGATCTCTCGGCGAAAAGAGCCTATCACTAACTACTAGTTTACTATCTCTAGTCTCCCTAAGTAATTAGCAATGCATATATCATAGAAGCAAATACAATTGATCGTCCCACCCCTATCTTTAGGCAGTATTGCTTAATGAAGGAATTCCCTCTCAGTTCATGACTTCCTCATATGTCTCCGTATCGACAAAGGCAAATATCTTCTTACCGAATGAGTTAAACGATAAAAGCATTGAGCATAGATAAGAAACCCAACAATTGATAATATAAGCATATGAATAAAACAAGAATTTCAATATAAGAGAGTTTCAAAAGATTACATTGTTCCTCAACAACAAAGGGTTTAGTTCACCATGGACATGGTGAAACTAGATGGAATTAAATGAAAGAATGGAAGAGTAAACCCTAGATTTGATAAATTGGAGCCTAAGCATCCTAGAAACCGCCTCCAAGGAGTGTAGAAGTGCTCTGGACGTCTCTTCCTACCAAAAGAATTACGCTGGAGATCGTACTAGGCCTATTTATAATGCATAAAAGTAACAAAATTTAAGCCCAAGCCCAGCATTCCACCGCTCAACGCCTAATTTGGCCGCTCAACGGTTTCCCTCTAATCGCCTGGACGCTCAGCGACACTCAGCGTTGGAAAATAACGTTGAGTGGTGACTTTGACTCTTTTTTTCTTCCTTTTTCTCCTTCTTTCTTGAGTCTAAGTCCTCCCTTTTTTATTTCCATCTTCAAGTCTCATCAAAACCCTGCAAAACAATGCAAAACAAGCATAATATCTCTAAAAACAACTTTTGACTTTCATGTGACTCAACTAAGTGTTTTACTTGATTCTAAGCTCATTCTAATGGTTGTTAAACCGTTATCAGCTCCTCGGTCGCACTGTTAAACCCCTGGCAAGTGTACCAGATCGTATCAAGTAATAATAAAATGGTAAGTCGAAGTATCATTTTCCCAAAGGACTCAGTGGCCTAGAAGTTCATGTGATTTGATCGCATAAGACTTGAAAGAAGAATAATTTGGTATTTGGATGCAACGATAAAATTAAACATGCGAAATGCAAAACTTGAATCAATTGGCAAATGAAACTATGGATGAATGGAGTTGTTGGGGTTTACAAATTCATCCTAATCCATTCTCTTATATCTATTTTTCTTATTAAATTCGCTTTATTATCAATGTCATGCAACTTTCTAAATTACTCTAAACCCGATCACTCGGTGAAAAGAGCCTTTTACCATATTTACCAGTTTACTATCGCTAGTCTCCCTAGTAATTACTAATGCATTAATCACAGAAGCTTAAAAGCAATTGACCGTCCTATTCCTATCGCTAGATAGTATTACATAATCAAGATAATTCTTAACAGTTCTAGATTTCCCCGTATGTCGCCGTATCGACAAAATCAAAGATCATGACACCAAATGAGTTAAATGATGCAAGCTTTATCCGCAGAAAAGAAAACTCAAACTATTGATAATAAAAGTATATGAATAAAATAAGAATTTCAATATAAGAGAGTTTCAAAAGGATTACATTGTTCCCCAACAACAATGGGTTTAGTTCACCATAGACATGGTGAAACTAGATGGAATTAATGGAAAGAATGAAAGAATAAACCCTAGAATTGCTAATTTGGAGCTCCCACATCCAAAAGCCGCCTCCAGGGAGTGAAGAAGGTGCTCTGACGTCTCTGTTTGCCAAAAGATTACCCTAAGAGTCGCACTGGGTCTATTTATAACACATAAAAATAATAGAAATTCGGCCCAAGACCCATCATTTAAGCGCTCAAGGCTCACAACCGCCTAGCAGTGGTCACGCAGGACGCTCAGCGGTCACTTGGCACTCACTGGTGTGCGACTACAACGCTCAATGCTGAATTGATGCTGAGCGGTGGACGTAACTTATCTTTATCACCTTTTCTCATCCTTTCTTGATTCTAAGTCCGAATAATCCAAAATAATGTTCAACAATCACTAGGGTGCCTCCTAGTTAGCGCTCTTTTTACGTCATTAGCTTGATGCAACAAATATCATGTCTTCTCTTTGAAGTTGATGTCTTCATCACACCAACTCATCAGCTGCCTTCTATCCACCCTTTTGATTATTCTGGAATATGGATCTTCAATTTCTATCTCTCCAGTCTTTATATGCCGCTTCACCATCCACTCCTTCTTAAATTTGACCTTTAAACCAGGTTGGAATGGTGTATCCTCCAAGTGGATTGTACCTCCTTTATCAATATCTTCATCTCTAGGTACCTGCAAAATATTACAACCATTATTATTAGTACCTTCAGATCCTCCAGCTACAGCATCTCTCCTTGAAGCTTTATATTTGGCTCTCTTTTGTATTCGGTTGAGCTTCTCCTCAAAGTCAGTATAAATTAGCACGTTTTCTTGGTCCTTTAGCATAATCCTTCCGTCATGGACACTAATAACCACTTTGGCAGTCTTCATAAAAGGTCTACCAAGAATCAATGGAATCCTTTCATTGGTCTCCATATCCATGACTATAAAATCAACCAAGAATTCAAGATGCTCGACACGAATGACCACATCCTCCACCATACCAACCGGCCTCTTAGAAGACCCATCCGCCACCATCACAGAAAGATTAGATGGTTTCAATGTTTGCCCTTCAATCTTCATCAGCAAAGATAAGGGCATCATGTTAATACTAGACCTAGAATCTATCATAGCTCTCCCTACATCCACATCTCCAATAATGCAGGGAAGATTAAGACTTCCTGAATCCTTCATCTTCGGCGAATGTTTTCTTTTCTTAGGCCGTGTAAAAACTTCCTATTTTTCAGCTTCTTCTTCATCAAGATTTATAACCTCTCCAAGATAATACTTTATTCTCTTGGAGTAAACAGGAACCTGCTGAAGTACTTCAACTGAAGGAATGACAATCACTTGATTAAAAATCTCTCTAAATTGCCCACAGTGATTTTCTCTTCTCTCATTTTCTCTCTCTTCTTCTTCTTCTTTAAATTTTTTTTTCTCCTCTCTTCTTCTTCATCCTCACTACTCTCTATCTCAATAACATTTTTTTCTTCTCTCATCTCCTCTTCCTCCTCCTCACTATCATCTATCTCAATAACTTCCTCTTCTATTATTCTCTCTCTTCTGCTCACAACAACTTTACATTCCTCCTTAGGGTTAACATCAGTATTAACCCTAAATTGGTTCTTTTCTGTCACCTCCACCCTCTTTGATAGTTGCCTAATTTGCATCTCCAAAGTTCTGAAATTAGCTTCATTACTTTTATAATGAGAATCATATACCTTAAAGAATTTGTCCAATTTCTCATCCATGCTTTTCACATGATCAGATAGGGTAGCCACATTTTGCCATAAGGGTGACAGTTGTGATCTGTTGAAAGAGCCTTCAGTCTGTCCAGATGAATTATTCTGGCTTTGTCCAATACTAGGGTGATTCTTCCAACCTTGGTTATAATTACCTTGGCTGAAGTTACCCTGTTGGTACTAGAACTGATTTCCCAAAAAGTTGGCTTCTTCTTGCGTTTCTTCAGGAACAACACATTGACCATTAATATGATCACTACCACAAAGATCACATAGTTGTTGAGCTTGAGATATATTCCTTATCTCCTTAGGAAGTTGAGAAATAACCTTCGTTAAATTCTCCATTTGTTGTGTGAGGAGTTTATGTTGAGCAAGAAACGCATCATCATGAGGTAATTGGAGAACTCCTCTCTTATGCACTAATGTACTTCTTTCACTAGGAACCTGCTCATTCACAGTCATACTTTCAATCAGATCATAGGCTTCATCCTCAGTCTTTCTTTTAATATCACCTCCAGCTAAAGCGTCTAACATCATCTTAGACTGCGTATTCAGGCCTCCAAGGAATGCAAGTACCAATGTTGTCTTGTCAAACCCATGAACAGGCGTCTTCCTCATTAATCCTTTGAATCTCTCCCATGCTTGTCCCAAGGTTTCCTCCATACTCTGTTTAAACGAAGAGATCTTCAACTTTCCTTGAATGACTTTTGACTGTGGAAATTATTTACTCACGAATTTAGATGCCATAGTCTCCCACGTAGTAAGGCTTCCTTGCAGAAAAGAATTCAGCCATAACTTAGCATTTCCTCGCAGTGAAAAAGGAAACAAGCTGAGTTTTATCTGATCATCTGATACTCCAGCCATCTTAATCATGTTGCAAATTTCAGTGAAAGTTGTCAAATGATCATATGGATTCTCATTCGATAACCCATGAAATTGGTTGCTTTGTACCAGATGAATTAACGCAGG
Organism: Vigna reflexopilosa; assembly: GCA_027742785.1. NCBI lineage: Eukaryota > Viridiplantae > Streptophyta > Magnoliopsida > Fabales > Fabaceae > Vigna > Vigna reflexopilosa. The sequence continues at coordinate 29,763,342 of CM050925.1, read as the reverse complement.
GTTCATCACCATATTAGTTGTGTTGTCCCTTGGCATGACAATGCTGTTAAAATGTAACGAGCCAACAACATTTGATGAGTCTGCAAGTGTTCGTCTGGGAGGAGCTTCCTCTGCCATATCTTGTGTATTTTGAGTAGAAACCTTCAGTGAGGATTGTACAAGTCTTTCAAGAGAGGGAACAAATTCATAGGATGGTCTTCTAACTTTCTTTCCCCTCTTGTCACTCAGTCCTTCAAGAAGAGGTTGATTTTTCTTGCTTCTAGTGTGAATTGCTTCCTGCATACACAAGAAACAAAAACCCTAAAAGCACTTTTGTATTACAAAAAATAAAACAAAAATAATAATACAACCGAGTCAAATTTAATCAAAATCACACCAATAGAATAGTTAAACCGTAGAGTCCCCGGCAACGGTGCCAAAAACTTGTTAAACCCCTGGCAAGTGTATCAGATCGTATCAAGTAATAATAAAATGGTAAGTCCAAGTATCGTTTTCCCAAAGGACTCAGTGACCTAGACGTTCATGTGATTTGATCGCATAAGACTTGAAAGAAGAATAATTTGGTATTTTAATGCAAAGATAAAATTAAACATGCAAAATGAAAAACTTGAATCAATTGGCAAATGAAACTATGGATGAATGGAGTTGTTGGGGTTTACAAATTCATCCTAATCTATTCTTTTATATCTACTTTTCTTATTAAATTCGCTTTATTATCAATGTCATGCAACTTTCTAAATTACTCTAAACCCGATCGCTCGGCGAAAAGAGCCTATTACCATAATTACTAGTTTACTATCGCTAGTCTCCCTAGTAATTACTAATGCATTAATCACAGAAGCTTAAAAGCAATTGACCGTCCTACTCCTATCACTAGGTAGTATTGCATAATCAAGAGAATTCTTAACAGTTCTAGATTTCCCCGTATGTCGCCGTATCAACAAAATCAAAGATCATGACATGAAATGAGTTAAATGATGCAAGCTCTATCCGCAGAAAAGAAAACTCAAACTATTGATAATATAAGCATATGATAAAATAAGAATTTCAATATAAGAGAGTTTCAAAAGGATTACATTGTTCCCCAACAACAATGGGTTTAGTTCACCATAGACATGGTGAAACTAGATAGAATTAATGGAAAGAATGAAAGAATAAACCTTATATAGTGCATTTGCTTCCTGGGTTGGAAGGACACTGGATGTAGGCATTGTTGGCCGAACCAGTATAAAAACCAGTGTTTTCTTTTCTCTATCCCTGCACTCTTTATTTCAATCGACTATATCTGTTACGCAGTTAACTACGTTTTTCCGCTGCATAGAAATTTTCATTACTTGCATTTCAAGAAAGATAAAAAAGCTTTATACTTTTGATTAAAGATTGCGAAAAGATTTTATTTTTGAAACAACACCAATTCACCCCTCCTCTTGGTGTAAAACCGAAGCCTACCTGTTTCCCAACATACATCACCTCCCTAATGAAGCCTGCTTCCTTTAGTTTTCCCACTTCTTCCTCCACTACCTCCCTCTTCTCAGCCCCCATTCTTCTCTTCGTTTGGGCGACCCACCGTGCTTCCCTGAAAAGTTCTAACTTGTGGGACATGATCGAGGGATGGATCCCAGGCATATCGACTGTTCTCCAGGCAAAAATATCTTAGTTCTGCTAAAGGACGGACCATAACTCCCGTTTGGTCTCTCGCTCCAGACCCTTGGACATGGTGTTAACCTGGGAGTCGTCTTTACCCACCCTGACCGGCTGTACCTACCCCAAAGGTTCCATCTGGTCTTCTGTATTAGTCCGCGGATCCAAATCTACCATTGCCACCTCCGACTGTGCTATCCTTCTCTTTACTATGCGAGGATACAGCTTTAGTCCGGTCGCGTAGCACTCACGTGTCGTCTTTTGGTCAATGCGGATGGTACAGACGGTCCCCCTATCTATTCGATACTTCATCGTCAGGTGTGGAGTTGATACGATGGCTCCAAAAGTGTTGAGACACGATCGACCCATTAGGACATTGTATGGGTGCTAGCCTCCACCAATAAATACCAGACTCTTTTTTCCTCGTTGTCTCGTCCAGTCCTGAGATGGGTCTGGAGGTCTACATAACCTCGAGTGTCCACCTGTTCTCCAGCAAATCAAACTATCTACTCGTTGTACGGGACGATAAGGTCTTCCGTCAAGTCCATGCGTTGGAAGGTTTTCCAGTACAGGATGTTGACGGAGCTCCCTTGATCCACCAGCACCTTGCTTACTCTGTACTTAGCTATCTTCGTCGTGATAACCATCAGATCATCTTGTTCCTGATCGAGGGCGTGGAAATCTTCATCGGTGAAGGTGATAGGGGGCATAGTCCTCCTGGGCCTGTCCACGACATGGAACGATCATAAGGCTCGAACATGTCGCTTCCTGGCTGACGATGATGACCCACCTCCGGCAAACCAACCAGAGATTGTATTGATATGACCACGCAGTGGTCGGTCATTGCTCTTGCTGCGGCTTCGGCTCATCCTTCGCTTTGACCTAGGGCGACTGCTCCCCTCATGTCGCGGATCATTGCTATAGTTCGGCCGGACATTCGACCTTCACATACTTCTTGAGCTGACCTGCTCGAATCAGTTCCTCAATTTTGTCTTTCAGGGTCACACATTCCTCCGTTGTGTGGCCCATGTTCTTGTGGTATAGGTAGTGCTTGTTGTCATTTGCCCCGGGCGGCATGGGACATCGTTTTTGTACTGGCATTAATTCCGCACTCAATGCTTCTTGTAGTATCTAGTCCCGGCGGGCATTCAATGGAGTGTACATCTAAAAACATGCCCACTAGGTGGATCCCTTTGTTCGAAACCTCTTGGCTTCCCGAACTAGTTCTTGTGCTTCTTACCGTCCGTCTTCTCCCTATTTTCCTCTTGACTTTCCTTCTTGTAAGATTGCTTCATCTCTTCCATCCTTATTTCATCTGTCGCCCGCTCCCTTAACTCCTCCATGCTCTTCGAGTCTCGTCTGCAAACAATGTCCTTAAAGAGTCTAGGCTTAAGGGTCTGTAGTTTGTATTGAAGGGCGAGCTCGGGGTTAAGGCCCTTTACCCGCCGTACAATCTTCTGATATCGGTACATGAATGTTCTAAGCATCTCCTCCTTCCCTTGCTTGAGGTTTACCAGCTCGAAGATGGTCAGATCCTGAGAACGGAGGCTGGCGAACTAATGGCCAAACATGGATTTGAGATTCTCAAAGCTCTCTATAGTATTGGGAGGCAGCGAGTTGAATCATTCCAAAGGCCCGACACCAGATGATATTGTTTCTCGTATGGAATGCCATCCGGTTGGTTAATGTCTTAATATGACCTTCAGGGTCGGTCGTCCCATCATATACCTTGAACTAGGGCGGGACGAATTGTTCGGATATGTGGACGTCCATGATAGCTTGGATGAACGGTAGCATGCTAGACGTGTTCTTGGCCTTCACAACCAGCTGCTTGCTGATAGCGGTGCTTTCATCTGGGACGATTTTTTTTTCTGCTTTCCCTGACCTTAGTCTCGGTCGGCCGCCACACCTCGTCTGACACCGTGTTCTGCTCCGTTCCATCTTCTTAGGCGGCTTTGCCCCAATTTCCCCTTTCCTTTCATCCGTCTCTGGTGCCTTTTCCTGTGCGACCTTAGTTGCGCACTCCGCCCAGAGGGCAACCATCTCCGCCTCGTGGCATTATTGAATTTCCTCCATCCTTTGTTGTAGCATCCTGATCATCTTTGTCGGGTCTTTAGAGCTCATGTTTCTCGTGGTCACCATTGGGTTTGACAAGTTACTCGGCTCCAAGGTAGGCGTCAAAATGTTTCGGGTATGAGGTTGAGTTACTCCAAACACCTACACAATTTCTCCTAAGAAGTCGCTGGTAGTCAACCCAAGTCTTCATCTTCACTTCACCGTCCGGAGGTGTACCTGCCAAAAGTGTTCCGATGCCAAAGTCAGTAAACTGTCCGTATAAGAATTCAGTGCAATGACAATAAATGTGTATTAAATGCGATCACCTATCTCTTACCTTTGACCTATATTTATAATTTTCGTCATGGGCTTAAGATTAGTGAAATCTTAATCACAGCTCAATCTCAGTCCAATACATTTAATTACCATTTACCTTAATCTTTGCAGGGAAACCAGATTATTGACTGGGGTCGGACGTTCTACCCCTGGTCATCCAGCTTGCTTGCTTGTTCTGCTACGTTCAATTATTGTTTAGTTGTGTCCTACTATCTATGATTGTCCGACCGACTTGTTTGTGGGGGTGATTGTATGACCATGGTCCATACAGTACACTTAATTAACAAAATCTCTATAAAGATCATGAAGTAATTTTATCAACTTTTCTTGAATTTTTTTTAATAATGTAGTAATACAAGTTGACATTTTATCGTCTTTTGTACACATTGATGTATTTCGAAGTATTATGGCGTTCAATCTCTGGAAAGGCAAATATGAGAAGATGGTAAGCTACATAAAACAAGCAACTCTACCTCTCATTCTCTCGTATGACTCTAATATTCATTTTGAAGAACTTTGTTTTGTAATTTCATTTGTTCTATTTATGGGGAATTTTATTTAACAATTTAAAATTGGATTCATTGAATAAATTCTTTTTGAGAAAATCGTCTCAATTGATGTTTTGTGGACATAAAATAAATAAAACAATTTTTAATTTAGGTATAAAAATGCCAGTTTTATTAATATTTCTTTCTCTTTTTAGTATAACAAATAATTTTTATTTTGTCCTTAATTATCAATTTTATGAATGATAAATGTGTGAGAATTTTAATAATTAATTATAGGTTAGATACTTAAATTTTAGATATTTGTCACCAGATGAAAATATAGTGATTTAGACTAGAATATATAATTAGTTACAATAATGCTTTCTATGCTTGTTCCATTGTTTACAAATTTGGTGTTGAGATAAATAGTCTAATTTTCAATACTTGGCAATCTAATATCAATAGGTTTTCTATAATTTTGATAATAACAAAAAATTTAGGTATCTTAAATGTTTGAATATGCGTAAATTATTTTGAATATTTCGATGTGTATTTTATTGTAGTTGAAGGATTCATTACACCATCCAATTATCGCAAGTCTTGTGATATACGATTTAATAGATCATAAGAATTTTTAGAATGAATTTCACTTATAAATAAGTCGTAATGGTTGAATCTTTTCTAGATAAAATCAAATATTTGAAACAATATCATCAATGACTATATTATTTATGTTTATAAATTATTTAAAACAATCGGCCAGTAATTATATAATTAAGGAAACAAATTAATAGTGCTGTAAAGATGAGGAAGATGAGGACTTTTGTTGAAGATGAACAAAGATAAAGTGAATGATTTTCTTCAAAGCATATTAAAGACCAAGTTGAAGATGAAAAATATTGAAAATCTTATTTAATACAAACTTTATGTTATAATTGATTTGTAAAGTTGAGTTATGTTTAAGGTTAATTTTTTAATATTATATTAGAGTCATTTAAAAACTATGTTTTAGTGAAATTTTTTGTTTGTTGAGTCTATGTAATTTGTTATTGGACTACTATTAAACCACCTAAAACTATATAATCTCACGTCACTAGTGCAGCGAAAGAAAACGACCGCGGTTGTTTTTTACTATACGTCGCGGTTTTAGAACTGCGGTATATACGGGCGAGGTAAAAAGTTTGGAACTTTAGGCCGCGGTTCCAACCGCGGTAATAACCTGGGGATATAACAGCGGTTCTTTATTGAACCGCAGTCAAAACCCATTTTTTTTTTTAAATTTCGTCTAACCTTTTGGCTGCGGTTCCAACCACGGTAATAGACCTGCTGGAACCGCGGCCTATTCCCCTTTTTATAAAAAAATAAAAATTGTCTAACTTTCTACTGCGGTTTTGGCCACAACCGCAGCCTATTCTCCTGAAAAAAATTTTAATAGCAGGTCTATTTTTGTGATATCCACTATCACAAAAACAAACATGCATATCAAGCAATCACATAATGTACACAGATTCAACAGATTCAACACAATAATCAATATTTACATCCAATTTCGATCCATACGTACATATTCTGACTTATATATTCTACAAAATTACAAAACAAAAAACATTTATTCATCATTTAACGACAAATTAAGGTTAATTTAATTCAATCATACAATCATTCGAAACAAAACATTGAAATAATCACATATATTCAACATAAAAATAACATTGTAAAATAAAAAAAAAAATTAACTTTAAAATCATACCATCATAAAAATTATACAATCATACAAAATCCAAGGATACAAAATCATGTGATCATTCAATCACATATTCAATCATACAAAATTATACAACCTAATAAAAGTAAAATTTAAACATTAATATAAGAACCTGATAGTGTGAAAAGCCAATAACAATCAACAACCCGCGATCAAAACGCTAGAAAATTCAACTCTAAAATATTCAAACCTGTAAAAATAAACAAACAAATATCAGTTTTAGAAATAAAAACAAACATCAAAACACAATTTACCTCTAAGGGGGAGAATCGGAAAAACCAATAAAAAGACGTTTCGAATGATTTTGATCGGTTAAAACTCTTTCCCAACGTTGACAATGGCCACGACACCGAACAAAAATGGGTTTAAACGGTGAAAAATGATTGAAAATGGAAGCAGAGGATCGCGTGACGAAGGAGACTCTGAAACTGTTTGCGCGTGAAGAAGAATGAAGATGATGACATTGTTCCTGTGTCTTTTATTTTTTTAACCTAAGCAGGGGAATAGACAGCGGTTCACCACTTAACCGAGGCCTATTCTCCTTAAAAAAAATTCAAAATACATATGAAATGACATTTTTGAATTTTTTTCAAACTTTATGCCACGGTTCACCGCCAAACCGCGGCCTATTCCCTTAAATATTTAAAATTTAAAATTTTGCAGGGGGAATAGGTCGCGGTTCTGAGGGGAACCGCGACCTATTCCACCTGCAAATTTCTCACTTCCCGCCAAGTCAGATCTGAAAAAAAATTCAGGGGAATAGACCGTGGTTTTGAGGGGAATAGACCCCCTGAAATTTTGCAGTTCCCCTTAGAACTCCGGTCTATTCCCCTGAATTTTTTTTTAGAACTGCTTTTGGGGAATGTCAGAATTTTGCAGGGGAAAAGACCGCGGTTCTGAGGGGAACCGCGGTCTATTCCCCTGAAATTTTTTTTCAGAACCGCTTTTGGGGAATGTCAGAATTTTGCAGGGGGAATAATCTGCGGTTCCCCTCAGAACCGCGGTCTATTCCCCTAAAATTTTTTTCAGAACCGCTTTTGGGAAATGTCAGAATTTTGCAGGGGGAATAAACCGCGGTTCCGCGTAGAACCGCAACCTATACTGTCGATATAATTTCAAAAATGCCACCACGCAATATTATGCTTCGATTTCTATTGAACCACGACATAATGTGCGCAGTAAAAGATCGATATTTTACTAGTGCGTTTGAGATATATATGTCTTGACATGAGGGAATATGTTAGAGATCTCATATCAAATAATAATAAGGCAAATATATAGTATATAAGTGTGTACAAATCTTTTCTTATAAGTCAATTTTGTAGGATTGAGTTAGGTTTAAAACCTACTTCTTAAGAAATAACATGAAGAGCAATCTACAATTCTTTCTATCTTAGTGATCTTATAATGTTTTTTTTTTGTGGGTGAGTTATATACTATGTAATTCTTCACATTTTGGATGTATACCTCATGAGCTTGAATTGTGCTATTTTTTATAGTGTTCTTTTATTTGGAGATTTCTTAATCCCAAGAGAAGATTAAGAAGGTATAACAAGAAGTGATTTGTGTACTTATAAGAACCCGAAGTGATTAATGTACTTAGGGTGTAATCAAATGACTATTTAGTGGAATCTCTTTGAAAAATTCTAGAAATGAGGCTTTGAATAGAGTTCTTAAAACTTTTCGCAAAGAAGTGTTTAAACTCTTTTGCAGGGGTTAAATGGTCTGTAATAAGTGTTAAATACTTAAGTTTTTCAAACAACATTTAGGAAAACTTTTAAAAACAACAACAATAAGACATGCTTATTTTTATTCTAGTTCACTCCAAACTGATCTATGTCCATTTCTCCCTTAAGCACTCTTAAGGAGTTCCATTAATCTTAAAAGATTACAACACGAGTTTAACCACTCCTGGTATTACAACTAACCCAACTGGTTAGGACAAGTATCATCACTACTGGTATGAACTAGTCTAACTGATTAAATCGTTTAACTTCATTGAGTTCACCTTACAAGTATTTGAACTCACTTTTGGATGCACTCAACATGTCATATATTTTTCCTTCTATGTATGTGAATGTAGGGGTGCGATGTAGAATTTCATTTCTCTTCTTCATTGCAATGACTTGTCGCTGGGCCATGTTTGAAATCTTTTGAGAATGAACATTGGTAAATCACATGACATCTATGAAGCCATTTAGTGTTTTATAGTGTCTAATAGTGTTAACCCTCCACTTAGTTGCATTTGGCCTTGCTTGAAATAATATATAGTAAACATAATGTGGTTGATATTTTGTATTATAAATCCACCAATTCTAATGTATTTAATTAATACTTGAATGTGGTCCTCCCAAACTTCATCCTCAGCTTTAAATCTCATTATTATGTCGTTCCAGGCAAATATACTCAAAGACGCAAAGAGGTCATGTACCTCACGTCATTTGTCTTTGATCGAGGTTATACCCTAATCAAATTTAATATGCAATTAAAATGCAGTATGGACTAGGAAATGACTCTTAAGTCGTCTCTCAAGGACCAAACTTTGGTTCAGGAATTAAGTTAAACACTTGGTGATGGGGTGTTTTTTGGACAGTTTTGTGTGAACTAAAATGAACGAAATCAAACACTAATTAAAAATGATTGATCACTAGCTCAATTACATGCTTCCAATCACAGATTAACCAACAACACACTATTCTAACCCCTAATCCAACACAAGCTAACCAACTAAGCGAAGACTAGCCATGTTTTCAGAAAAGCGAATTAAGTAAACACAATGCTCATACCCAATCAATTATGCACCATACAATTTCATCAATTAACCGAAGATTAAACACCAATTGGGCAACTAAGCTATACCCAATCGCAAGCGCAAAATAGATTGAATATTAAGCCAAACCAGAGCAGCAGAATCATAATTACAGTCCAAAAATCTTAAGGAAACGATGCAATTTCGTTAAGGACCAACCAAGAAAACCTAAACTACCATTGAAACAAAATTAAAACAGCAAACGCAATGGAATTCGAGAACATAAAACATAACAACAACAACAACAACAACAAACGAAAATCAAAACGCAAATATAAATTGCATAGCAAATCTGAAACGTAAAACATAAATGCAAGCTTGAATCGAAATTGGAATGCGGAAATGGAGCAAGAAAACGAAACTGGAATAAAAAATGGAAGCAAGAACAGAAATGCAATTGCAATTGAAATTAAAAATGAGATTCATACATTAATTGAAAGGAAAGAGAACAAAACCTAAAACCCTCAAAAAGGGGAGAAGAAGAAGACGCTTCAATGCTCCAAACCTAAAGCAAAACATAAATGAAAAGGGGAGAGGGGGTCGTTGGGGCTTTCCCTAATCTGATTCAGGGTTTTAAAAGAGCAAAAGATGAAAATGCCCTCCATATGGGCTTGTCCTAAAATGTTGACCAAAAATAGCCCCAAAAGTCAAATTTGGTCAAAACCTACATAATTAAAATTACAAAACGAAATTAGATACAATTATTGACGTGGCCACACTCGTTGTCCCAAAATATGCTTCCACAATTGTCCTGCAAATAATAATTTGAATAAAAAGGCCCAAATAATTCAAATTAATTAAAATAAGAATTAATAGTCTAATTAAGCCCAAATAGTGTAAATGAGACAATAATGGAGAATTAAACACAATTCACTAACACAATTCGGTGCGAAAAGTTAAGTGAATAGTACAAAATAGTGATTCATCAAAATAGCACACACTTAGTCTTTTGCACTCCTGGGCAAAATCAAGACGCAGAATAAGGAACAATTCAAAAGACATCACTAGTTCAAAAAAACATACAACGTCGAATATTTTGGGTCTTTCACATCGAATTCAAGGCCGACGTCATATCGGGAGACGTTAAATTGATGTTGAATGCAAAAAATTTGATGTTAAATTAACGTCAAATTTTTTCAATATACAACATTAAATTAACATCGATTTTTTTCAATATACGATGTTACTCAATTTTTTTTGTTTTTTTTAATTAATTGTGATACTTTTTTACAGCTCTACGAAACCTAAAAAGTAGAAAAACAACAAATTTTAGTTTTTGGTATTTTTATAAAGCACGAACTATGAACGTGTGGTGTAGTATCAACAACAAACAACAATAACCAACAATGAACAAGTTCAATCAAACAACAACAACAAACAAGCTCAACCAAACAACAACAATAAACAAGTTCAACAAAAACATAGCAAACAAGTTCAACAAATAAGTTCTTCAAAACGAAAATGAAAACTAACCTTCAAAAGGTGGGTTCGTCGGAATAAAGTGTCGTCACCAGTGAGAGAGAAAACAAAATGCGCTTATGAAGAACAAGAACACGAAAATAATTGGTCAAAACAAACGAAAATCATTCATAAAGTAGTTAATTAAAATGCATTTGTATCAAATGAAAGAAAGATTACATGTTATGGTCGTCAAACTTCGTTCGAGAAAAGTTTGAGAAGAGAAGTGAAGAGGGTCTCGTGTGCTAAGATAAAGCGAATGAATTTTAAATCTCCCGCTCTAAGTTTTATTGAATTCACTAACCTTTTGACGTCTAACGTTGGGGCATTCGACGTTTTATAACCTTTTACGTCGAATTATAGTTCTAAACAACGTTTGATAATTGAATTTATTTACAAAAATGCTACCAGTCATTTTTAACGTTGGCTATTCAGTGGTTCGACGTTGAACGGATGACATTATACACTGTTTTTGTACTAATGGACACAACCTTTAGGAAACAAAAACATAAACACAAAGACACACAAGTAAACAAACAAACAGATTTACACAATCCTCAATGAATCTTTAAAAAGAAAAGGAGTAGACAACATCCAACACACAAATAATTCGAGAAAGCAAATACTCATGGAAATCATCCAAGTAATTCCAGGCATGGCAAAATAATCAATCAGCTCAAGAGGTGAATCAAAAGTAACAGAACCTCAAAGATGCATTATCACTGTTTCTCTCAAGGGTTTAGGATAAACAATGTCAACTCAATGCACTCAAGAAAACAAGCAACAAACAGACTTGGCAAGCCTCTAATGTCAACTCTCAAAACATATGCATGTTCAAATCAAAAGGTCTTTTATGGCTGTAATGGGGCCAAGGACAAAGGAGGTTAACATATGGATGATAAGCTACAAACCAAAAGAAATAAAGGAGCAATGGGGAACAAGTGAAAATACAATCAAATCACACCCAAAACCTCTAATTCAACCCTCTTCTTGACTCCATTATTCAAAATTTTTTATTTTTCTAATTTTTTTTTATTTTTCTCTCCTTTTTTTAGAGACAAGATACATTTACAAAAACAAACAAGAAGATGAATCAACTAGCCAATTCATAAGAATCCCCTAGAAGACCACACTTGTTCCCAAAACAATTCCAAAGCTCCAAACATGCATATAATCAAGAATCATCAAAAAGAGTCAAGCCAAGGCATATGTGAAGTAATCAAGAGATATATCACAAAAGAAAGAACATCTAGTGGCTCAGATTCTCACACAAGGTATTTCTGTCACAATCAATTCAATATCTCAAACATCATAATCATCTTTCCAATCAGAGAAAAGCAAGGATTTCAAACCATAAGTATCAATCAAGTGAAGGAAAAGCCTATAACCTGAACACAATCCAGAAATGAAGAGAATAATGCAAAAATGTACACAGACACAAGCTTAAAACAAAACAAAAGCAACCTAGAAGTAGAAAAATATAAACAAAGAAAAGCCTAAACAAAGAAAAAGCTCCCCCAATAGACTACACTTAAACTACACAGTGTCCCCAATGTGTCATAAGCATAAGATCAACAATCAAAACAATCAACAGATCATGGACAGGTGCAATAAAAATGGGGAAGGAAGGAGAAGGGAAAAGAAAACTCCCCTGAGTTAGGGTGAAAGATGTCAAACTTGATTTAGTAGAGAAGTGTCTCCCACAACTGGGTCAAGAAAGGAAGTGTTGAGGAAGTGCTTCATCTGCCAAATTTGATCAAGAAGAGAAATGTCTTCCATAACTGGATCAAGGAAGGGAGGATTGTTGATGAGGGGGTTCAGCTAGTGCCTATTGATCTTCAAAATTTCGTGTATGCATGCATCTTTGTCTTCCATTGTGGGTGTTTGTTTGTCAATGTGTACCTCTTGCAATAAGGTTAGTGCATGGTGGCTCCAAAGAATCTATATGCAGATGTACAACACCCAATCCCCATGTATCAAACTGAACATTAAATATACTCCCAGAACATGAATGAGGTTCAAATTTTGAAGCAATATCAACAACAGACTCAAATTCATGTTAAGTGCATGGAAAAGAAGCATTCATATGTGATAACAACAATTGGTTCTTATCATGCAGAGAGTGAAAATTAGAAACAACATGCTCATCAACAACATAATCAAATTGAGGTATGTTTACCTCCACTTCCCTGAAGGTTGCTAGAGTCTCCTTATCTGGTTCTTCCATCTATTTTCTTTCAATAGGAGACCACAACCAATCATGAATAGTGGTGGAAGATGAAGAAGGCCCACCTAGCTTAAAAATTCTGCTCATATCTACCTGGTCCTCATGCTCAGAATGGAGATCAAAATCTTTATCAGTATCAGCCTCCTCAAGTGCAAGAGTAGGGACATATGAATGTGGGAAAGTAGGTGTCACAATGAGAACATGATTATGTTTCCCATCCCCTATGACGACACAAAAATCTTGTACAATCAGAATAGTTTGAGATGGTAACTCTGAATCTTGAGATTGTTCCTGACTGAGTTGAGTGGCCATCGCCCCTATTTGATTAGTCAAGCTTTGAATTGTCACTCTGGTCTCTTGCTGAAACTGAATGTTCTGCATGGTCATCTACTTCAACAACTCCTCTAATGTAGGCTCAGAAGTAGAAGGCTGAGGAGTTGTTTGGGCAGGCTCATGAGGCTGCAGCTACTAACTCTAGTATTGCTGGTAGATTGTGGAGGAACATATGTATTCTAAAATAGTGGGGCTTGATATTGATGTTGTTGTTGTGGATCATCATACCATTTCAGATCAGGGTCAGTTGTCCATCCTGGATTATTATTGTAACCATACGAATCAAAATGATGCTGAGCAAGGAAGAATTCGTCCAAAAACAGATGCTTAAGATCTTCCCAACTGGTGATGAACCATGGAGGAAGACAATAAAGCCAATCCTTTGCTACTCCTTGTAATGAGTACGAAAATTTCCTTAAGGACATGTGGAGGTTTCATTGAAGAGCAAATGATAAGGAAGTCCTCCAAATGTTTTTGTGGGCATTCACCTGCAAAACCAGTATTGAGAATGAAATGAACATCATCCTCATTTGGTTTAATTGGCTCCCAAAGAGCACTCTCACTAGTTGGAGGATGAGTCATTGTTCTCAGCATAGAAATTAGTATCATGCAAATGATAATAAGAAGTAGAATTTGGTGCAACAAATTCAGTATGCATGAGATATGGAGCACTAGTCACAAAATGAGAATCATAATCAAAGGCACATGCAGAGGAAGAATCATAATCAGAGGTACTGGCAGAATAGGCATTATTCATATAACCAAAATAGGTAGACATGGCAAAAGAATGTGGTGAATTATGCAACTAAAGCTATCTAAATGCAAAGACTAAGAATTCCTAGAATGTCTATCTAATCTATGAAAATCCTATCAAATTCAGGATCAAAGGGTGGTCATTGCCCAAGATTGCCCTTAGTCATACACTAAGTCAACTCTATCAGCAAAAGTCAACATAGTGAAAACACAAGGGGGTAAACATCAAGTATATGCAAATTAGTTCAGAATGGGCTGAATTTTGTGACCAACCACCTAAAATCATGAAAAGATAACACAAAAAAATTCAAAGAAAAAATCAAAGTATAGCTATGTTAATCGACACAGGAAACTGTGAAAACGGTAAAAATAAAACTTTAAAAATAAAAAAGAAATAGTAAACAACCTTTTTTTGGATTTAAAGGCCTGACCTCTTGGCTTAAGCTAAAATCAATGGATAGCTCACATTTTTCTACCCAAAAAGCACATATGATACATCCAATTCCAACTCCGTGAGCAAAAGTCACTATTCTTGGAAGTTTGGGCTCACCCGTTTTTCACAAAACCGAATCTGGACAACCAGTAGTGTTTCTGGGATTTTTCTATGAAAATATGAGCCAATAGAAGTGACAACACCAAATTTCAACAAAAAATAAGGCCTCTAGCTATCAAAACGAAAAATGTTGACCAAAAATAGGTCCAAAAGTCAAATCTGGTCAAAACCTACATAATTAAAATTACAAAACGAAATTAGATACAATTATTGACGTGGCCACACTCTTGTTGTCCCAAAATATGCTTCCACAATTGTCCTGCTAATAATAATTGGAATAATTAGGCCCAAATAATTCAAATTAATTAAAGTAAGAATTAATAGTCTAATTAAGCCCAAATAGTGTAAATGAGACAATAATGGAGAATTAAACACAATTCGGTGCGAAAAGCTAACTGAATAGTACAAAATAGTGATTCATCAGTCTTTTAACTCCTTTTGTCAATCTTTTACATTGTTTTTACTAATTGCAACATACCCACAACTATGAAGGTTATCAACAATGTTATTATAAGGTTGGGTTGTCTAGATTCCATCAACCTTATTACCCAAACATGATTTCTCGATCATGGCATGCAAAAGTCATGTGTCAATGTCCTCTGTCCATTTTATAAACTCTCTTGTACCTCCAGAGCACTCCATGGCGACTCACTTACCCTTGTTCATTGTAAACCTATTTCATAAACAAAATGGTAACAATTTAAGTTTAAATAACCATAAAATCTATTTCTTGTCATTTCAAATAACATAATCATACAACACAATCAATTACAATAACTATGAGTTTTGATAATCTCATCACCCTTGATCTACTATGGAATCCCTAATACTACTACCAAGCCTATAATCATCTTCTCGAACTTAAGAAGATGAAACATTATGGTCTTCCCTTTCATTCAACTTATTATCAATCTCATGAAGTAATGTGTCATCCTTATCCATGCCACGAAGGAGGTTGTGTAGGATACAACAAGCTTATACAATGTTTTTCATTGTCTCCAATTCATAATATGGTTCAGTGCCACTTGCAATGATAGGGAACCATTTTTTCAACACACCAAATGTTCTTTCAATAACATTTCTCAACGATGAATGTCGGTGTATGGTGTCATAACTGTACTTTTCTGTATAAATACAGCGTCACCAAGATAGTATTTTCCTACAATATTGTAGACATGTCGGTATTTAGTCTTAATAAAATTATTACGATAAATTGTAATCTTAAACAAGAAGAAAAACAAAAGTAAACATTCATTGTAGTTATAGATAAATTGACTCATGCACTTATTTTTATATTTCCTATTTTTTATGGGGATAAGATTGTTTAGTGTAACAATAAAGACATATATTTATAAATTAAAGGATTTACCTCCAACTAATAATTTCTCATGCTTGATTTTTTCTCCACGTGTACGAAGAAAAAAATAATAATTTACTCTATTATTACCTTTTTTCTATAAAATGGTGATAACACTAAGAGACACTAAGTATCATTATCCTATTATTTATTATTTATAGTACCTACATTTTTAATTTGAATAAGTTGATATTATAATAAACTTTAAAGGAAAGTACGTTACCATATAGATAAAAAAAAAATCAAAACCTCATATCTTGAGTGAGTGTAAACTTCTTATCTCTCCATTTTCAAACATCAATATGTCAGATTTGTTGGGATTAGTTAATATAATTATTTATGATAGCTTAATACTTTTACACCAACACCTAATTATATTGCTTATGTGATTCATAATTAGATATATGTTGTCTCTTCTAAATAAAACCGAGAAAATTGTCCCTTTTTAATAAAGCAAGAGCATTTATAGTTACTATTTATATTATGAAATATCTAATTACTTAATTTTACAACCTTGATGATTGAAGTTGTACTATAACTAACTAATTAACCAACAACCACTGCACTTTAGTGAAAACACAACCTAACTACTGGTTGAGATCCATATGCACTTAGTTAGGTGTGTGATATCTATCTTAGTTGGCTAATCATAAAATCATTGCAAACCGAATTAGGGTTTGTATTCCTAATTTTACAAATACCTCGTCATATGTTCATTTACCCTTTCATTGGTTGTTCCTCACATAAATTCTCAGCATAGAAATCGACCAAAATATTATTTTTTCTTTTAATTTATATTTTTTATTCGTATTTTGCTTTTGAAAATTACTTACAATATGTGAAATTTATTCGAAATTTGGTTCAGTTTTGTTAGTTCTAGTTCTTCAACAATCTCTCATTCTTTCATAACCAAACCGGGTTATCATAATTTTCTTAGAACTTTTTGACATTACTTTTACTAGTACAAAATTAACTTAATACGTCATAAGATTTATGCGAAATTAGAATAAATACTATGTAAAAATATGCAACCACAAGATTTATGTGTAATTAAATTAAATATGATGTAAAAATTTCCAATAAAATTTATGTAAATATGAACTTGTTTGGATAATTTATATGTTATAACGGTTAGATATATTATATTTATTTTATATTTATCTTTTATTTAGTTAGTTTGTTATTATTTCTTATTTGTATTTTAGGCTTAGTCTATATTTTTTTTATTATAAATAGAAGACCCTATCTGTATATTCAACACAAGGGAGATTAATCTCATACACAATTCTCATTATATTCAACGTGGTATCTAGAGCCAAGTTCTTTTAAGGAAAAAGTTTTTGGTGTCTCTACCACTACATCCGCTGCTCGCGATGGCGCCATCTACTGTCGTCGCCAGCGCCTTCGTCTATCGTTGCCACTATCGAATATCAAATTTTGACCGTCGATCACATGATTTTGATCATCTTAGCTAGGCCACCATGCCATTAATTACGCCTTCATCAGAGCTCTTACGCGCTCTCAGTGCCTTTTGAAGTTATGGAATTGCTCCCTTTTTCGTCGTGCATGGTGACATGTGTAGTAGTAATTCAGAGCGTCGAGGTAGCTCGTTTTCCGCTTTCAGGTTCATCGTGTGTTGTTGCACGTTTCATCTCCTATCAGGTAGCTATTCAGAGCATCAAGGTTGCTCTTTTTCCTTTTTCAGGTGCCTTGATTGGCAAATCTTGGATTTTTTAAGATTTCTCTCTCCTATTCATCCATGACTTCTTCCATTGTTGTCTCTTCTGACCTCTCTTTTTTCACCATTGCATTTGACTCATCCATATATGCTTTTTTTCCCATGGAAAAGATGGTTTTTGTTAGTTTATTACCTCTTTATCTACTGGTGGCATTCCTCAACGGCGATTTGCAAGAAGAGATTTACATGGAGAAACCTCCCAGATTTGTTGCTTAGGGGAGTCTTTTGGGTTGGTATATCGTCTTCTATGTCGTTTGGAAAATCATTAGCAATTTGGTGTCACTTGGGTGCAGAAACAAATATTTTCACTAAGACTTGATGAATTATATTAGTAACAAGCTTGGCATATATGTATGTACTAGTTTGAGGGGGACTGTTAGATATATTATATTTATTTTATATTTATCTTTTATCTTTATTTAGTTTGCTATTATTTCTTATTTTTATTTTAGACTTAGCCCATATTTCTTCTATTATAAATAGAAGACCCGATGTGTATATTCAAAATAAGGGAAATTAATCTCGTATATAGTTTTTCACTATATTCAAAAATAACCAATTTCATATAGTCTACTTATATGTTATAAATATATATATATATATATATATATATATATATAAAGAGAGAGAGTTGTAATTTGTAACATCTCGTTAAAATAGTATAATACTATATAATAGTTATCACATATTCAATAAAATAGAACAGTTAACAAGAAGGAGAATATAAAGTCACATTATAGTTATATAAAACATAACTACAATTAAACTTTATATACAAGGCATTACATCAAGACTATGTAGAAAACGGGTTCTCTAAAATAACCAAAGAAAATATAACAACTATATGTACCAAAGCCACTAAACATATGTGCCATCTGTACTTAATACTTTCTCCACAGACACATCATCTTCCTCGACTCACACTCACGAGATGATCATCGCCAAGATTCAACACACAATAACAACCAACAAAGAAACACTCAAGTAGGTTAAGCTAATGATAGAAATAATCAAACATAATATATAAAGATTTCATCATACATCATATTTCACACAAAGTAAATCAAACATCCTAATCATGCCAAACACCTAGATTTGATCCTGATATAGTATGAATGTTGAGTTATGACGGGTTATGCACTTGTGGTGGCCTATACTGTTTTGTAGAGCCATTGTCAATGGATTTCACCCTACCCCACATAAGGTTAGTCTGTTCCACATCTTAGGCCATAATGGAGCACCTAGACTAGGATTTCCTGCTACTATCACCACATGCATTCTTCTCTAATTGAGAATGAATGACCATTAGAGTGTCAAGATAACCCCCAAGACTGAGCTTCCTATATTCATACATACAATATTTGAAGCAACCATTAAGAATTTTGCCTTAGAAACTTTTTTATCCTATACTTGGAAACATACACAACTTCATGCATAAAACCTCGTAATATTCCATTGATATTAATAAACAAGCCTTACATTATAATTACATTTCCATCCATAAGAAACAAAAAAAGAATAAAACAAAAGAAATCAAACCTTCATACAGGACGCCCCAACAAATATTAAATTTTAAGGGTTTTTTTAGAGATAATCGATTATCACACTTGATAATCGATTATTTTAGAGAAAATTCATGTAAAAATGACTTTCAAACTAAAATATCGATTATTACATATGATAATCGATTATTTCAAAGAACTTTGAAGAAAAGATGACCTTTTAATTGGAATAATCAATTATCAACTGAGATAATCGATTATTCTTGTCAGTTGTTGTTAATAACCTGATTTTTCTGGTTTTGGTGCATCTTGGACATGTTCTAATGATCAATTTAAGATCTAAAACACTAATATTGATACAAAAACAAGTTTATAGATGAAAATAGAGTACTACACTTCTTATTTGGTTAGAAACTAGATGCATCAAACCAATTCAACAACTCAAAAGTGCCTAAACTCAAATTCACACCTTCTAATGCATAATTTTGAAAATTAAGGGTCTGAACAAGTCACAATGGACTCAATAACAAACCCCAAACCCTCATTTTCATCACAGACCCTATACTTTAGAATTTCACTAGTCAAAACTCCCAAAAATTAATAAAAAATCATACAAAACTCATCCTATCAACTACAAACTAGTTCTAGATCAGATTTCACTTAACTCAGCTTAAACAAGTCTCAAATGTATATAAAACAGACACAAGCTCATTCAAGTTCAAATCAAAATCATTAATATCATCATGCATCAAATAACCAAGTACGCTCACCAAAAAACACAATTAACACTAAAACAACCATTACAATTATGACCAAATCAACATATCATTAACATGACATAATAATAACCACCAAAACATACTTCATAATTCAAAATTAAAGACAATCACTAGCTTCCCTTACTTGATTGGAAAGAAACACGGCTCTATAAAGCACATTATTCCTACTCGGTTCAGAGAATTCTAGGAATGCCTACAAACCATAGAATCATTATCAAAGGAAGTCCTTAAGACCACTGGTCAACAAAGAACAAGGAAGAGCAATTAGATGACACATGCGTCATCCTATATGCATATGACTTAAACAGAAAGTCAAAATCAAAACAGGTAGAATCCAACTTACTCTATGGAGAAAATTGATTGGATGATGTTGTAAACCTCATTGTAGTAATCATCTAAACACCTCTTGATCATCAAATAAATTTCTTAGAAGTCCAAATTCTTAGAGAGAAGGGAGAGGGAACTCATAGAAAGAGTTATAGAGAAATGATGGGTGTTTTAGATAATGAGATGAGATTATGAAATTCTATTTATATTATTAAATTATTTTAACATTAAAATATTTGATTTTATAATTTTAAAACATCTACTAACTCTAATACTCTATTTTCTAGGTTTTCACATAATTTGCTCCCTACAATTTTGTACCATCATAGTTTTACTCTATTATTACTTATTTATAATTTTGTTCCTTGAATTTTTTTCATGATTTTTTTTTAATTATCTGTATAAATTTGTTTAATTTTAAATACAATTATTTATAACTTTTTGTTAATTTGGACATATGAATAACTTCTACCTTAAAACATTTTGTTTAATATTTAATAAATTGTAGAATGTGAAAAATAAAAAGTAAAAAAAATTCACGTAAAAAAATTCACCTCCTCCAAATAAAATTGACAAAAATAAATAAATAAAATATTGAAATAAAATACTTTAAACATTAAAAATGATCTTTACAAGTTCATAATAATAAAAATTATTATAAAAACATAAAATATATTTATCTTAATTGTTACGCTTAATTCAAGTGTTTTAAAGAATAATAATTATGGAAGTTTAAGTCTTCTCACCCATAATCTCTTTTAATCATCAAACTCAAATTCATCTACAAAAGCATTTAACTCAAAAAAATGTAACACAAATTACAAACAAAAGAATGTGAAATATATCTCGCATGACTTAACTTTAGGCACATATTAGAAGGTTCGAATAGAACTAAACACAAATAAATATCACATACATTAATACATTCCCAAATATAAATGCATAAGTGATCTTATCTCTAAATGCATATAGTATCATTGCATCCTAGACCAAAACATTTATAAACAAGATTATCATAATTCACTTTCAACTAAAATCAAATCAAACATATACATTACCTAAATTTTATAAATTCTTCTACTCCTCTCTCACACTTAACATTCATGCATGGTGAATTAATTAATTCTCGATCCATATGTATATACATTGAAGTTGTGTGAATAATTTCAATAATCTTTAAATGAACTGTCACCTTAATTTTGTATTCAAGGTATGACCTTATCCCATTCAAGAAGATTAACTTTTTTTCGTTTATTGGTATATATCAGTTTTAAATAAAATTTATTAAATTTCACGAAATTTGGCCATCATTTCGTATTGGTCTTCAAATTACACGAAATGAAAGTGATTATCAACCATAATCAAATATGCACTTGAAGATAATACAAAATAAAGTTTACAAATATTTATAAATTTTAAGATATGTAAATTAAAATAAATATATATGCACCAATAAACTATTAAAAAGTGATTAATCTTCTTAAATTGTCGAATGAGACAATTCAATATTCAAATATATAAATTACTAGTTTTGCCTCCTCTTATATTAATTTTTAAAAATCACAATTTCTTAAAAAAACTTGGAGACAGTATCTTCAAAAAACTTGGATACATTAAATAATATACGTATTGAATCTTAAACGAGAAACTAAGGTTAACTACAATCTAGAAAAAAACAAAACTTAAGCATGTAATTAACCAGTTTTAAAAAAGAAAAGTTCATTGTATCTAACATAAAAAACATATTAAAATAAATTTAATATCATATTCAATATAAATTTTTAAGCTAATGGAAACTTAGCAACGTGAAACAAGAGCCACAATGGAGGATGATACAATGAAAAACACTTTTTAAAAGCAACAAAACGTGAGCTACACAATGTCATCATAATGTAACATAAATGGTGAACTTTAGGAAGAACAAACCTCAATGAAAACATGAACTCAATGAAAAAGAAAAAAAAAAAACAAATGGGGAAAGAAAGAAAGACCCTCACGATTGTTTGTGATAGCGACGATGATAGAGTGGAGAGGTGTTCCACAATAATGGCCTTGATGTGTATGTAAAATTTCACAAAAATTAATCCTAAGTAGATGTAGGCTTTTGTTTTATAGAAAACTAGAATATACCTTTATAACTCAAGTAAACAAAAAAAATTAAAATAACAGTGATATTATTAAAATTATTAGGAACCTTTTGGTAGTGATTCCCCACCAACCGAAAACTATTCTCGTGTATTACATTTATATATTAAATTACATAATGTTATGTCATTATATGAGTATAAGTTAAATGAAAGAATATTAAAATTAATTCAATTATGTGAATAATATGAAATATTATGATAAACTGATTTAATAAAACATGAGAACGCATTAGTTATTATAAGAAGTTATAATAAAAATAAAATAAAAACTTATAGTAACCAACTTAACATATATTAGTTAATAAAAATGATTAGGGTTTTATCTACATATAAGATTCTTTCACATTACCCCATAATAAACCAAAAAAATGTAAAAAGAGAAAAAAGACAAAAAAAAAATAGACTAGGAAATGCTTGGAGAATAAGAAAATTAGAAAACACATTATTATTAGATATGTCGGAAATAGAAGTTAATATCTCTATTATAATTTATGGACGTTAGTGAATGGAAACACGCGCAGGAAAACGACCACGGTTGTTTTTCCCTATACGTCGCGGTTTAAGAACCGCGGTATATACAAGCGCGGTAAAAAGTCTGTGACTATAGGCTGCGGTTGCAACCGCGGTCCAAAGTTCTGGGAATAGACCGCGGTTGCACAAGAAACCGCAGCCAAAACCCCATTTTTTTAAAAAAAAAAATTGTTCCACTATAGCCGCGGTTCAAACCGCGGTAAAAGACCAATAATAGACCGCGGTTCAGGCAATAACCACGACCAAAAGTCAATTAAAAAAACGACACACTTTCTACCGCGAGTTTGGTCACAACCGCAACATATGCTCCTGCAGTTTTTTAAAATAACAGGTCTGTTTTTAAAAGACCAATAATAGACCGTGGTAGTGGATATCACAAAAACAGACCTGCAGATCAAATACATGTTCAAATTCAATTTCAACACATCAAACAGATGTTTAAATGTATTTTAACATCACATAAAGTACAAAGTCTAATAAAATACAATCTAATAAAATAGAATGTTTAAATATAATAACTATGACTTATTAAATAATCTAATGAAATATTTTGCAGCAGCTTTCCTTATGAATGAAATTGGCTTCTCAGGAACTGGTGTAGTAGTCTTGAATCTCTGCACAAAATAATTGATATTAATAATTGTATATGAATTCCAAATTTTGGAGAAAATCAAAATTTGTTAGATTTAAATATTACCGTTTCCCAGCCTCTTGTGATATGAGAACGAATAATATGGGTCATCCAATACATTACATAGTATCCGCACTCATATGACCCACTCTTTCTGTTACATTACAATATATCATCACAGTTGTAAATAGTTAGTGAAAAACATGAAAAACATTAAAACAAAACAACTATAAGAAAGTATGGTTTTAGCATATGTCAAACCTTGAGAGAAATCCATGCAATCTTTCTACTGTTTGTAATTGATCTCCCAACCATCATCATACTTGCTAGAATAGAACTACATATAAAAAAAAGAGTTTTAGCATTCATTTATATAAAAAAGAAAGTCCAAACATTGAGGTTCTTACCAATCAACTAATTGTCTGAGATTTATGGGAGGAGACCTGTGCAATGAGTAGAACCACAAAGCATAGCTCTCGTGCATAGAAATAACAAGAAGCTGCCAATGGCGCCTGAAATTCATAATAACTTAACTATTATATTTTAAAATCACATATGCCAAATTATGCTAACAAAGTTCACTTACCTAGATATATAAGGCAAAAAATATATTTTCTTGCCGCTTGCAAAATTTCTTATGAGATTTGTGTTGATGTGATCAAAATCATTTGATTCGTGAATGGATTGGGGATCAATGAATCCATAATCATCAAAGTGCCCCAACTTGTTACTGGTCCCAAACAAATACCTGAAATCAAAAGTTAACTTTGATATAAGGATACTTAATATACAAATCAATTTTATATATAAATAATTGCTCATAGACTTACATCATCCATAGCTGAATAATTGTAATATTCAATTCTTGTGTTCCCGAAGCAAGCTCTCTAACATCTGAGCCATGAAGGTATAATGGGACCTCAGAGACTCTCCCAAATACATTAGCATCATATTCAACCTCCAAAGGCTTATCTTCAAGGATGTCAGCAAGTAGTTGCAATGAACCAAGAGGATCATCCTCAGATAGAGGAATCTTCTCTTGTGCTTGCGTCTGTTGTTACATGGAAAAATAAGATAAGTTTTGACATCAATAACATATAAACTTTAAAATTGAGAAGTGTAAAGTAGAATTTCATACCCGGGGGTCAGAAACTGAACCAATCAAATGTTTAGGCCAAGCGATAAAGGACTTGAATGCAAGTTCCACAGTGAAAATCTCATTTGTGGGCAGAGGAACTGAGGCATCTGGTATGATCATTTCGTCTACTGAGACCTTCACCTCATCCTCTGATAGCTTCATACCATGAACAGCAGTCGCTGCCTTAAAGATTGTTCCACGAGCTACCAGCACCGTCTCGGTATCGTCTAAAATATATAGCAGACATGGACTAGCATCGTCCATGTCATCCCCTGGGACGGCTGGTGCTAAACAACTTCCTTTCCCGCTTCTCCCTGTCAAAGTAAATGTTAGATTATACAAAAGATATAAAAAATTGCACATAAATGTTTATTAAGTTTACCAGTGGGAGGCATAACATGTTCCTGTTCCTGTACAGGAGATGGCATCGGGCGCATGCCATAGCTCTCAAACTGCTGCTAGAACATTGAACTGAACTCACTAAACAATTCAGCCCTGAGCTCTAATGTAAGCTTTGTCCTGACCTGTGCCCTAATCTGCTTCATAAGATCCGCTCGATGCTTTTTCGTGATCTCTTCTATCATCCTTTGTTGTTTTGCTTCGTTGTATGCATATGAAGGCTGACGAGAAGAGCTCCCAAAATAATCTCGAATTCCTACTCCAGTTTCGGCAGCACGTATACGTCCAGGGTGCTCAGGTCATCCAATTGCAGCGGTAAGAATATCCTGGCGACCCTCTGGAGTGAATTGACCTTGGGAGCTCTGCTCAACCAAGGAGTCCTGTAAAATTACAAAACACCATTATTCTTTAAAAAGTTCAATGTAGGAACAATGATAACTTATAATTCTTTCAGAAATTTCCCGTGCAGTGTCAGAAGAGTAGGTGTCTGATGGTCTCATACGAGCCAACTTCCATTTTTCATGTCGAGAACGTGGAGAAGGAGGCTGAGGTGGGCTACCACCTTGAGATGGTGGTCTAGCATTTGCCTTTTGCTTGAGGATTTTCTCCTCAAGCTTCCTATACCCACCACGAGATAATAGGTAGGGTTTTTGTTTTGAGCACTTGTTCCTTGTGCTTTGCTTCTAATTGCCTGTCACATATGTTTAATTACTTAGTTCATATGATATATATTTGTTAATGAAGAATTGAATAATATCAACTATACTAACCTGCCATTCCTCTATTTTCCGACTCTCTACAAAGAGTCGTCAAGTCTCCTCATCAATGGACTTATATGTACTACATGGAGACTTATTTTTATGCTTTCCAAAAATATATCTTGAGGTCAACTTACTTTTAAAGTTTCTGAAGTTTTCAGCAACAGTTGATAAACACTTATTTCTAAGTGTTGCGACATTTGGAATGTCAAATGTCAGCTGAAATAAACATAATAAAGTTGTATCAGTACAAAATTATCAATATAAACAAACTGTAATTCAAATGATATTAACTAACTTACCAATATATCGTTCCATATAATGTTCCGATCAACCTCGGACACATGCTCAAAAGATGGAATGAGAATACTAATCTTGTCACGTGCCACTACTCCAAGGTATGATCGGAAATCATCAGCATTGGGGCCAGTTGCCACACCCGTGATCACGTTAACATTCACTGGAGTTCTTTCACCACTATTCTTTTTGATCAAAAGTTGTTTCATCCTGGTGGGTCCTCTAGTGGATCTGGAAGGGGGAGCCTCATCCCCTGAAGAATGTGGATGATCAGTCATATATCTATCAAAATAAATAACAACATGAAATATTAATAAAAGACTTATGTAATATCATATAATTTAACAAAACATGTAATAGTAATCATAGGAAAAGTCTAAACAGAAATTGGAAATTCATACATAAAGATATGGATTCATCATATGTATATTCCCTCATCATGATCTGACCGAATTGCATGGACATCGTCCTCAATTAGAGATTGTTCATCCAAATTTGTTGTAGTTTGAAATGAATGGTTGTCAGCAATATGAATATTAATCAGATTGTCTTCGTTAACTTCAATTTGTTTTTTGCCTTGAAGAGCGACATACCAATGGTCAGACGCAGGATCTTTGACATAAAAAACCTGAGATGCTTGATGTACCATGATAAACGGTTCGTCTCGATAACCTACCTTTCGAAAATCAACCAGTGTCATACTCGATTCATCTATTTTCACACCACTCTTATTGTCAAACCACTTACATTTGAACAATGGAACAAAAAACTTGGTGTAATCAACCTCCCATATCTCTTCTATTATACCATAATATCTCATTGATCCAAGTACAAGAGATTGATCTTTTGATGTGGAAAATTGAAGCGACTCGGCTTCTAAACTGACTCCACTATTTTGTACTGTGCTTTTATCATCCAAAGTCTTCGTATAGAATGTGCAATTATTGACTTCATAACCTGTACAACATATGACATCAAACTTTAAACCATTTGCAAGCCACAATAAAGTTTGAGAAGAATGTGGCTCTTTGTCAATTTCAGATTTGAACCAAGACATAAATGTTTTGTTATGCTCCATCAACTGCCATTTCTCTGATTGTCTTGGATTTTTATTCTTAACAATGGCTTTGTGTGCTTCCAAAAAAGGGATCACCTCATTTGTGTTGTTCAATATATAAAGATGCGCTTGAAACAATTCTTTGCGATCTTTTGTCATCACATTCACACCTCGGATGCTTTTACTTGTAGAAAATTTATTCAACCATGATGTGCGAGGAACTCTGGTTGGATTCGTTGATGTCATGTAATCTTAACAAAACTCGATACTTTCTTCAGCAATATACCTTTCAATCATTGAACCTTCAGGACGATATGGATTTTTAACGTACCCTTTCAAAATCTTCATATAACGCTCAATAGGATACATCCATCTTAAGTATATCGGTCCGCACAACTTGATTTCTCTAACCAAATGAACAAGTAAATGTACCATGATGTCAAAAAAAGATGGAGGGAAAAACATCTCTAGTTGACACAAGATGATAACAATCTCGCCTTGAAGTTCATCTAACTTTGTAGGATCGATGGTTTTACTACATATTGACGAGAAAAATGAACACAACCTGTTTATGGTCTGCCTAACATTTTTGGGCAAAATTCCACGAATAGCCACCGGTAACAATTGTTGCATTAAGACGTGACAATCGTGAGACTTCATGCCAACAAGCTTTAAGTCCTGCATCAACACTAAACTCTTCATATTTGAAGAGTATCCTTGTGGTACTTTGATACTCTTTAAACAAAGGCAAAAACTTATCTTCTCTTGTCTAGACATTGTGTAACAGGAAGGGTTTCAATTGATGAGCTGCAGTGTTTTCTTCACAAATAGGACATGCTTTATGACCCTTGACACTGTATTCTGACAAATTATCATAAGCTGGAAAGTCATTAATGGTGCAAAATAACATTGCACACATCACAAAAGTTTCAGAAGCGAATGCATCACATATTTCAACCCCATCAACCCACAAAAACTTCAAGTCTTCAACTAGTGGGCTTAGATAAACATATATGTCATTTTCAGGCTGCTTTGGACCAGATATCATCATAGACAACATCATGTACTTCCTCTCCATGCACAATGCAGAAGATAAGTTGTAAATTATCAATATAACTGGCCAACAACTGTGATTGGTACTTAGATTACCACATGGGTTCATTCCATCAGTGGCTAAACCAAGCCTAAGATTTCTACACTCTTTACCAAATTAGGGGAATTGTTGATCAATATTTTTCCATTGCTTTGAATCAGCTGGATGACGAAGCAGCCCGTCAATTTTTCTCTCATCTACATGCCATCTAAGGTTTTTAGCATCTTTGGGATTCGCAAACAAACGCTTAAGTCTGGGCACTATTGTAAGGTACCAAACTACTTTCAAAGCAGATCCATTTTTTTCTATCTGACCATTATCTTCACTATTGTTTTTTGACTTGTATCGTGATAAGCCACATTTTGGATACTTTGTCAAAAATTCAAACTCTTTCCTATATAAAATGCAGTCATTGGGACAAGCATGTATCCTTTTATACTCCATACCCATTGGACAAAGAATTTTCTTCGCATCATAATTACGAGTGGGTAGTGTATTTCCATCTGGCAACATTTCATTCAATAACGTCAACAATTCTGTAAAACTCTTATCAGTCCATCCATTGCTCGCCTTCAAATTCATGAGCCTTAACACCGTTGACAAACGTGTGAACTTAGTTGAACCGACATACAAAGGTGTTTCCGCATCAGTCGACATCGTCTCATACACATGAGCTTTGGCAAATAATTTTGCGCCAACATCGCGGATCATGTCCTCTAATTTGTCTTCATCCGGTCGATCTTCTTCCATAGTGGAATCAATAACATTTTCAGTTTGGGAGTTAGTCGAAAAGTTCATTTCTTCGTCGTGCCATATCCATGTTGTATAGCATCTTAGGAAACCATCACATATAAGATGCTCTCTAATTTGGGTTGCGTTCAACTTTCTCTCATTCAAACAGTTCACACAAGGACATCTAAACTTCACTTCATCATCACTTGTACCCTCATTAAGTTGTGCAAATTGTATAAATTCCTCTACCCCTCTCTCGTACTCAGCACGAATACGTGGTAAATTAATCCAATTTCGATCCATTCCTAAATATTACAAAATTACAATTATACAATTTTCTATATAAAATTATCAATTCAATCATACAATCAATTCAGTCATACAATCAATTCAATCATACAATTAATTTAATTATACAATTAATATCTAATCATATAGTATTATACATTATTCACAAATTCATACCGATATCATAATACAAATTACGGGCATTTGATACAAATATGGTGCAACAATAAACGAAATATCTAATCATACAATTAATATCTAATGATATATCACAAAATATGGTGCACCAAGAAACGAAAGCAAACACGGAATGAACCTAATTAATACCTGGAATGGGTGCGGCGAGGAGGAATGGGCACGACAGAGACGATTGGGACGGTGGAGAGGAATGGCAGGCCAGACAAAACTCTTCCCCAAGTGGAAGTTTGACGATTCTGATCGGTCAAAACTCTTCCCCAACGATGAAAATGGAAAATGAACCGAACAAATTTGATTTTAAAAGCTGCAAATCGATGGAAAATCGAAGGGAACCAGCGGCGACGTCGACGGTGGAAGCAGTGCAGTGCAGTGTTTCTGTTTCGCGAAGAAGACGAAACTGTGCTGCGTTTTTTTATTTTTTAAACCTAAAATGGGCATATGCCGCGGTTCCAAACTTAACCGCGGTAATAAAGGGGTATAGGCCGCGGTTTCCCACTTAACCACGGCTTATTTTCCTGAAAAAAATAATTGAAAATGGCATTTTTGAAATTTTTTTCAAACTATGTGTCGCGGTTCAGCACCCAACTGCGATCAATTCCCTTAAATATTTAAAATTTATTCAAATCAGGGAATAGGCCGCGGTTGCTCTGCCAACCACGGCCTATTCCCTGACGTTCTGAATCCCCCAACTGCCTTCCCTAACTGCCTTTTGGGGAATGTCAGAAGGTTGCATGGGGCATAGGCAGCGGTTCTGTGAGCAACCGCAACCTATTCCCCTGCCAATTTATTGCAGGGGCTGACAACGTGGGGAATTTCAGAAGGTTAAGGGGGTATAGGCCGCGGTTGCTGACAGAACCGCGGCCTATGCCCCCTGCAACCTTCTGACATTCCTCACTAGTCAACCCTGGAATAAATTGGCAATGGAATAGACCGCGGTTCTGTTAACAACCGCGGCCTATTCCCCTGCCAATTTATTGTTTTTCTGATGTGGCGTCAAAGGCAGAAAGTTGACTGGGGTATAGCCTATAAGTTCGAATTATTTTCAAAATTGTCACCACGCACTATTATGCTGCGGTTTCTGGTGAACCGTGACATAATGTACGCTGTAAAACGCCAATTTTTTACTAGTGAAATCATAAATCTTAATATTTTAAAATAATTATCTAGAATAAATTAAGAACGTAAAAAATCTTGCAAATTTGCTTATAATTTCTTCTACCTTCTCTCTACTCAAACATAATAGGAATGAATAATTTTACATCAATTAAAAGTTAATTATTATTACTTAATTCTATTAATATCAACTTAAAATATATTTTTACTAATATAAAATTTATATTGTGGAACTACTATTAAAGAAAAGGTATTTTTTAAACTTATATAGTAAAATAAATAAAATTAATTCTATTTTCTTTATATTTAACTCGCGTGTATATGATTTTTTATATATATATTTAAGTAAGAGAGTGCATTTTTGTTAGGTGAGATTTGACATCTTTTGTTTTATATATAAGAATGAATTTGTATAAGTCTGAAAGAAGCTTCCAACATTAATTAATTTGGTCGATCCCATCAATTTACGGAACATCAGATCAGACGTGACAGAAAATGAAAGATATTTTTTAGTGGGTTGTTCATCAAAGTTGGCATAATAATGTAAGGAAAAAACTCTTTTCACACCCTTCGTTCTTAGTTATATTCATTCAACTTTAAATAACAATAAAATAATAAATTAATTTATTTAATTAAAATATAAATAAAAATTTGATCAAAAAGTTGTAGAATAACAATAAAAGTTTCTGTTGCTTTATAAATTTACATGAATGAATGTTCTTTCAATAAAATGGTATTCTCACAAAAATTCACAAAAGTGGACCAAATTTTTCACTTTGATCAAACTCTTTCAGTCAAATTTGTTATAAGCATGATTTGAAAATAGTAAAGCATGAATGTCACTTTGTTTGGTTCTCAACCCATCAAATTAACTAGAGTTTAGATACCAACCTCTACTTTGGTCATTATAACAAAAAGTTATACACTAATTTTAGTTTTCTCACTTTCTTTTTATTACTTTACAATTATTTTTTTTTTCAAATTTTAGAATATTATGTTAACATTTTTTTAACAACTTTTTAATAATTATTATTATTTTATTGATTTATATATTTAAAACAGATTAATCACAAATTATCAAATAAATAATTATAAAAAAATTGTTAAAAAATTATTAAAAAATATTTTCTTTCTAGAATGTGCTCTTTGGTTTCATTCTAAATTTCATTTGTATTTTTTTCCTTTAACTTTGGTTTAAATGAATTCTAAACTTAACATGCTTATATTTATTTTTTATTTTAAATTACTTCAAATAAAAATAAATCTATATAAAATTGTAAAGTGAGATTGGATGAATTTTTTTTTCAAATTTAAATAAGAATTATTGAAATATACATTTCTGAATAAATATTTTTATTCTTTCCGATTCTAAATTCTGTTCTCCGTTTGTCCCATTTTCCATTACATATTTTGAACTTATTATAACGTGTCATGAAGTGACTTCTCCAAATAGCACTTTTACACAGTTTTTTGAATCTTGATATTTTAATAATTATTTTTAACAACTTTTTTATAACATTATATTTGTTATTATTTTATTAGTTTATTTGAATTTATGTTTAAAAAAATATCTGAAATAAATTAATCACAAACTATTACGTGAGTATTGTCAAAAAATTATAAAAAAAAATAGTTTTTAAAAGAATTTTTTTCCTTTTTCTTATCCAAATTCAGCCCAAGATATACACATATGTACTACTCTGTATAATTTTTTCCCAGGGCAAGCATTGTCTTTCTTTATTTCTTGAGTGACATATTGTTAATACGACTAGACATAATTAATAAATTATGGATTATTTATATTATATTATATTAAAAAATTAAATTATATATCTTTACATAAAATTCAATTATACCATTTTGTAATTTAGTTTATAAAAAATAAATATTTTATATTTGTAATTCTGTTTATGCTTTTAATTGGTCCATGTTGGTGTTTATGATTATTATTATTAATTGTGGAGTAATCTTGGATAAATCACAAAATGACACATAAATGATATTAAAATGTTGTCAAAAAAATATTGTCAAAGTATGATTATCCTTAATTTTATTTTTATGTTAAGTCTTATCCATCTCATTTCTCTTTCAATCACTATCGTCACACAAATAGAGAGTTTTCATGGAAGGTTTTGTCTATGTTGAAAATCCTTACTAGAATTAGGTGATTTCTTTATCTATCCTCTTTTTTTTAATCACTAACGTCACATAATTTTTTTTATTCTGTCACATAAATTAAATGTTACACTAATTCTCACAAACTTTACTTCCAAATTCACTCTCGTTTACTTTCAAATTCACTCAAATAAACAACAACAAAAATTAGCTTCAAATCCTCTCAAATCCACTCAATTACTCTCTCTCAAATCTACTTAAGTGAACAAGGCCTAATTTGGGTTTTCATTTTTAATCATTATAATTCATTTTTGCTTCCTTTTTTTTCAATTTGTACTTTTTTTTAGTTGATTCTAATGTTTCTATCCAATTATAATTTAGTTCTGCTATTGTCTTTTGAATTTTTGTGCTCCACTTTACTATTATATAGTACATGATTTAATTGTTTTTTATTTACTATTTGAGTGTTTAATAGTTTATTCTGTTTGTGTTAATTTATTCAATTTTAGATTGTTATTTCATAATTGATTTTCTCCAATCTGATTGAATGAATTAAATATGTGAACTTTGCATAATTTGGTTTTGTTTTAGAATCTAAGAACCTTATTGTTTGTGCAGATGGATTGTTGATTTTATTTGCTTACTTTAAAGCATTTAAGAGAAAAGAAGAGAACGAATTTGCAGGATGAATGATTATTTCATCTCTGCTATCTAGCAGAGATTTTGATAATATTTGTTTTAAAAAACCAATTTTCCCTGTAAAACTATAACTTCTTATATTTATTTTGAAAAATGCATACAGGATAATATGATAGATTGAATTTCAATAAAAAAAAAATCAATTTCAACTAAATTGAAATATTCATTTATTAATTTTATTAATAATAGTACAATAAAATAGTAATAATAATAATAATAATATTAAATAATAATAATAATAAAGTTATGTAGCTCTACTTCTTCTCTATTTTCTTTTGCCATGATAAAATTATTTTTCATAGAAATGATTTATTCAAATTATTAGTACAATTTAATTTTTTAATTATTTATTTAAATTCAGTAATTTTTTACAAAAATATTAAACTTAATTTTATTCAGAAAATTTATTACTTTTTTATGAAAATTTAAAATTGAAATTAAAATTAAAGAAAAAATTGGAAATTTTTATTTAAATATATTCTATTAATTATTTATTAAATATATTGTATTAAACTTAGATATTTTTTAATATATTGTATTAACTATTTATTAATTATTTATTATTTTATATTACTTTAACAACTAGAGACATTTTGTTAATCTTTAATTTTTACCAATTAAACAATTTTTTTTATTTGTCACATTAATCAAATCTTGCATTAATTCTTACCAACTTTACTTCCAAATTCACTCTCATTTACGTCCAAATTCACTCAAATAAACAACAAAAGATTTACTCTCGAATCCCCTCAAATCCATTCATTCACTCTCCCCCAAATCATTTCTTCCAATGTCCTCCAAATAACATACCCTAAAAGTTAACAAGATGTCTTCTTAAGAGTTGAAGTTGAACAAGAACCCATGTTTCCAAATCTTTATTTTCTCTTTATTGTTATGATTTTGATCTTTACAACTTTCCTTCATTGCATGTTATAAGTCATCCTCTAATTGGTAGATAATTTTTTTATATGGATTAGTTTAGTTCCATTGATTGAAGCTTTAGATAATGAATTTTATTTCTACATACAAATTATATTCTTGCATTCACTTTACTTGCTTAAGCATAAATTAGATATTTTGACAGCTTTGCATTTATATTTTAGGTTTAGTTTAGTATCTTACCCTAATTGGAGATTTTTTGTTTTGTTAATCTTTGTGTTAATTAGTTGTTCTTAGGTTCAATTCACATTGCCTTAGTTGTGTTTGCATCATTAATATATTAGTTGTTTTGAAGTAGTTAATAAGTGGAGGGTAAAGTATTGTTTCAAAGTGGTTGCGCATTGGAGGGTGTCCTAGTGCAGGGTGTTGAACGTGAAGGCAATACAAGTTGAAGTACTAGGAAAATATGTGTTGGGTGTTGAAGTGTTGTGTGTTATGGATTTTAGTTGAGGAGTTACGTTAAAACAACTAGGCATAGGTGTCGATCATCTTCAACGCGATGCTCTTGGGTATACCACTCTTTCTTTACTCAAATTAACTTTATGAGAAGCTTACCTTATTTCAAACTTAGGTCGTTTGTAGGTAGATTCATTTAAGTTTTATCTTCCATCTTCTCCTCAGTATCTTGTCTTGTATGCTTGTGTCTGTGTAATTATTTCAATAAATATTTTTTAATGCTTTTTACAAAATCTTTATGAGTTTTTGGCTTCTTGAAATCAATAAACAAATATTAATGAATCAACAAGTAGAGAAAGAATAGAAAAAGATCAAGCACACAACCAATCTATATTGGTTCAGCTATCACAAGCCTACATCCAGTCCTCCTTCAACAACCTTAATTTAAGGGAATCCACTATAATGATTGAGTATACAAGAATACAGAGAAAACCTTCTCAATGCACTCCTCTCACTCTCAAAATCAATATAACAACACTATAGATGAACAACCTCACTCTCTTACAACAAACCAAAAGCAATCACTGCCCTTAACCCTTGGCAAACCCGCACAGGTGCAATACACATATTATTTGACAAAACCTAATCTTTAACAAACATTCTCCAAGTGCACATTGAATAAGAACCACTTTAGCACAATGTTTTGAGTGAATCTTGATGGGTAATCAACCAATGAAGTGTAGATACTCTAAGAACATTTCTTAAAACAACCTATAACCAATGAAAGTTATAACGTTATTGAAACAGATTTCAAGTCTTTCTCTCACTCTCTCTCTCTCACACACACATAGACATAGACACACAGACACATAGACACACACACACACAGACACAGACACACACACACACACAGACACACACATACACACAGACACACACACAGACACACACAGACACACACACACACAGACACACACACACACACACACACACACACACATATATATATATATATATATATATATATATACATATACATACATACATATATATACATATGCATATACATATATATATATATATATATATATATAATTTTAAAATCATATCACAATATAATTGATTATGTTAATTACATAATCAGTTATGCTTTTTCTTTGTTTTAATAAATTATCCTATGTGTATAACTGATTATATAAACACTTAAGTCTATTATTGATTCCTCTAACAGTATTAACAAATTAGACTATTTATGTAATGGATTAGATTATGCTTTCTATTTTAACTGATTATCCAACTTATGTAATCGATTATTTACAGATTTAGCTATACTAGTGATCCATTTGCGATCCTTAACAGATTATAGACTTATATAACATATTATGGCTTACTCTCTGTTTTAATTGGTTATACAACTTATATAATCAATTAGAACAGAGCAGTTTGCCTCTGTTAAGCTTTCTAAATTATCTGGAAAAATATAATAGATGATATACCTTGTTTAATCGATTATTTATACCATATATGAGATATTGATTTGTTTTAAGCATGATTCATTCAATAATGGAATTAATCATCTAGCACAAACATGATAAAGATAACACATTTGTTATGTCATTTGTTGTACAAGAAACCATCAACCATTCATTTAATTATTCATCACAAAAAACAAAGATATAAAGGGTTTAAGCTCCCCCCTGTCAAAAACATCTATAAGTACGTGATTTTGGTTTCTTTCGTTATGATCTTGGTGATACACAATTTTAAACCATGAAGAGTTACCTCTTACTCTTAAAGTTATAACACCCAATTTTAGGATGTCACGTGTAATAATTAAGTTAAGAAAAAACGACTTCTGATACTATCATGAAATAAGGAAAAATTAAAAATTTTATTTCATTATCGTGAAAATTATTAAAATCATGTGGAAATAACAATTAATTCAATTACAACCTATGAGGTTAAAAAAATCTAAACATAAACTCTACTACTTTCTCAAAAACATTTTTGAAAATTCCAATACTATTTTCCCACATGTATCTTTGCTTTGCACAACACCAACATGATTTGTAACATCATCTGCTCTCGTATAAAAACGATCATCGTAAATAGAAACTACAACCACAAAATGTAAGGGTGAGATAAGAAAAAAGAAAACAAGATAATACACAATAATCGTATCCATCCATCCTATTCATATATCCATCCCCAATCCATAAAGTCAACCATATTCCCATCACACAAAAACACATTACCATAAACACATATGGTCTATCCCTCATATCTTAGCACACCACTTGTTCACCAAAACCGATCAATTTAAGTCAAATGGCACTCAAACCCATCATCCTTAAAAATATATTTACAAAAATAAAGGTATCTTCCTATTGTTTTCCTATTATAAGACTTAATAGAAATACTTAAAATTATAATTAAATAAACAAGACAACACATTGATACTTTAAACATATATTATGTAACTAGCAATAATAAAACACATACTATCTTTCGCTTTTATAATAATTATCTTTTTTTATTTTAAATAATGACTTTGATAACTACCACATTTTCTAGATATATTTTATTATTTTAAATCTGAGTTCTTTATATTATTATATAAAAATTATTTTATTAAGTGAAATATTAAGCTATCTATTTTTTTTATCTCCAAATATAATCTTGTAGTTAAGGAATATAATTAAATAATGAAAATTGGATTTGGTTGTGTAATTATGATAGAAAAGTGAAATGAAAATGTATGGGGTAATATTATTAGGATAAGTCATTACTAACAAAAAAAAATAAAACTTTTAACAATTGGAATGTATATATCATGCATACTTAGGTAGTTCTTAAATCATTTATTTACATTCAAGCATATAACGTCTTCACTTAATATACTTAAAAACTATGCAAAGTTAAAAATAGAATATGATAAATTAAGCCATAATTATCATTGCATTCTATAATTGATATTAGATAAACGTGTCACATAAGGAATAAATTTGACAAGACAATTTAGTCTATTTCCTTTACAACACTTCCTTACCTAACGTATTATCCAATTAAATTTATTTTCTTTACAACAATTAATATACACTTTTATTTTGTTTTTAAGTAAATTTTCATTTCGTCTTTTAAATAAAGTTCATCTTCAAATTCATAAACATATTTATTTACTCCAACTTTATTTATTTTTAATATATTTTTCATTTTATTATTAATATATACATATCTACAACTACTAATCAAAATAATTACACAATCAAATCAAAAATAAATAAACGTCTTCATATTTAAATAATTAAATACAAAAACACTGAATCCTTAACAATATTTCTTCACATTTATATATTTAAATACAATAAAAATAATTAAATTTATTTAAAATATCTTATTTACAAAAAATAAAACTAATTATATTACCATTATAGAACACCTTCATGAACCTCAAAATTTTTCTTAATCTTAAATTATTACCTACTCCATATCAAAATATTTTGTAAATTACACTACTTAATTACTTTTAGATAAATTAATATTACTAAAAAATGTATTTCTCAAATAACTTAATTTTTTCACAAGTCAATTTTCCCTTAAATCATCATATTATTTATTATTATTTTAGTATCTACTACTACCTTATTTAAAACAAAAAATATTACTAACATAAAATTATATTTCCAATTTTTAACTTCAATTCTTTTTAAATAATTTCACCTACAATCATCTTATAATTTAATTAAATTTTTCTAACTCATTACACTAAACTACAAATACAATATTTTTTTCATGTTTTTAATTTTCTTTTTCAGCCTCTATTTTTTTCAAAAGAAAAAAAATTAGCACAGAATTTTATTCTCTGAGAATTAAATTGAATAAATACCTCCAAAATTATATTTGTGAAAATTTTTAAAATTTAAT
Source organism: Vigna reflexopilosa (assembly GCA_027742785.1). Classification (NCBI taxonomy): domain Eukaryota; kingdom Viridiplantae; phylum Streptophyta; class Magnoliopsida; order Fabales; family Fabaceae; genus Vigna; species Vigna reflexopilosa. The sequence goes on along the minus strand of CM050925.1, from coordinate 29,724,766 downwards.
TTTAATCTAAATTATATATAGTATTATTTTAATGCTACCTAAATATTTATAAGATAATTCTCTCTCTCTCTCTATATATATATATATATATATATATATATATATATATATATTTATATTTATATTTCAATAATAATAAATTATCTTAACACTTTAGTTTTAAAATGTTAATTTTACATATTGATTTAATTATTGTATAATAAATAAAAAAAATTAGTAACATACGTGAGTAAAATTTAAAATTAAATTTATTTATCAATTTCACTAATAAATTTATTAATAACTATATACATTATTAAACTTATAATTTTTAGTAATTAATGTAAAAACCAGATAATTCATTCTAAATGATATTAAACTTTTTATACTCTACAAAAGTTTTATATAATTAAAATTTTTAAATGAAATATTAATAATTAATAATTATTATCTTTGTAATGTTTTAAATATTTCTATTAGTTTTATATTGATGTAAATTTAAAATATTTATAAATTATTATCATTAATTTTGTTTTATATCTTTTTTTTGTTATTACTCTTAAATCAAAAACATTTTTAAATATTAAAAATATGTTCTAATATTTTTAAAAATTATACCTATTTTTAAATTAGAAAAAGATAAAATTTTAATATTAATTATAAATATTATTTTTATGAATTATAATAAATATATTAATTATTATGTATTTGTAATAAAGTAAAATAAAATTAATTTATGCATTTCAAATATTAACTAAGTAAGGAAAAAAAACATATACATTGAGGAGTTGGTTTGTGTAGAATCCAATTATAATAGATGGATCAATCCAATTAAATTTATACTTTTTCAATCATAAGAATCAAATGAGTAGTTTACTGTATCTAAATGTAATAGGTTTTCATTGAAAGAAATATTTATCAAATTTTAGAGTTCTTGGATGTAATTAATGTACAAGTTTTAATTAAAGAAATACTTATTACACTTTTTTTACTTATTAGCTTTTTTAATAAAAGGTATTACTTAAAGATGCTTACAAACTATCCTAAAGTTGGATGTTAACATTTTATTTTTAATTATATAAAAATACATATTAACTATTTTATAATGAAGGGAAAACACATTTTGCTTTTTGTTTTAAAGGTAACATTTTTCCCATCACATGCATCAAAGAGATGTTTTTATTCCCTCTCAGAACATAAACGTATCAACACGGCGATTCAATATTAAAAAACTAAAAAACAAATACGAAAACAAGTTTCTAAGGAAAACTCAAATCATGCATTTTTCATGAAATGATTTCGTGTTGGTTAGCATTATCCTAAACATATGTAGGAAAGAGAAAATAGCGTGTGTGAATTAAAAATGTATAAGATTTTGTTTGAAATTCAATTTCTGTCTCGTATTGTGTTTATTTTTGTGGTTTGATCTCTTTATTTAAACTTTATTCATCTTTTCTTTCTTTTTAGAAAATTTAGAATTTTAGTTAATTTTCAATTTAACCAAAAGTATAAAAATAAAACTTATATTTTGTACAAAATAAAAGAACTAAAGTTGTATTACTATAGTAGGATCTTTACATTATCATTCATTACAAGCTACTCCACATTATAAATTTATCCATTTTTACAATAATTATTTTTAAAGAAATGAAATCATAAACAATATCTTTTTATTAGTTAACCATAGATTTAAAAAAGAAAAGTAATTATGTTGCTTGAATTGTAGTTGGCATCTTCTCTCTAGCGCCTTGGAGTAACAGAAATGCCTAAGCTCAAATACAATCGTTTTCTCAGTTTCTTTTACAAATACATGTATAAATAAATAATCATGAAACAGTCACAAACTAAGGCCATCCTTACAACAAAAGAAACCCATTTTTCATTCCAATAAATCATTAAATCTCTATCCAAATCCAGATTTTTCCCATGATTCCTTCTTCTGCTCTCCACCTACAGATGCAGGTTCGTATCTCAAGTTTTCTTAGGTTGTTTTGTTCATTGATCAATATTATATATCTATATCTATATATATATAAATATAGCATAAATAGATAGATAGATAATGATCAATCATATGATTTAAACTTTGTTTCATGCATATTTGAACTTAAAATTCAGCCTTGTGTTTATTACCATGATGTTTCTGTTGTCCTATATTTTGTGTTTCTGTTCTTTGTATGTATCAACAAAACATAAAAGTAAAATAAAAATTGAATGTTTGATCCGGATGTTTTGTCCATTTTTCTGGTTTATATTATCGTTTTCATTCTCAGCGTTTTTGGAATGCAGATTCATTGTTCTTTTCAAAAACCTTTTGAAACCTCAGGAATCAAATTTCTTTGGCACGCCATGAGCTGAACTGGTCTTTGATTTTTTTCCCGACGATTTGTTCTAGGTCATTATTTTTCTGTCTATTTCGTTACAATACAATCACTATTTCCATTTGGACTGTTTCTCTTACACATTTTTTTAAATACCTCATTGACAAGAACTAGTACAACAGTGTTTTGGTTTTCGGTAGTTCTTTATTCCTTTGCCACTTTTCGATATCTTTTATTCTCCAGATTTGTCTCTTCTGTTAGGAAACGCATGCGGACAACGAATCACAACACATGCCTACACATGTTTGAAAATTTTGGCAATTTAAAATGCCTTATTTATTCTTTTATTTATTGGGGCTTAATATGTTTTATTTTGGAAACTACAATTCCTTTTTTTTTATGAAAACAATGAATGTCAATATTCATTTATTGAATTGAATACATGATTTTGATTTAGCAGATACAGTTCAAAGGCAGAGTGTGTGGAGAAGATATATTAAGAGATACCAATATGGTTATATCAATGGCTTCTTCTAGGTGCTGAATTTCAATGAATGAGAGAATTGAATAAGAGCACATGATAAGTCTCAATGATGGGGTCCTTTCACGTGGAGAAGAAATGGCAATTTCCTCTCATTATGATCTCATTTGTGTTCATATTCTTTCTAGCCACTTGCTTCAACATGGGGCTTGTTTCTACAATTCACAGCTTCAATTCAATATTATTCTTTCTCCCATCTCGCCTAGCCATAAACCAATCTGCTCCAGTTTTTGTGGAGACAAAGATTTCTTCTACAGCTCCAGCTCCTACTGTGCTTGCAATTCCTCGCTTTGCTTATTTGATTTCTGGCTCAAAAACTGACTTGGATAAGCTTTGGAGAACTCTTCTTGCCCTTTACCATCCCCTGAACCATTATATTGTTCATTTGGACCTTGAATCACCACTAGAGGTGAGGTTGGAGCTTGCTTCTAGAATTGAGAAACAGCCTATTTTCTCTGAGGTTGGGAATGTTTTCATGATTCAGAAAGCTAATATGGTCACTTACAGAGGACCAACCATGATTTCTCACACTCTTCATGCTTGTGCCATTCTGCTCAAGAGAACTAAAGACTGGGATTGGTTTATTAACCTTAGTGCTTCAGATTACCCTCTCGTGACTCAGGATGGTTAGTATCTTATCTATATAATTGTTTCAATTTGCTGTTCTCCTCATGTTGAAAATGAAACTACATATCAACTGTCTAAAGGTGAATAATTTCATGAGTTTTGTTATGCTTCGAAGTTTTAGGATATTAAGGTAATGATACTAATATAAGTTTAATGATTAAGAATGTTATCTGTTTGATTTTATGATTAAGATGTTCGTATTTGAATTTTGTCTTACACTTTAGCTGTATATATTGTGTCCCAGATAAAAATTTCATAAGTTTTTCTCTGCATAACACCACTCTTTAAAAAAATATTTTTTCAACAAAAGGCCAACGGTTCTGATTCACACTATATGTGGTTGCAAATGTTTTTTCTCCTGATTCTTAGATACTTGGACTTACTTGGGTGTTATTTTTTTTTCAGATCTTCTATATACTTTTTCTGGTGTAGACAGAAGCCTTAACTTCATTGAGCACACAAGTCATTTGGGATGGAAGCAGTGAGTTTCTTCTTTTCTCCTATCCATCTCATAACAATTCTGAAATGTAGTTATGCACATAATGATGAATTGAACTATTCCCTTCACATGTAATGCACTAAATGAATTGATCCAAACTGTGCAGGGAAAAACGAGCAATGCCTTTAATTATCGATCCAGGTCTTTACAGGAGAAACAAGTCTGATGTTTTCTGGGTTGGTCCTAAGAGAACTTTGCCAACAGCATTTAAATTATTTACTGGTTAGTTTGTCCCTTTTGGTTTTCATTTATTCATCCTTAATTAGTTATTACTTGGTCACTATTCAAATGTTTAAAATTTTGGTTTTCATTTATTCATCCTTAATAAGTTATTACTTGGTCACTATTCATCCTTACTAAGTTATGTTTAGAATTTTGCTGTTTAGTCTGACTAGTTACTGAAATTGCAAGCTTTAGACAAGCCTTCTAGCTAGTTATGACCGAGTAGCTTTCATGTTTTTGAGGGTGAATATACTGTAACAATAGGATTATATTTTTTTCATTCTTAGGTGCATCTAAAATTCTAGTTTTTCATGCTAAAAGATGATGTCATATAGCCATTTCTAATAAGACTTACGACATGTTTGATTTCCATTTTCAAATTCTGTTTTAATTTTCAAGTGAAAAGGTTGGTCAGATAACTGGTAGAGGGTAGTGAAAGGCGCAGAACAAAGTGTGAAATTGAGAGAGAGGTTTAACAAAATGTACACAGATGATGTGAAAACATCTCCTAGTTATTAATTTTCGATTTTGACTTTTTATTAATAAATTCATATAAGGTATTATCATGAACTTTTACATCTTGACTATGTCGACAATGCAAAATTCACAAATCATCAGATGTCACAAAGATCATATCATAAAGAGGAAAAGAAACAAGATACAAAATCATAGGGACTACACCAAACTCACATAAACAGAACACAAGAAAACTCTTACTAAACAAAATGAAAAAATGGGAAGCTGAAACCTATTATGGTACGAGAATTTAATTGCTGAGAAGCATGAGGTTATGTTAAGAGAACATTCTTTAAAACAATAAAGTTAGAAGAGAGTCAAACATGCTCTTTTCTTTCAGTTGACTTCTTTTTCTTTTGTTAAATAATGGTCGGTATCAACATTGCAGGTTCAGCATGGATGGTTTTATCACGCTCCTTTGTAGAATATGTTGTGTGGGGTTGGGATAATCTTCCAAGGACCCTTCTTATGTACTACACTAATTTCATCTCCTCCCCTGAAGGCTACTTTCAGACTGTGGTGTGCAATGAGCCAGAACTAGCCAAAACTGTTGTGAACAGTGACTTGCATTATATTTCATGGGACAATCCCCCCAAACAGCACCCTCATGTCCTTACAATCAATGACACAAACAAGATCATTGCAAGCAAAGCTGCCTTTGCAAGGAAATTCAAGCACAATGATCCAGTCTTAGATGAGATTGATAAACAATTACTACATAGGGAAAAGGAACAACTATTCACCCCAGGTGGTTGGTGTTCTGGCAATCCGACATGTTCAAAGGTTGGCAACATTTACAAGATTACACCTGGTCCTGGATCTCTAAGGCTGCGGTTCCTTGTAACTAGGCTAACTTGGATGGCTAAATTTGGTCAGAAACAGTGTAAATAGAGATGTTATGGGAATTTTTATTGTTAAAGAGTTAGAGGAGTGAAACAAATTAAGGTCACTTTAATGGCCAGATATTTCACTCCAACATTCAGTCCATACTCTTCATTTGCAGGGTACAACAGTCATAGATATGAACATAGTCAAAGTTTACACCTGCCACCATATTCATTATCAAAGTTGGAAAGAGAGTCATAGTGTTGATTGACAATTTTCGCAATTAGTTAAAAAATGTCATTAATTTCAAATTCTAGAAGTTCAAAGATAATTTTGGTAATTAGTTCAAAATATACAAGTATTGTTGCAAATGTTTTAAAAATTTTAAAATCTTCAACCACATTTAAAAAACTGAAAACCATTGTAAACCAAGGTAATTTTAGGTTGGTTTGTTTAACTAGTGTACTGTAGGGCTGTCTGGACGGCCCTGGAGGACAAGGAGAAACTAAGCGACCTAAAGACGAAAGATACCAGGACCTCAAAAGATAAGACCAGACGGACATTAGTATATTGGACGGCCTAAATTCGAAAATTAGTCCTCTCAGCAAAGATTAAGGTAAGTATTGATTAGGAATAATGGGCTGAGATTGGGGCGAGATTAAGGTTTCACTAATTTCAAGCCCATCTCCAAAACTATCAATAAAGGTCAAAGGTAAGAGGTAGGTGATCGCATTTACTATGCATTTAAGACTATTGTTCTGACCCCCTTACAGACTATTTGCTGACTTAGGCATCGGAGAACCTTTGGCAGGTATCCCTTCGAACGGTTGAAGTGAAGACGAAGATAGAACGAAGATACAACTACCCAAACGGCTTTGGAGAGGAAATTGTGAAGGTGTTTGAAGTTACTTGACCCTACTCCCGAAACATTTGGCGCCCACCATGGGGTCGAGTGACTTGACAAAAACCCAATGGTGACCACGAGAAATATGAGTTCAGAGGACCCAGTGGAAATGATTAGAATGCTTCAGTAGAAGATGGAAGAAATGCAGCAGCGTTATGAGGCAGAGCTAGCCGACCTCAGAGTTGAGAATGCGGCCAAGACCGCCAAGGAGAAGACTGGAGAGGAAGGAGATAAGACCATCCAGGTGGAGCGGACAGAACAAAAACAATGCCAGATGGAACCTGACAGCCAACTGGCATAAAATTACAATGAGTTGGAGGAAGAGCCTTTTCTTGGAGCCCAAGGCATGGGCTCCTAGTGTAGCGAGGAGGGTTGGGCTTACCCACTTTTAACAAAACCTAACCAGGACAACCACAAGTGCTTCTGGGATTTTTCTATGAAAATATGGAGTAAAAGAAGTGACCACACCAAATTTCAACAAAAAACAAGAGCCCTAGGTATCAAAACGAAAAATGTCAATTAATTAGGAAAAAGCGGGCACCATTCACACACTATTTACTATGCACACAACTCTTCCATTTCATTCCCGTGCCTCATAAGCCAAATAGCATCCAATTTCTCCTAATTGTGACTCAAACAAACAATACACAACACAATTACACACGCACACACAGACCATATCAGAACCCAAAACTGAACCCGCCAATGGCGCCAAAATTTGATCGAGGCCATACCCGAATCGAATTTAATGTTTAATTAAAGTGCAGTATACTAGGAGAACGACCCCTAGGTCGTCTCTCAAAGACCAAATGTGGTTCTGGAATTAGATCGAACACATTGGGGGGGGGGGTTGAAGGGTGTTTTGTGAAATGAAATGAACTTATTAACACACAATTTAAACACAGATTAAAGTTAAGTCAGTGTTAGAACGATTGCACTTGTTTCCAATCATAGATTTGCAACAGATATCCAATCCTATGACCCTTAATCCAACACGAACTAGACAACTAAGCGAAGTCTTAATCGGTCTTCATAAAATGTGAATTACACAAACGCACTCACAAATTCATCACAACAGACACAAAACGCACACACACCATACACTAACACAACAAAGATCGTAAGACCGAACCGTTGGTCCCTGGCAACAGCGCCAAAATTTGATCGAGGTCGTACCCGAATCAAATTTAATGTTCAATTAAATGCAGTATAGACTAGGAAGTGACACCTAGGTTGTCTCTCAAGGACCAAAGTGGTTCAGGCAATAGGTCGAACACATGGTGGATGGTGGTTTTTGGACAAAATTGTGCAATGAAATTAACAAAATAAAACACGAAATCGAACACTAATTGAAAACAGTTGATCACTAGCTCAATTACAATGCTTCCAATCACAGATTAATAACAATTACCCACTCCTCTAACCCCTAATCCAACACAAGTTAACCAACTAAGCAAAGACTAACCATGTTTTCATAAAAGCGAATTAAGCAAACGCGATTAGAGTTGTCAAAACGGGTAACCCGGCTCGACCCGACCCGGCCCACCATGGGTTGGTCACTTAGTGAGCCAACCCAACCCGGTTCATTTATTAGCGAGCCAGAAAAATCTGAACCCGGCTCGACCCACCACGGGTTGGTGGGTAAACGGGTTGGCTCACTAGCCCATTTAATTACAAATTTTTTTAAATAAAAAAATTACAAAATTTCTATATTCAAATTTAAACAAATTTCACTCCCAAAAAATGATGTTAAGCTGAAGACAATTCAAAATAATAATAAAAAGTACAATATAATCCAAATGTCATCCAAAACCAAACACAAAAAACATACAAATAAGTTTCTTATATTCATAATTTTTGTGTTCCTTATCCATTTACAATATTAGAATCTTGAATAGATAAATCTACAATATTTTCTCTTAAATCATCTTCTTCTTTATCTCCATCTACAATTCAATAAAAAAAATGTTAACTAATAATATTGAAACACAAAGTAGTAAATAATTAAATAAATTTCGTAGTACTAATAATAATTTTACCTGTTAATTCAAAACCATATAACCAATTTTGAGTATTTTATTTTTTAGGGTTTCATAAATAAAATAATAAATTAAAAAAATAAAATTAGGTAGGTGGGTTGGCAGGCTAACCCGGCCCACCACGAGTTCAACTCGCATGAGCCGGGTTTAAATGAGTCGAGTTAAAATATGACCCGCATAAAAAAAAATTCAACTTTTTCAAACCCAACCCGGCCCAAACCCGTGGTGGGTCGGGTTGGCTCACGGGTTGTGACCCATTTTGACGGCTTTAAATGCGATGCACACATTTAATCAATTATGGACCATATTGTCCAATCGACTAAGCGAAGATTAAACACCAATTAGGCAACTAAGCATATACCCAATCACAAGCGTAAAACATATTCAATATTATGCCAAGTTAGAGCAGTAGAATGACACTTACAACTTAGAAATCTCATGAAAACGATGCAATTTAACTAATGGCCAACCAAGCATACTTAACCTATCATTAAAACAGAATTCAAACAGAAAAACAAAGTGGAAATCGAAGCCATTGCAGCAAGGAAAAACGTAATAGAATCAAAACGCAAACAAAATCAAAACACAACTGAATTGGAACAAAATTGCAAAGATGGAACGAAATTGCAAGTTGTAACGTAAATGGAAGCTATAATTCTGCACGAAATCGAAATGCTAATGTGAGAATGAAATTAAAAACGCAAAATCAAGAACACAACAGAAAACCAATTTAAATTGCAATTGAAAACGTAAATGATTCATTACAAGCAAAGAGAAAATGAAAGCAAACCTAAACCCCCAAATGGGGGGTTGGAAAACTCACCAATGCTAGGAAAACCTAAGGAAAAACGAAAAGTGGAGAGGACCCGTGGAGTCCCATCTGATTTGGGGTTTTAAAACCCCTTTTTACAATTTTTTCCTTCCCATGGGCTTCTCCTAAATATGCCCAAAAATGGATCCAAAGCTAAACTAAAAATGAAACTAAAATATAATATTGATGTGGAAAATGGAAAATGACGTGGTCACACTCTTTTTGTCCCAAAATATGATTCCAAAATTATCCTGCAAATAATAATTGGAATAATTAGGCCTAAATAATTCAAATGAATTAAAAAAAGAAATAGTCCAACTAAGCCCAAATAGTGGAAATGGGACAATAATGGAGAATTAAATATAATTCACTAACACAATTCGGCGCGGAAAACTAAGTGAATAGTACAAAATAACAATTCATTAGTTGTTCTCATGCACGAGTCATGTTTATCGCCAGACTCCTTGGATGATTCATCTGTTTTGAGAGCCTTCATGAGTGTCTTCTTGACAACTTTGATCGGGATGCTTTTCTCCTTCTTGATGGACTCATTCTGTCTGGATTCTTTGATGTATGCAGAGCTGCAACCTCAGGTCTCCATTGCTTAGGAAGACTTCGTAGGATTTTGTCAATACGATCGAAGTTGTCATATGACTTTCCCAAGGATTTCAGGTTATTCAAGATCGATTAAAATTTACTGAACATGCTCTGAATGTTTTCATTTTCAAGCATAGAAAATAGTTCATACTGTTTTGTCAGCAAGCTCAACTTATTCCTTTTTACTTCATTTGATCCTTCGTACGTGATGACCAAGGTGTCCCACATTTCTTTTGCTCCTTGGTAAGCTTGAAACTTACTGTATTCTTCTTCTGAGAAAGCACACATCAGAGAGTTGTGAGCCTTAGAGTATAACAGATAGCGTTGTTTCTACTTATCGATCCATTTTCTTTTCGACAGTGCATCTCCTTGTTCATCTACAAGAATGTAATTGTTGTTTTCCACAACGTCCCACATGTCAATGTGACATGATTCAAAGAATGCGATCATTCTTTGCTTCTAGTAGTTGAACTTCTCTCCCTTGAACAAGGGAGGACGATTGATGACATATCCTTCGATTTCCATTCCCTAGGATCGTTTCCTCCAGTCCTGCTAAGTACTAACCCCGTGAGGTTAGCTCTGATACCAACTGTAGTACCGGAAAAACACTAGAAGGGAGGTTGATTAGTGTTAATGGAAAACGTTTTTCGCAACCCATCTGATATAGCATCATATCGAGCTTTTGAAATATATGTATAAATGTTGATAAGTTTGTCGTGCTACTCAGAATATATCAACTACAATGTTATGTAAGAACTTCCTTAAAAAGAAATGATCGCTTAACTTGAAATTTCTTGTATTTGAAATATAAAGCTAATTGCAGGTTTTGTAAGAGGGTCGTTTAGTTAAGAGAAGAGAAAACAACACAAGAGATTTTATACTGGTTTGCTCCAACTGAGCTCCAGTCAACTTCGCAAAGTGTTCCACTATAATCTTCACACTATAATCTCCACCGCTGCTGTTGTGTAAGTTAACTTTGTCATAACAGACATGTTTTTTAGTCCTTTGCTTGAAGTAGGTTGTACAATCTTTTTAGACTTTGCTTCAAGTGAGGAACATTCCGTGAATATCTCATTTGTCTTTAACATCCACATTTTGGTATTCGATTTGTAGTATTGTGGATGCGTGTAGAATAACTTATCTACAAAATTAGAGTTAACTCTGCATGCAGCAAATATGACTTTTTCTTATCACTTTTGTTGTTTTTGAACGTTGAGCATTTAATATCATTTAATGTTTGTTAAGAACAACAAAATGCTTTTTTATTTCCTACCGTTAGGTAGCATTTTATCTAAAGATACCAAGCGTAGATAAATACTCCACCAAAAGATGAGGTACTTATTTAGCTCATGGTATCGTTTGATAAAGTAAATGATTCTTTAGCTTTTGTCTCTTTTTAGACATATAACGTTTAACTTGCTTAAGCTCTCTTATGTGTTTTAAAGATTAAGTCTTTTAATGTATTTTGTTAGAGACATTGTCTCGGCCCATTTTATTTTCGAGAGAAGCCAAATACCTAATCCAGGTATTATAAGCATTGAACATTTAACTCAATCTCTCTTGGACGCTTTCGGAAGGACATCGTCTAGCCATGCGTTCGGGTGTTTTAGCCTAGATGTTTTTCTATTTCCTAAGACCTAAGTGTTTTCCTATGTTTTTCTATGTTTGGGGTTCATGTTCTAGGTTGTGTTTGTTTGGGGTTTAAGCTTTAATTCTTGTGTTTTCTGATTGTTAACTCGTTTTAATGTTATTTGATTAAACTTCAGAACATGAGAGCGTTTGTTCACATAAACGATTTTGTCTTTAACATTAAAGGTATTATTTGCGATAAGAAACCAATTCACCCCCCTCTTGATTTATTGTACATGCTAACCATTTTGTTGCACCACTCTGAAATCAATTAATGATGTAATAATGATCATATAATATTTACTTTGATGATTGTACTATTTATAGGACAATTGTAGTGTTTGTGGGCCCTTTCCTATATGAGCTTGGGTGGACACAGTGGTTGTTTACCTCATGAGCTAGTTTTTTTTATCTAGATTCTACTATGTTATAGAATAGTACACCATTAGCTTTGGTAGTCCAAAAGTTAGTCGGACGGACCAACTTATGGCTTGATAGTGATGGTCATAGAGGTCAGCTTGTGGCCGGGTAGAAGTAGTCAAACATGTCGACTTGTGACTGGGTATAAGTAGTCAAATAGGTTGGCTTGTGGCCAGATAGTTCACAATTAGCTCTTGTTCAATGGCATATAGTGTTGGTAAACAAAACATAGCTCTCCTTAGACGACAAGTAGTCTTGGTAAATAGCACATAACTCTCGGTATGTGGCACCTAACTCGTGGCAGGTGATACCTAACTCTCGATAGGTAACACATAACTTTAAGTAGGTGACACCTAGAGTGTGTTTTGCACTAAGTTGTCCTAAGACTATATCAATGTTGATAAAGTCAAACTATAATCAATTATATACAATACAATATATGATAATATTGAACAAATTAAAAGATAAATTCTATTATTTTGAATATTATCTTCCATAATATAATGTCATGGGATACAAGAAAAAAAGATACTTTAATTTATTTGCAATAGTATATTTATAATTTTCTTATTATATATCTTGTTCTTTCAATGAATTAACATTTAATAATATATTCTCTCTTTGCTAATGTTAACAATTTAATTGATAAACCAAGAAGCCCAATTCATAAAATTGTGAAAATACCGCAAGCAAGTATTAACTAGACATAGAATATGCATCATTACGGTAAGAAAATATAGTATAGCAGAACGAAAAAGACAACCTAATTTATATTTCCACTTTTCGTTTGTTCCATATAGAATAATACACTTGAAGAGATCATTCCCACTTTTTTTCTCTCTCAAATCACTCTGATCTAGAGCAGAATAAAATTTATAAGTAAATCATGAAATTCGTATAGACTTCTGTGTAGCCTATATTCCCAACACAAAGCCCAATTGCTAGAACAGTTATCATTCAGCTCATGTATAAATATTTATAACTATTTCCAACAAACACCAACTTAAATCATCTGCAGAATTTTGACATTCCCGGTGGAGTTTGCAGCAATTAAGGTTGTCGACTGACCACGCCAACAAACAGAAGTGATGAACTGAGAAGGATCATTCGCTTCATCCACAGGCAATGGGTCACTACTATAAAATTTGAAGGACAATGCTGGCATGGGGAAAGCCTTGTGATATACGAACACCTAATTAAGATAGAGTAAAACCATTAATACAAAATTCAAGAAAAATGCCTAAGTATAAAGCTAGAAGTTCATACCACAATATCATCATAATTATTCATAGACCTTATTAGTGAAATTAATTGAATAAATTTTCATTTCTCATAATAATTCCTATATTTTAACATCTTAAGTTATAATATAATCTAATAGAAATGTATGCCAAAACAATGTTCTAACGACAACTTTGGAAAAATACAATGAAAGGAACTCATTAAATGACAAATTATAAACCAAGCTAAGGGACAAATGAAATGCCTCGTTTGTCTCCGAACCAGTAGCAATGTAACCGTCTGATACAGACAACCCCACGAAGTTCTGCAATAAAAAGGAACATAAATAGTAGTTATAATTGAGATTTAACTCATAAAACGACGATTTTATATAGTATTTTCAATTCAGATATCCCATATGATCACGATATAGTGAAATCATTAGGATCATTGAACAAAATCAAAAAATAGTGTGAATCGTCGTCTTTTCTAATTTGTTGGTTGTACCACCTGTTTTTGGATGATGAATTAAGTTAAAATAAAACTTAAATCTACTTAATCTAATTAAAAGTTCACCCGAAACCATACGAAAAAATGAATTTTAAGTCAAATTTAATCTTATAAAACCAGTTTGTAAGATGAGATTTACACTTACTTATATAATATGAATTGGTTTTATCTCTAATTGATGTAAGACTTCCAACAATAATATTATTATGATACATCTGTTTTGTTGAAAAAGTTTATTAGAAAGAAATTACATAAATATATAAAATTGACATTATTTTTAATTCCCACATTTTAATTATTTCCATGCATAATATTCATTGGTATAGTAATACTATTCTTTAAAATATTTTTTCTTATATCCTTCATTTTCTAGAGAAGAGACAAATAACTAAATAACTGTTGTGAACAACGTACCTTAATATTCTTGTGACCAGTGAATGATTGAAGCGGTGAATCTATAACCCGAGAAGCAGAATTGGACAAATCCCAAAGCTTCAAAGTGTTATCTGTTGATGCAGAGATGAGGCTCACAGAGTCTACAAACTTGATGTAGCTCACTGTCCTATTATGTCCAACTAATGTACAAAGAGGCTCTTTCATGTTGCGAAGATCATAGTAATATATCTGATGATCTGCTGAACCAAATGCAAGGAAATGCGCAAAATCAAGGGGAAACTGAACACAACACACATTTGCCTTTGTTTTGATGGTACCAACACTAACTCCCTACAGTAACAATACAAATGAGGAGAGCACTCATCATATCAAACACTATTAAGAAAAAGCTCTGAACGTCTACCTCACATGCAGCGATGGAGAAAGAATTTCAGTATTAGGCAATAGAAGATAAATAGAAGAATAAGAAAGAATCAATATGTTAAAATATCTAGGCAAAAGAGAATAGTATATGACGTGATTTCTTTGCTTAAAAAAGTTTGTTTGTATTTTGCGACCCTGATATCTTAAATAGGCAGTATAAAATATTTTTACCCTAGATTGCAAGATATATGCACTAAAGGGATGAATTATAGGAGATTTTCTTATTATAGTGAGTAATTGCGGATAAATCCTAACAACAATATAGTAAAGGTAAAAAATAATCTAATAAAGACTAATAAAAACATAATAAAATATATTAACATCCTCCTCAACAATAATTTGCCAACAAGAAACTAATGACGTTGTCGAGACAACGTTTTGGTAAATATATGAGCAACTTAAAGATCATTGGAGATGTAAGGTAGAGAAATGACAATGTTGATCAAGGCTTTAAGAATATAATGACAATTTACTTCAATATGCTTGGTACGTTCATGAAACACTGGATTTGTAGTAATCTGAATAACACTCGTATTATCGGCATGATTGTGTGGATGTAGGTTGAGAAAACCTAAGATGCTCTAAAAGACCACGTAACCACACAACTTCAGCATTAACAGATGACATTGAACGATATTCAGCTCACTAGAAGATTTAGAAACACAATATTACTTCTTACATTTCCATGAAATTAAGGCACCACCAAGAAACATACACCAATTTGTAGTAGACCGACGAGTGTTTGGACAATTTGACAATCAACATCACTCTATACCACAAGCAGTAAAGATGAGTCTTTGAGAAAGAATAACTCACATGTAGGTGATCCTTTAAGGTATCGAATAATGCGATGAACAACAACAAAATGAATATGACAAGGAGCATATATAAACTGGCTGACCTAGTTAATAACATACGAAATGTCAGGTCTAGTAGTGGTTAGGTAGATATAACTTCTTACCAAATGTCGATAGAGAGTGGGATCTGACAAAATATCTCCTTCATCTTTCCAATACTTGACATTGACTTCCATAGGAGTGTCAACCAACGGGATTCCATCTAAACCCACCAATTGAATCAAATCTTGAATGTACTTTTGTTGGTTTAAAATCATTTCATTAGATCGATGCAAAAAAATAAGTTAGTTGTTTAAATCTTTCATGCAAAATGTTGCATGTGGCTCAATGTGCAACTTCTTAATTAAATGATGATCAATTCCCATAATGATGAGATCATCCACATAAACCAAAAAGAGAACTATACCAGTGAGAGACTTGTGAAAGATGAGAGAATAGTCATATTGAATTTGCATGAAGGATAATTGAAGTTGAGTAGTACTAAACTTCTTAACCAAGCCCGAGGAGCATGTTTAAGCCCATACAAGGAATGTCGTAGTTTACAAACATCAGTAAAAGAAGAAGTAAGCATACTAGAGGGAAGTTTCATGTAGATTTCTTCTTTGATATCACCTTGAAGATAGACATTCTTCACATCCATTTGATGCAAAGGACAAGATTGAGAAGCAATAAGAGCAAGGATTCTCCGAATTGTAGACATCTTGGTAATAAGAGCAAATGTCTTCTCATAATCAATCTCATATTATTGTCTATTACCAATAGCTACTAAGAGAGCTTTATAGCATTCTAAAGAGCCATCAAATCAAAGCTTAACAGAGAAAACCCATTTATTTCTGATAAGTTTGATCGTAGGAGGACAAGACATAATGTCGCACATGTGATTTTCTTGAAGTGCCAGAAGTTCTTTTTGCATTTCCTTTTTCCAACATTCATGTTTTGTAGCCTAGGTGTAACTAGAAGGAATATAAATAGAAGACAAGATAGTTGATAAAGAAACATGTGTAAAAAAATCATACCAATAAGGGGGTTTTGATGATCAAGCGGACTGACAAAGAGTAGAATAAACGAAACATGATCTAGTGCAAAAGGTGGGTCAGGATCAAGTGTTGGACCATCATCATGAAGGGTATCAGGAAGATGAGGACAATGCCTTTCATACACGAAACCAAGCTTGAACTGTTCCATAGTTTGTGAAGATTCTAAAAAATGTGGCATAAGAGTATAGCCTAGAAAAGTTTAATGTGACAGAGTTAAGGATCATAATAAATATAACCCTTTTGATTAAGAGTATAGCCTAGAAAAGTACATTTAACATATTCATGAGCAGGAAGATGCACAAAATAAACACAAGTAAATGTATTGTATTTACATCCTCTTTGTGAGAGTAATAGTTTGAATGACTTGTAAGCAATCATTGATTGCAATTCTAAAGAGAATCAGAATACTCAAGGGAAATCTAGGCACAGTAGTCTAGTATCAGGCATGGTCGAATACTCAAACCAGGAGTAGTGAGAATACTCAGTTGTAATCTTGTGAAGATTGTAGTGAAACCCTCTGCAGAGGAGACTGGACATAGCTCAGTTGGAGTGAACCAGTATAAAAATACTTGTGCAATTATCTCTTCTCTCTTCTAAACGATCCTCTTATAAAAACCTGCAATTGTGTTTTATTTTTAAATACAAGAATCTTCCAAACTAAACGATTACTTTTCATAAAAGAAGTTTTTACAAAACGCTGCAGTATACCTCATAAATAGCACGATAAACACAATTATCATTTACCAATATTTATTAAGTCGAGCGTCTAAGCATTTAAAAAAAAAATCTTAAAGTTCGATAACGTGCTATATCAGAAGGATTGTGAAAAGTTTTTCATTAACATTATTCAACACCCCTCCCCTTCCCCTTTTAGTGTGTTTTTCAGCTACTTCATAAGGCTCAACCGAGCTAAGAATTCATGTCATGATTTGGGCATCTTTGGTTTCCCATTTTTCCAAATCTGCTGCACTGACAGGTGCTGGAACTCGGCCATCAATATGACCCTATAATTCTTTTTCTTTGAAGAAGAGATTAAATTGAAATTCCCAAGCAACATAATTTTTGCCATTAAAATGAACAAGATAGGATTCAGATTTATCATAGGAAAGAAGAAAGAAAAACCATGTGCTGCCATGTTGAAGAATGATCTGTCGAGTAAGATCTCGGCCTATTCAGTAGGATCTCGACCTGCCGGATAGGATCTCAGCCTGTTGGGTAGGACAAAGGTCTGCTGAGTATGAGCGTGGTCTGCCGAGGAGGAGCTCAGTTTTCCTGAAAGGAACTGGCCAACTAGGTAGCAACACCAACCTCATGAACCTATGTGTGCTATGTATGGAAAGGGAGGATGGGTTCCAAAACCCACGTTTGTGGCATGACGAACTCACAAAACTTTTTGGATCAAGACAAAAAGAAGATGATGACAGAAGATCCTAATCATCCAAGCTCTTATACCATGTCAAAATATCAAGACAAGAGAGAGCATAGGATATGACATGATTTCCTTGCTTAGAAAAGCTTGCTTGTATTCTACAACCCTCTTTTCTTAAATAGAGAACATAAAGTATTTTTACATTAATACGGAAGATTGCAAGAGATATGCAATAAAAAGATTATAGGAAACTTTCTATTTTGCAGAAAGTAATTATTGATAAATCCTAACAACAATCTATTAAAAGTAAAAAATAATCTGATAAAGACTAATAGAGACATAATAAAATACATTAACATCACATAGGCTTATTCGTCCCGAAAATAATTCACTGAACACAGATTACAACTTAGCCATTTCTGTATTAGTAAACTCTCACTCATACAAATTAAACATTAGCCTTCTAGTGAAGCTACATGGTCTTACTTATAGAGTAAATATCATTATAAATGACATGAAACATGCTTGTGGCCTGAAGAAGAAGACAAGTGACCGATGTTTCTTATTATAAAACAGACTGTCACTAGGTGATTTCATCATATGATCTAATGGTTCTATAGACACTAAAATTAGAAGGTGTATTGAGAACATCTTCTATATATTAATACTAGACAGTCTATTACTGGTAAGACGGTCTAGAAATCTTTGATAAGATTTTATTGAATCATTCTTCACAAACACAGAACATTAAAAAAAAGACATGCTGACCTGATTGATAGTCCACAGCTTAACAGAACCGTCATCACTTGCGCTTGCTAGTAATGTGGGGTCTGCTGAGGAGAAATCAATAGACCATGCCCTTTGATTATGCTCCCGCATCTCAGACTGCACTTGACTTGTTGTCACATCCCATAGCTGAAACAACTAAGTTGACAATAAATTCTTCGGAAATCATAGACAAACAATGTTTGACAATAAATTATCATATAATCCAAGACCACCACATTCTAGTATCCAAACTACCCTCTTAACAATTAACGAAGTTGTATCTGTTGGGTTGACGAAGATATTACATCTGAAACATCACCTAAGATAAAGAATGGAGTAGATGATACTAGTTATATAATGGACTTATACTTGGATTTAAACCATTCCAAAAGTATAATTTATCATGAGGAAACTGATGAAAACTATAACGGTTTTACACCATGTAATAGTTTTATGATGTTCAACCTACCTGTACAACACCTTCAAAGTTACATGAAGCAATTTGACTTTTGACGTAAGTATTCCAGCAAGTACTACTCAATGTTGATCGGCTAACCATCTCCACCACTGGGTATTGGATATCAAGATCCTCATTTATGGTTGAGTCATATTCAAACACTTTAATCTTCTTATTCACTCCTGCAGTGGCAAAAAACTCTGCATCGCGATCAAAACTGACTGAGCATACCAGGTTGGAAGAGTGCAAAAGATCCCCTTGTTTCAGGTCAGCCTTAACCTTTAACCTACTGAAAGATAGATACTTTTGCAAACCCTCAAGGAAAGGATTTGCCCAAGGAATTTTTCCTCCCCTGAATTGTTCTTTTGATGCCACTTTATTGACACAACTCCTTTCAGTGACAACAAAAGACCCTCTTCCATTAGCAGATACAGGTGTATGTTCAACCACGTGTACTTTCCCTGAGGAATACGAGGATTTTGATCTTGTCGAAAAGTATGCATACTCTAGTTTCTTGAAGTTCTTCAAAAACTGTGGACTCTTAGAAAGAGTACTTTCCTCATTTTTCTGATCATCACATTCTGCAGTGTCATCAACACACGTGTCAGTTCTGACTCGTTTTCTGGTTCTTGGACTGGTAGAATTCTCATCATTATCAACAACTACAGTGGATGGCAACCTTGATGTTGAACAATCATCACTCCCTAATGCAGTGCCAGATATCTCCATAAATTCAGTTTTCTGCTTGGTCACTTCTTCAACGTCTGAACACAGAAATGAAATAGAATGTTGCAACTTCTCAGCAGCTTCCACTTTTTTCTGCTGAATTAACAGAAGAAATTCTAGCAACAACTCCTGGTTATATATACTTTCTCTGAGTTGTACGGTTGCTTCACACTCTTCCACATCATGTCTTGGTTTGTTAAGAAATTCACTCTGCAACAAATCCCTGTAAGAAATAATGTTAATTTATAATCAATCGCAAAAGTTTACATCAAAATTGATAAGACTTTGTATTTTCGAAGGATGAAAATTGTCATCTGATTTGGATTATTTGTACAGTGTACTTCAGACAACACAATCATGTGTCTTTATAATTTTAGTGGAGTGTGATTTTCACTATCTTTGACGGAAAAGAGAAATAGAGTATATTAAAATGAAACAAAAAAAAAATTAGGTCACATAAATGAAAATAAAATAGAAGTTAAAATGTTTTTTTATTGAAAAAAAAAATATATATATAAAAATGAGGAGAGATGATCCAAAAATATATATATTCATGTATTTTTCTTTCATTTATCTTGAGCCTAACTCGAGTGGTGTGTTCTCTACTCTTGTTCTTCTCCATCTTTTCTACTTTCTTTGTTACATTTTCGATGCATTATTCTTCATATATTCTTATATTGTTTTTGTGTTCTTATATTCATGAATTATAATTTAAACATGAGACATTTATTGTACATTGTAGTAAAGACGAAATTTAGTTCATTGGTTATGATTTTATAAAGATAATGAACTAATTGATTAGTTTCTTTACCAATTGGATTTAACTTACAAAAAGTAAGAAGAAATTTAGGTGAAAGATCTTTTATATTTTTATGAGGTTTCATCATTTGTTGTTTAGGGTAAGGATTAATTCATGATTTGTACAAATAAATTTGCTTTTTTTATAATTACAAACAGAAATAAATCTATTAATAAAATCAAATTTAATGACAAATTTTATCAATTAATTATAAAATTTGAATTACTGAAAAAAATATTTATTGGTAATATTATTCATTGGTAAATTTGAATTTGTATTATAGATGGATATTTTAGTTTACTATGTATCCATCGGTAAATTTTGTTGGTACATTTCGTCGATAACATATGAGTAAGTTTCATCGATAAAGTAGTATTACATTTCTTGTTTTCAGTCTTGACTAATTCGTGTAAAAATTTGTAAATATAATAGTAATTATATGTATTATAATTCATTAGTAAAATCTATCAGTAATTTATATTTCTTATCACCCTTGAATTTTTTTCATCTTAAATTTGTCAGTAAAAAGAACAACAAATTTCCCACAAAGCCTGATGAGATTTTTTATATATTAAGTAGAGATGAGTGAAAAGAAAAAGAGAAGAAGAAAAAAAGGAAGAAGAGGAGGAGAAGCTAGCAGTATTGGCAGTGACAACGATAAAGACACAATTGTGCAACAATGGGGCAGTAGTGAAGGTGGAGACCGAAGGTGGACAAGGAAGTGGAAGAGGAAGAGGAAAAAAATGAGAAAGACGAGGAACTAAAGGTGACAGACACATCATGGAGACGATAAATGCGATTGAGGAAAAGGACTACAAGGAGAAAAGGAGGAGTAGGAAGGGAGGAGGAAGAAAAAAAAATGAAACAAAAGAAAAGGATGAAGAAGAGGACAAAATGGCGATATTTACCAACAAATTTAGGTCGTCGATAGTTGGTAAATTATTATCATATTTTTATTTTATCGATAAATTTTATATTTTGGTAATTTATAATTTTTTTTTGTAATGTTAGTTTTAATTAATAAGATAATGTTTGGTGGAGCCACTTTTTAGTGAGTGTCATTGTTAGTGGTGGTTTGGCCTAGTGTTTTTCATCTTGATACCTATATAGACCGTGACTTTGGTGTTAACTTTGGTACTTCCAATAATCCTAGTCTGAAAATTCCGTTTAATCAAAATTTTGACTAAGGTACTAATTTTGGTGCTTATCTATCCTAACTCATTGACCATTGTTAGACATACTATTTTTATTTTATTTTTATCTTTTATGTTTAATTAGTTTGTTATTATTCTTATTTGTATTTTGGGGTTAACCGATATTTCTTTTGTAAGTTTGACGCAAGGAAGATTAATTCCATATATAATTTTTCACTACATTCAACATGGTATTTAGAGCCTAAGGTTCTTTGAAAAAATGTTCATCGCCCTTAATCACTACAACCACCAGCACTACCGTTGTCACCGCCACTACCATCGTCGCCGCCATTGTCACTGTCATTGTTGTCACCGTTGCTTATGTGAATCCAACCAATCATGGTGTTGGGACTATTAACATTTTTCGTTTTTATCCATTGATAATGTTCTTTATGCCCATGGGTCTACTTTTAACTTATTATCCATTAGTCGTCTAACTCATTCTCTTGATTGTGATATTTCTTTTAACAAATATTTTGCCTATTTACAAGACCGGAGTTTGTGACAGGTGATTGGCACCAGATGTGAGTCTCGTGGTCTTTATGATCTTCACCCCTCTACACATGTTGATGCGATTATGGAGTTTCCATCTCTTCTTCATGCTCAATTAGGTTATATCAGTCTTGCCAAATTGCAATAGTTTGTTCCTAGCTTATTCAAGTTGTCCAATTTGGTTTGTGAGTCGTGTCAATTAGAAAAACATATTCGCAGTTCTTTTCCTCATAGTGTCTAACAACGTGTTTCGTCTCCTTTTACTTTAGTCCATTTTGACATTTGGGGACCTAGTCTTGTTAAGTCTAATTTAGGTTTTCAATATTTCGTTACTTTTATTGATGATTATTCCATATGTACTTCACTATTTGTAATGAAAAAATCTTTCTGATTTATTGTATACTTTTCAAACCTTTTATAATGAAATTAAAACTCAGTTTGATGTTTTTATTCAAACTTTGCATAGTAATAATGACCGTGAATATCTTTTCTATTCTTTCAAACAATTTATGGATTCTCATGGTATTCTCCATCAAACGTCATATGCTTATACACCTCAACAAAATGGGGTTGTTGAGCGCAAAAATAGACATCTTGTTGAAACAACTCGCACTTTTTTAATCCATGGTAACATTCCTTAATATTTTTGGGGGGATATTATTCTTACTGCATGTTACCTCATTAATCACATGTCCTTTTCTATTATAGATAATAAAATACTTCATTCTATTTTATTTCCTCATGAACCTCTTCACTCCTTACCTCTAAAAGTTTTTGGGTCTACATGTTTTGTTCATAAATTTAGTTCTGGTCTTAATAAGTTAGCTCCTCGATCACACAAATTTGTTTTTCTAAGCTTTACGAGATCAAAGAAAGGATACAAGTGTTTTTCTTTTTCTCTTAATCGTTATTTTGTTTTTGCAGATGTAACCTTTAATGAGTCTTTCTTTTATTTTAAGGACAATTCTTCTTCGGATATGTCTTCTTCTATACTATTAATATTCCTGTTATTTATCCTCCTCTAATTGTTCCTAGTCCACTAGGTTTTTCTTAACCACCAAGAGACTTAATTCAAATGTCAACTACTTTGTCTCCTCTGACTTCGACAACTAAGTCTACCCTTCAATTTGCCCTCCAGAAAGGTATATGTTTTACCCGTAATCACTCTCCACATTATATTACTTTAAGTTATCGTAGATTTTTTTCACCTTTTTATACTTGTCTTTCATGTATTTCTTCTGCGACCATCCCAAAATCTGATATTGATGCCTAAGCCTATCCTGACTGGCATCAGGTCATGCTAAATGAACTAAGTGTTCTTCAGAATAGTGGAACTTGCGAGCTTGTCCCAGTACCGTCTAGAAAATTTGTTGTTGGTTGCAAGTGAGCTTTTGCTATCAAAGTTGGTCTTAATGGAACCATTAATCGTCTTAAAGCTTGTCTTGTGGCCAAAAGTTACACATAAATTTTTGGGTTGGGATATAGTGATATTTTTTCTCCAGCGGCAAAGATGGCATATGTTCATTTATTTATAACCATGGTGGCTTTTCAATAATGGTCTCTTTATCAACTAGATGTGAAAAATGCATTCCTCAACGAAGATTTTCAAGGAAGAGATTTATATGGAATAACCTCCAAGAATTGTTGTTTAGGAGAGTCTTTTAGGTTGGTATGTCATCTTAGTCTATATTTCTTTTATTATAAATAAAACATCCTAAATGTATATTCAACACAAGAAAAATTAATCTCATACATAATTTTTCACTATATTCGACTATCATAATGAAATTATTGTTGATTAAGTGTTAATGTTGGTTCATAAGTTATTGATCTTGGCTCAAAATTTTGGCTCCCTAAAACTTTGATCAAGGTGCATTTTCTAGTGTTGGTTAAAGAGCACTAATCAATATATGCCAGTTTTGATTAAGTGGTTAAACGAAAATGCAGTTTTTGAAAATTCTTGGATTTTGATGGTGCAAATGGAATTCTGTGTTTTGAGTCTAGTATTCATATCAAAGCTTTGAGCTAAGTCTTTTATTCATTGAAAATTTCCTGAGTTTTAACTTTCCTTATTTATGTTGAAAAAGAAGTTATAATTCTCTTCTTCATATTTGAAGGACTTTCTTCTTCCTCAACAAGTTTTAGTTGTTGAACTGTTAGACATCTCACTTGTTTCATATGGAATTTAAGAATGCAAAATAAATGACTATGTGTAGCATCGTGCGATGAAGATTTCTTTAAACATGTTTTTAAAGTCAAGAAATAAAAATACAAAATTACGAAAAGAATTACATAAGATTAAATGGATATCGAATTAGCTTTCATTCATCTCATGTGTGATATTTAAATCAAAAGTAAAATGAAATATATGATTCAAAATTTATTTTGAAGTTTAAACTCTTTTAATTATGTTTTTTTGTAAAAACCTAGATGATCTAATATAAGACCGTCTAAACATGTTAAAGAACCCTAACTAGTTGTGTTTTGATGATAATAAATACAGCTACGTATTTAACATATTAATTAAATACAAGTTTAATTGTATACCTTACATATAATTAATAATATATGAATATAACATTGTCTAACAAGTATAGGAAGTCAATACAGGAAACCACTTAAAATCACTATTAATTCTATCAAAAAAAGGTATCTCACAAATAAATACATTACACGTTTTTTCTATAAGATTCTCATGTACCCAAACCAATGTTTAATTCACTTATATATTGTAAATATATCATAATATTAAAAAAATTATTTTAACTAATTTTACAAAGACATAATTGAAATATTTCTTAATATGCAACATATAATTATTCCATCCCATATATGTGAAGGAAATATGTTTTGTATATATAATTAGGATATGAAGATTCATATAATAAAATATATAGGATGCTGAACTATGAATATACAAATTAGAAAAACTTGTAATCCTTCACTTTATCAAGTTAGGATGTCAAGTTTTATTATTATTCTCTTTGTGGGGTTATTGTTGTAGGTTATTCACTTTATTTATGTTTTTATTAAAAAGTGATAATTAATTACTTGTGTGTTTAGTTTTAGAAAGAGATTAAAATGAAATAGTCAGAAGTAGCTTTGTATACTCATTATTTTAATTCATTTGATTAAATTGGAATCATTTAAAAGTGTCTTAAAGGAGAATTAAATATAATATAGATTTGCAGTGAATTACTGAAAATAGTTAAATATAAATCCACTAATTAAGATAAACTAGTATAAAGTGTTTACTTTTCATTCAAGTTCTATTTTTGTGTATATAATCGGTCATCGAATCATCTATTACTGAGTGAAAAAGTCTCAAAATCTATTCAAAAATCTTTTTCTAAAGTCAACCTTTTACTTCATTCAACTTAGTTCCACTCATTTTAAGTTGTTTTAATTCCTTTCTTGCATGGGAATATTTTAATTGTTTTTCTTTTTTGTGTTGTCTTACAAGGATATGGTGGTAGTTCTAAATTCATTATTTAGAATTAGTTAGTTTTTAAAATATTTTTCTCCTTGTTAAATTCTTAGTTATATAATTTCATTTACTCTATCTTGTTCAGTTCAATTCTTGCTATAATTCAAAACTATTTTATTTTATAGTTTCCTTATCGTTCAAATTCCTTATAATCCCTTATGTGTTAGGAAGAAATTCCTTTTTCACTTGAAGTCTAATGTGAAGAATTGAGTTTTAAGAGTTCATCATTAATTATAAAAGTATAAGGGAAATTTGAGCATTGACCTTATTCACCTCCAAAAGTTGAGAGTAATTAAATGAGGAAAAAAATTTAACTGTTCTAACTCTATTTTTTGTATTGGTGTTTTTGTTATTTGCTAAATTTTGTAGATATATATGTCATTTCTCCTAGCAAGGTTTCTATGATGATGGAGTTAGATTAAACTACAAAAGAAAAATAAATAAGAGATGGCCTAAATGATGAACATGATGGATATAAAGTGATGAGTACATGGATAGAATGACTTTTATTACCTTTAAATAAATATAAATGTTTGTTTGTAGAATAAAAATTAATTTGATTGTGATTTTTACATCATAACTTATTTTTTATTGTATTTTCCTTCATTTAAAATAGGTACAAAATAGTAATTTTTGTATTTAGTTCTATTGAGTCTAATAAATATGAGGTATAGATATTGGTAGGGATAGACAAATTATCCCATTTTGAAATCCAATTCATAACAATCTAAATCTATATATGGTGTTTAAGTTCTAAATCTAAATTTTTAGATTTTGAATCTAATAAATTTATTTGGATTTGAATTTTAAAAATTCAAATCTCATTCCATTTAAATGGATTTCAATTAAATTTAAATTGAATTATTTTTTAGATTTTGAAAATTCAAAATCGAAGTATGTCAAGGTTTCTAACTACTTAGGGTTAGAGCAAGTCATTCCTAGTTTAAGGGTTAACCTTATTCATCGTCGATCAAGACTCGAGTCAAGTAGTTCTTGAATGAGGATCGTGTCGAGTCATTCTTGACCAAGCTTACCATGATGGAAATTCAACCAAGACGTCCTTGCCCGAATCATCATTTGCTGAGGGTTAACCTAATTTGTCCCTGATCAAGATTCAACACAGGTAGTCTTCGACCGAAATTTGGCCAAGATGGCCTTGCAAGAAATTTCGTTGAGTTTGTCCATGTCAAAAATTCAAATAAGTCGACTCCAAAGGAATTTGGCCAAGTCAACGATGGTTGAAATTTAGCCGAGTCTACACCGACCAAAACTTGGATGAGTTAGCTCGACTAAAAGTTCGGCCAAGTCGACACCAACAAAAATTTGGTTGAGATTTCCCAACCAGAAATTATGTCGAGTCAACTCTAGATGAATTTGGTTGAGTCGGTATTGACTGAAATTCGATCGAGTCTACACTGACCAAAATTTGATTAAGTTAGTCCTAACAAAAATTCAATCGAATCAACCATGATTGATCAAAATTTGACCGAATCAATCCTAACTGAAATTCAACTAATTTAACACTTGTGAAAATTCAACTGAGTCAACATAGTCAAAAATTTAATTGAGTCTACCTCAATCAAAATTTGACCTAATCGGCTCGGAATGAATGTCCAAAACTGATCTTCAATTGAGTCAACATTAATCGAAATTCGATAGAATGAATTCCAATTAAAATTCAATCAAGTCAACTCCACCATAAATTCAACCCATTCAATACTTTGCAAAATTCCACTGACTTGGCATACGAAGAAATTGCATTTCCATCATTTTTCTATAGTTTTAGTGCTTTTAACTCATTTCCTTCTGCACAGTATATAACCATTTTTCCATCATCAGACATAAATGGGCTGTTAAATTTATGTAGTTTTGTATATTAAAACTTTTCACAAGTGTTTGGTATTTTATTCGTATATTCCATTTGAATGTATCTTTGAAAAGTTTGTTATATTGTTTTAGACCAGTTGAGTGTTTGAGTGAACTCGCTCACTTTATGAACTTTTTTTAGTGAAAAACCTAAAAACTTTTGAGTAAAAACATTTAGGAGAGTGACGAGGAATTTAAACTCTACAATATATTTTTTTTTTTTCTTTTGTTGCTTTCTCATTTTTGTATAAGATGTTTTCAATTCTCCCATGAACCCCAAGAAGGTCAAGATGAACTTACAATTGAAAGGACCATCAATTTGATCTTGAAAGATACATGAAAATAAATCAATAACCCCAAATGGAATATGAAAGATATAAACAAATATGAATAAATAAATTATTAGAAAGAAAAGAAAGAAGAAAACTTCACCGAGAGAGATAGAAGGATAAGAAAATATTTCAAAACTCTTATTATAAACATACAGCAGATTTTGAAAATTAGGGAAAACATACATATAAAGAGATATCATATCAAGCTCAAAAGTTAAAACTACATAACATCATAAATAAAATGTTAAAAGAAAAAGAAAACATGAAAAAGGCTTGAAGCTAGGATAAATGTCTTGTAATTTTTGTTTTTGGGACTTGCCATTTTTTCTAAATTTTTTTTATTAGGTCTTTATTGAGTCTTTATTTGTTTTTTATAATTCTTGTAATTAGAAATTTTTAAAGAAATATTTTTTTAAGAGGTTTATTGATTAGTCTTATTAGTGATTAGACCCTTAAGTACAAAGTCAGTAATATATAATTTTTTGTAGACTCTTGAAGTCATAATTGCTCATTTAATAATTTTGAATAATTTTCTTGAATCAGAATTTTCTCTAAGTTCTTAACTAAATTTTTTTCTAAGTTCTTATAACTAGAATTTTTTTGTCCCTATATATGTAAATTTCCTATACAAAGTGACAAATAAAGAGAACAAGAAGAAGAAAAGGATTTGGGTAAAGAAGATAAAAGAAGATGAATTACATTTAAAATCATCATCTAGTAAAATTGTTGAAAAAAAAGTCTTTAAAGAGAATATTTACTTTATGCATTTGTATTGCTATATATGGTGTAACAATTGTATTTTATATATTTCACATAGATAAAAAAAAACACAACTCTTTTAAAAATGTTGTAATATCAATATAGCTTTTAACAATAATGTCGAAAGTGACTTTTAGTATCTGGTAAGGCTATAATTGATATTGAAAGTGACTTTCAACTATACCACTATACACTATTAAATATCAATTTCTAGAATTGATGTTGAAAAGTTTATATAGAAAATGTTAAACAGGTTTTCTGTAGTAGTTATTTGATATGAATCATGAAAAACTATAGAAAAATTAACGAGGATGTCACCAAAAAAGATGTAAGTGGGATGACTAAAATGTTATTTGTGATTGTAAGATACATGTAAGTGTAATATAATAAAAAAGGCTATGTTGTTGTGTATGTCAGTTTCAATTATGCAAAACCAGAGATTCTTTGGATCAACTTTGTTTTGAACTCATCTCTTTATTTATTTATCCTCTAAATGAAAATTCAAATATAAATTTAAGTCTTACGTTAAATAAAGACCAGAAAGTTAAATACTTTATGAAATAAGATTTATAAATTTATTATTTTAAAGTTTTTATCAGAAATGATGTTACTTTTTTATATATAAGTTGTAATCCGGTTTTTCTGGTGTTTTATCTCATTCGGGGAATCTCTCTCGAAAGATTCAATATATGAAGTTCTTTTATCTTGTTTTTATCTTGCATGAAGCAAACTTATTGTCAAGCTTAGGGGAAATGCAGATACCAAACCTTAAACTATAAACAATCTTATTATTCATGTTGGAAGTTTATCGATTAGAGATAAGATCAAATTATAATTATAAGTGAAGTATAAATCTTATTTTATAAAATTAAGTTAGATTTAAAGAATTATTGTATGTTATCTTAGAGCTATCATAACTATACATTCAAGTGAGAAGTGTTGGAAGATGTGCAAACAATTAACTTGGATAATTTTTAATATGTAAAAGGAATGTTTTGAAAAGAATTTACCCTATTGTTGGACGATGACTGGGTTCAGGATGTAGTAACCATAAGCAAAATGAAGCTTCTTTAGGCCACTTTAGAAGTAACTGTGGAGGAAGAACTCTATTTCTAAGGCTTGACATGGTTCTGCTCTTTTCTTCTGTTCTGCTGAGAGGACAAAATAGCTGCTCAGAAGTAAGACGCTCAAGTTAGAATAAATTGAAATAGAAAATCTGCACAGAGAATCTTTGAAAACTTTATCTTACTTTCGTATTGAAAAAACAAGAAAAAACAGATAAAATACACCGAACTAAAGTGTAGAACTCAAAAAAGATTGGGCATATTTATGTTGTGAACCTCGAAAAGTAGAACTCCTAGCTGGAAAATGTCTGAAGCACAGGAACTTACAGCACCAGCAACCTCTTCAGGACTAGTATACCAACTGAATTCCATCACCAGTTCTTGTTTTATTGCAAACAATTGCTTCTTTCCTGCAACTTCCTCATCCTTTCCTTCTATGTCTTCCATTAATGATGTAGGTGGCACAAACACCACACTTGACAAAGAAGCTATTGAAGTCTTGGCAGGCACAAAATCATCACTTCCCAAACATCTCTGCTGATGCATATCACAGCTAGGTGTGAGTGTTGGAGTTTTAATCTCAGAATCTTCTTCTGGAGTATCTAAGTCAGCATCTGAACAAGTTGCTGGATCCATAGAAGAGGCATGGCTGAAAGATGACATGACAAAGCAAGAGGGCCTCACATTATGAACAGCATTTCCTTGAGAATGAGCCACATGAACAATTTCTACTATTTGCCTAAATATGTTCAAGCATTCACAGAAATTCACTGATCGTTGAGGATTATCTAACCATTGCCTCAAACTCATATCACCCATTCTATACCACAAACAAAAGAGTCATCATCAATACACCCGAAATCTTTATGCTGATCTCTTTCAGCAAAAACAACCTTGTCTATTAGGTGTTTGAAGTTAATCCTGTGATAATGCCTCACAAGAGAAGGGCCTTTTTCAGGAGAATAAGGGCCACTAAAACAATTTAAGGCCCTTGACCTGAAAACCTTATACCCAGAAGAATCCTTCATTTTCATTCATTATTAATGAAGAGTTGCATGAAGGCAAAGGAACACAGGTCCAAGGTGTACACTGTAGTTTGCCCAAGATGTTTCTCACACTTGCACCAACTTCACCATCAGATCATGACTCAACTGCATTCCAGTGGTTCCAAGAGTGCCACATAGACACTCTAGAATATAGGCCAATTTCAAGGTTAATTTCTCAGCCTGATGCCACACCATGCATTGACAATTTCCTGCACAGTTACGAGCGTTAATTCACAAACTTCATCAGCATGCAATTCATCCTGATAAATATAAAGCAATTCAACAGAAGTCAAAAAGAAACCTTTACACAAGAAAGAACATTCAAGAATATTACATAACTCAACAAAAAAAAAAAAAAAACATACACTTTTTCTTGAAAATTCTGTCGGATTTCTCAATTATAAGCATCACAATTTTCTCATTGTTTCCAAATGTCCAGCAGATATGGTAGGGTTTTAAAAACACATAGACGGAGAGAGAGAGAGTTTATGGACAGTGTTTCCAATAGACCCAGATAAATCTTTCTACTAGAACAACACACTTTCAAAGGATTGTTTATATAAAATGAAAAGAAAACTAGAAGAAACAACACCTACCCATGTGAGAATATTATTACATATAGTCACTTATTTCATTGATTCATAAAATTTAAACAAAATTAACAAAATTAAATATTTTGTATTATTATTGTAACAAAAATTAAATATATCGACCAATTATTTATCCTTTGAAATATTATGAAACAGTAGCTTTAAAAATTAACATGTTTAAATAATTTAATTTTAACTACATTTTATCACATTAATTATTTCATTTAGTTATGTCAGATTTTACAGTGAATTTCAATTTTAAAATAGGCACGATGGTCTCTTGAAGGAAAAAAGTCGTGATTTTATAAAATAATGCAATTTCAAGAGTAAAATTGCGTTAAAATTTACTTTTTCAAAATATTCTATTCTTAATAAACGGTGATTTTATCGAATGAAGAGCATCGTACATAGTTACGGAACGATTCAAAAGAAAACAAGCTTTTAAGTAAACGACGATGACCACGTCTTACTATTTATTGATTCGTATATTTAAAATAGTCTAACTATAAGTTGTTATACAAGTTATTATAAAATTATTGTCAACAAAAATTGTTAAAGATACATTTTTTTTTTATGTAAAATATGAAAAAGAAAATGTAGTTTTGTTTTGTAACCTAAGTTCAACGTTGGGTCATCGGTCAATTAGTTATTAATTTTCTTTGCTATCTTTCAGGTTTGCTTTGTTACGCATCACGAGCATGCGCTCTTGAGGCTATTGGTTATCTTTTCTTTCAACGACGTGGCATTACTATAGCCTCTCCTCTCACCAATGTTCAACAATAAAAAATTGACAAAAAATTTAAATATTAATAAATTAATGCACATATTAATTGATTTAATAACCCAAAAAAATTGCTTTATTCGAAGGTGTACCAGTGGAGAATATTTTATTTTATTAAGATCTTGTGCTATGTGACCAAATACAATGCTAGGTAGGATGATCAAATTTGGAAAAAATCATACACTAACGGGACCACCAAGAATGGCAAAAATAGTAAAGAAACTTTTTTCGATTAATATAATCACCATTTCATATCGACACAGGAATAAAATGATTCTAAAAAAAGAAATTTTATATTTATAAAATAAAAATAAAAAGATTTAATCATTTAGATAAATCATTTACTGTTTTTTTGTTTCAATTGGATCTTATTTTTAAAAAATTGAAACAATTAGTTTTTTGTTGTTAGTTCTGTACTAATATCATTAAAAAGAGTGTATCACTGTTTGTAGTTGTTTTTTTGAATTTTTTAAATATTTTTTAATTATTTTTATTTTTATTTTTTATATTTTTAATTTGAAAAATAAAAAATTTGCCATGTGTCAACCTGACATTGTGTCATGTGACAATGATAGTGTTACGTGGTACTAATAGTGCCACCTTTCACTATTAGTCCATGTGTTATTCCATTTGTCTCAATTTGGTTCTTATATTTTTATTTTGTTTTAATTTGGTCCCTGTATTTTTTATTTTTTCTAATTCGTAGAATGTTTTTTGCAAAGCTTCTTGCTCAGAAAGATCGTACAAGCTATTTGTGTGAAAATGCATTGTATTCCACAACATAGACCTGAGTTTGACTGAGCTACTTATAAAGGTTATGAAGCCTATATGGAAGTTAACTCTGTGCCTAACGATCATCTCTCGTGGAAGCCTATATAAAGATGCCTCGCAAAAGAACGAGAAAGATGAGCAAAGAAGAAGAGAGGAAAAGAAGAGAAAGGAGAAATATCATTGCATTATTACCTTTGTGCTTTATCCTCAAGATCTATCAAGAACTAATTTCGTCCGCGTAAATAAATTCATTTTAAAAAAATATAAAATTATAAAATTATTTTTTTAATTAATGGTAAAAAAAAGAAAACAGAGAAAGGACGAAATAAAATTTCTATAAATTTTCAAACTTTAGTTTAAGCATAAAAATGAATAAATAAATATAATAACAAAAGTGATAATAAAATAAAATAGCCTATTTTGATTTTAATCTTTTTTAGGAGCCCTACAGTCTAAGGTTTGTATCCTCACCCCACTCTTTACTTTTTACCCCTCACTAAGACCTATCAAGAGAAAATATTTCAAAATCACTGATTTTGATTCTATAGGAGGATTAGAGACAATGTTTCTATTAATAATTAAAATCAATATCTAGATATTATCCCATGATTTGTTGCATCAGATTTTTCAAATTAATTAAAGGCAATATATATGGTAATAACTAGAATCAGTATCTTGGATATTACATTATGATTTGATTGTCATAATATGTCACTGTCAACACCAATTCCTTCCCTATATAGTTAATTTGTAATTAAGACTAAGATTATAATTGCATTACAACATGTGTATATAAATATGAAACTCATGAAAAGAAGAGGGCACAAAAAAAAAATTGGGAGATACATAGAGAGACATAGAGAGAGAGGCTAGAAGAAAATAGAGAAAGGAATAAGCTCTCGCATAAAACGGGCTTTGCTAACCACAATTGTTGAAGGAGCTTCCATCATTTGATATCTAGAGCTATGGTCACTTTCCTTGGAGGTCTACAAGAGATAAGTGTTTTAGTTCTTACCCATTTTTGTGTTGTTTGTTCCTTACTATTTTGTGTTGTCTCATATGATCCACCATGTCTTGTTTGTTGTTTTGATCCATGTATATGTTCCATCTGTTTTGAAATTTTGATTGTTCTTCTTGAATCATCGATGCTTATGTTCCATGATTTCCTTTGTCTATATGAATATGTGCAGAATTTGGTGTCATTTGTCATGGATATTATTTATGTTTTTAAGTCTTTTTCTTTGATTTTATGATCCTATAAGTTTTATCCAAGTCTTGTGAATCCAAAATTTCATTAATTCCATGTTAGCCATTTTATTTTCATTTTGCAAAAGTTGAAAAACCTTTGGATGTGTGCATCACTTTATTGGTTAGATTTTATGCGCCAATGTTTGTGTTTTTTGTGGGTGGGATGCTTGTGTTCATGCTTGTTTTTAGTTCCTAAACAAGTTTTTAGTATTAGGTTTCTATGGAGTCTTTTTGAAGTTGCCAAAATACAAATTGATTCCTTAGGATTCTCTATTTGTTTGATTGTCCTTAGCCTTGTTCATAGGTACAAAAATACAAGATTATATGTTGGTTGTTGTTGTTTCAAAATTGATATAAAGAAAATATAAGTTCCCTCTACAAAACGTAAAGAAAAAGAAGAAAAGAAAAGGAACAAAAGAAGTGAAAAAGAGTCAAAAGAATGTGTTACAACAACTAGAAAACCTATTTTGAACTTACATTTGGTATTGCTTGTGATTACCGTAAGCATCCCTTCCCTTGGCTAAGCATATTACATCTTTAATTCTTTAGTTTGTTTTGGTTTTCTTCATCTATTCTAAAACCATTCTTTAGGACTTTTCTTTTGAGTGCCTACTTGATTTTTGTGCCATATTTCTAGTTTTTAATTTTCTTGGTTTTCCTTACATCTTGTCTTCTCTATTTTCATTTGAGTTTAGCTTCCAAATTTTTCTTTGTTGATTTCTTTCTCGGCCTCTTGAAGTGCTTGAAACATCTTGTAGTTAGTGCTTCGTCTTTGTAGTTTGATGAATTTTGTAGATAACATCTTTAAGGTTGAAGAAAAACTAGTAAAGAAGGCTCCTCTGGACTTGGAAAAGAGAGGACACTCACGAAAATTGAAAGAGAAATACAAAAAGAGGACAAACACTTCAAAAGGACAAAATCAATACAATTGTGCATTGCTTTAGTTGTTCTATGTCACAAAATTTTGTGTAACCTTTTTGTTTCATTTGATTTGTAATTTTGGTTCAATTTTCTTTGCTTGGTGTCTTGAGAAAATGTCATTGGTACAATATCATCTCCATAGCTAAAGTTGTGTAATAGCTTTTCACTATGAAAAGTGAAGGTGTGTTAAGGGACTCCAAAGTGTCACTTGCATCTTCATATTATGGTCATTAGTTACTTGCATTTTTAAATATCATTTACATCTCAATTACTCTTTTTTTATGCTTTGCTTTGTTTCTTTTTTAAGTCTATGGGATACATAGGAGTGTTTGTAGCATCTTAGATAAACCTTTCTTTGGTTTAGGAGCATCTTTGCATTTGGATTCAACTAAAGTGTTTTGCAAGTCTTTTACCTAGAAGCTTAGGTAAGGGTAATCTAAGAAAACATTGTCTAAGAAGGACTTGATTTCTAAGCTTGTCCATTTTGACTCACCTCTCCTTCCTGGGAGCTACTTGGAGCATCCTTACTCTATTATTTCTTTCAAGAAATCCTTCATCCAAAAAGAAAAGACTTCAATTGTGAAAACATTTTTCATTCATAGTTATGAAGTTCATTTAAAAACCTTTGTGAAAATCTTTCTTCTTTACAACATGAGTTGTTATTCACATTACTATAGTTTGCATGCTAGTTTTTGGGATCATTATCGTTTGCATTATAGGTATAGTGATGCTGAGTTTCATTTAAGAGCTAAGAATGACATTCCACATTCTGGTATTGAAGTTGATCTAGTGTCATACTTAGCTTGGGAAAAATAGTTTGAAAAACTTTGTCCATTCATTATTAACTGCAATAAGTTTCTTATAGTTTGATTGTATTTTTCTAAGTTTATAGAGCATGCATGTGATTGGTGGAATCAAAGACAATATGGTGTTCAAAGTGGTAGGAAATCACCAATTAGAGATTGGAATGGTCTAAGAGCATGCATGAGAAGAAAATTTCTTCCAGCGTCTTTCAAGAAAAATCAATAGCTTAAACATGAAAAAAGAGAACTCGTGGTGAGAGATAGAGAAAGT
Source organism: Vigna reflexopilosa (assembly GCA_027742785.1). Taxonomy (NCBI): domain Eukaryota; kingdom Viridiplantae; phylum Streptophyta; class Magnoliopsida; order Fabales; family Fabaceae; genus Vigna; species Vigna reflexopilosa. The sequence continues at coordinate 29,688,649 of CM050925.1, read as the reverse complement.
AGTAGAAGTGAAAAATCGTTATTTCATAAAGAGAAGGACTTTATAGAGAAAGTTGAGAAGATCTTGAGGGATAAGGAGATAAGAGATATTGAAATAAAGAAAGAGGAGAAAATACAACTATCTAGACGAGCAAGAGAAGAAGAGGAGCATATGCACCTAGCTACGAAAAAACAAGAGAAAAAATCTCTACTAGCTAGAGAAAAGGAAATTATAAGAGTTAGGGAGGAGAGAAAAAAGAGAGAGAAAGAATAAAATGAGAGAAGAGAGAGGGAGGAGAAACAAAAGAAAGAAAATAAGAGATTGAGAGAAGAGAAAATGACAAGAAAGAAATCTTACCCAAAGAAGAAGTCACATCTTGCCTTTCCTTCCTCAAATCACATCTTGCCTCTTTTTCCGTCCAATCACATGCAAGGAAGCCTTTCTCCAAGTACCCCGAGGCTTTAAGCAAGCCAAAAACAAGATGGATCACGTCTCCTGCAAGCCCAACTTAAGAAACAAGCCCAAAACTCATTGAAGACATCATCTTGTCAACTTTGACTTTTGCTGACTATTAACCTTCTCCATAGAGCTCTAAATGAGAAGATTCTTTTTTTTAGAAACTAGACTAAAAGAGTTTTCCATTGACTATAAGCATGTATCTTTTGGACCTCTGATCTGGTTCTAGTTGAACTTTGAAAATCGTTGACGTGAAATCAAGTCTAGAAATGACAAGATATATTAGCCAAAATACAAGGTCCAAAACAAACACTTATGTACATATTTATAAGGCTTAAGAGAACAAGTTTCAAAACACCATCTTCCACAAGAGTGGAAGTCCTTGAAGTTCTTGAAGTCTTTCTTCTTCTTCCATTCTCCTAGCCATAGCTTAAGTTGTAGGTACCTAGATGGATCTTCATCAAGCTCCCAGGATGGTTTCCATCACCCTAGCTCTCTGGTTCTATATGAAAGAAGATGTCCCTTCCTGCACACAATTTTAATTACTTACACCTCACTACTCTTTTCTTTATTTTATTTTATTTGGCCCTTTAATTACTTCCAGCCCTTTTTTTTTACCCCTCTCATAGTTTTTTCTTAGGCTTATTGCCTTACCTTACTACACCTTGTTCTCTCACTCTGCAACTCTTTTCTTTATTTTATATTATTAGGCCCTTGATTACCTACATGCCTTTTCAATATTTGCATTCCTCCTAGTTTTTGTTTGGGTTTCTAGGCTTACTTCCTGCATCCCATTTTCTTTGCCTACGCCTCTTTTATTTTATTAAGCCATTTTATTACATGCACCCCTTTTAATATTTTCACCCCTTCCTTTTTTTAAGAGTCTTTTCCTGCTTTCTACACCTCTATTATGACGCTCTTTATTATCTTATGTGTTTACCATTTTTAATAAAAACAATAAATTATAAAAAAAAGATTTTTTTTCATATTCATAAAGGTATGAGCACTCGTGTGATCATCTGCAATGTCCTAGTGCTTAATAACCTTTCTTTTTCTAAATAATTAAATATTGCTTTAAAGGTATAAGCACTTGTGTGATCGTTTGCATCGTCCTATTGCTTAATAACCTTTCTTTTTCTAAATTACTAAATATTGCTTTAAAGGTATAAGCACTTGTGTGATCGTTTGCATCGTCCTATTGCTTAATAACCTTTCTTTTTCTAAATTACTAAATATTGCTTTAAAGGTATGAGTACTCATGTGATCATCCGCATCGTCCTAGTACTTATTATTTCTTTCTTTTTTAGTTTGTCGTCCCGTCGCGATCCCGATTGCGACAAGATCATAATGTCAACAAGTTCCATTCAGAAAAAAGAACAAAAGAGCTATAATTGAATATCTTCTTTAAGGCCTATCTTCGTGCTCATAATGTATAACACTCACTTAGAAAGTGAAAATAGAGAAAACAAGATAGAAACTATAGAAAAAGCACTTTGCTAAAAGCTCACATCATGTAAACCTTTCGATTAGAAAGAAAGTGAGAGCGATTAGAAGATTTCAAACATATTTTGTATTACTCATATATACTCTCTAAGAGAGTTGTTTCTAACTTGTAAGAAAACCCTTGAAAACCAGGAGTGGTGATAATACTTGGATACCAGTAGTGGTCATAATACTTGGAACTAGGATTTAGAATAATCTGACTAGTCAGGGTTGACTAGGGGAACCAGGAATGGTTTAGAATACTTGGACCAGTCAGGATTGACTACGGAAACTAGGAGTATTTCAGAATACTCAGACTAGTTTTGATTGACTAGGGGGACTAGAAGTGGTCAATAATACTGGTAACCATGAGTGGGTTATGCTTGTTTGTAATCTTGTATAAGATTAGTGAAACTCCTTAAGATTTCATAAGGGAGATTGGACATAGCTCAGGTTGAGTGAATTAGTATAAAATTTGCATTTGTCATTGTCTCTTTTATTCAAAATATTTTCCTTAAACACTTTATTATTTATGCATTCACCTAACCTTCATTTCAGACCATCTAACATTTGCAATAAGTCTTTAAGCGTTTATTTGTCAAAAGGTTTTGAAAGCAGTGTTCAACCCCCTGCCCCTTTTCTAGTTTTTTTACACACTTCATTTGGCACATGGAGTTTCATTACTTTTTTCTCCAAAGATATATTTCTAAGTGTCACCACATGTAGAATGTCAAATGTCATCTATATTAAAAAAAATGCACTTCGATACAGAATTATCAATATAATCAAATGATAAGTAGAATAATATTAATTAACGCACTAATAGGTCTTGCCATATCATGTTCCGATGAAGTTTAGACAAATGATCGAATGATGGAGTAAGGATGGATATCTCTTATCACGTGTCAATAATCCTAACTAGGATCTAAAGACGTTTACATTTGGAATGGATGCCACATCGGTGATGACTTCAACAAGGAGGAGTGTATTCTCACCACTAGCTTTTCTAATTAGAGTTGCCTCAATCTAGTGGCTCCTTTGGTGGTCTAGAAGTGGGTACGTCATCCCTTGATGAACTTTGATGCTAACCATATATCTATTAAAATAAATAAAAAATTACAATAGATTAATACGAAACTTATAAAATAACATATAATATATTATTTAACTAAACACATAAAGTTATACACAAATAAGAAATTCATACTTAAAGTTATGGTTTGGTCATATGTATATTCCCTCATTGTGATCTTCCCGAATTGCATGTACATCGTCAACTAAAGGATTATCATCAAAATTTATCGTTGTTTTAAATGGATAGTTGTTAGAATATGAAGTTTAATAAGATTATCTTCATTAACATCAATTTGTTTTTTGCCTTAAAGAGTGATATACCAATTTTCAAACGCAATATCTTTGACATAAAAAACCTAAGATGCTTGATTGTCATCGAGGCCATACTCGAATCAAATTTAATATGCAATTAAAGTGCAGTATAGACTAGGAAATGACTTATAGGTCGTCTCTCAAGGACCAAATATTGGTTCAGTCATTAGATCAAACACTTGGTGGAGGGGTTTTGTGAAGAGATTTTTTGAATGGAAATGAACTAAATTGAACACGAATGCAAACAAATTAAAAACAAGTTGGTGTCTTCATTAATTGCAATGCATTCCAATCACGAATTAACACAATTAAACACTACTCTCGCTCCTAATCTAACACGTATTAACCAACTAAGCGAAGGTTAATTCGCTCTTAAAAAATGAGAATTAAGCAAACACATTACACGAGTCCAATCAAACCTGCACCTACAATCCAATTAACTAAGCAAAAATCAAACATCAATTGGGCAACTAAGCGTATACCCAATTGCGAACACAAACTGATTCACCAACCAAAACAGATTCAAGCTACCATTAGCATAAAATGCAAACAGAAAAATGAAATTAAATTGCACACGAAACTGGACATGTAAACAAAATTGAAAGCAGAATAGAAAACGAAATTGAAAAAAAAAACACAAACTGGAATAGAAAGGGGCAAAATGAAATGCAATGGTAAACAAATTGCAAGAACATAAAACATAAATTGAAGCAAGAGTATAAAACAAAAATGGAATTGGAATTAAAGACAACATAAAAAGGGAAAGGAAAGAAAGAACCTAAAATCCCCAAAGGGGGGGGGTTGGAAAACGTCCAAGCTTGAAACCTAGAGAGAAAACATAAATGAGGAAGAGAGCCATGTCTCAAATCTGATTTGGGGTTTTAAAACCCCCAAATTACAATTATGCCCTTGTAATGGGCTTCTACAAAATATGCCCAAAAATGGGCCCAAAGCTAACCTAAAACGAAATTAAAAAGCAATGTTGATGTGGCAAGTGAAGAAAAACGTGGCAACTCTCTTGATGTCCCAAAATAATATTCCAAATAATTCCCTGCAATTAATAATGAAAATAATTAACCTCAGATAATTCAAGTTAATTAAAATAAGAATTACTGGTCAAATTAAGTCCAAATATCAAAACTGAGGAAATATTAGACAATTAAGCATGATACCCTAATCAAATGTAGTACAATAAGCTAAGTGAATAGTATAAAATATTGATACATCAATGTGCCATGATAAATGGTTTGTCTCAATAACCCACCTTTCAAAAATCAACTAGAGTCGTACCTTATTCATCCGTTTTCACACTACTTTTATTGTCAAACCACTTATATTTGAACACTAGAATAGAAAACATAGTATAATAAACCTTCCATATCTCTTCTATTATACCATATTATGTCATCAATCTAAATACAAGATTTTGATCTTTGGATGGGGAAAATTGTAGCGACTCAGCCTTTAGACTGACTCCATTATTGTGTATTGTGCTTTTATCGTCCAAAGACTTCATATAAAATGTGCAATTACTAATTTTATAACTTGTACAACATACAACATCAAACTTTAATCCATTTGCTATCCATAGCAATGTCTTAGAAGAATGTGAATCTTTCAAAACCTCCGATTTAAACCAGGACATGAGTGTTCTGTTATTCTTCATCAATTGCCATTTCCCTGATTATCTCGAATTGTTGTATGTAAATAAAAAATGGGATCACCTTATTTGTGTTTCTCAATATGTAGAAATGAGCTTGCAACAATTCTTTGCTATCTTTGGCCACCACATTCAAACCTCAGATGCTTTTACTTGTAGAACACCTGTTCAACCATGATCTGTGAGGAACTCCTATCAGATTTGCTTTAGTCATGTACCCTTTCAAAATCTTCATATAACGTTCTGTTGGAAGCAGGATGACTCAGTTTCAACACCAAGAGGGGGGGGGGGTGAATTAGTGAGGTTTAAAAATCAGAGTCTTTTTAAAATATTTTTCACAAAATATAAACCTTTACAAAGTTTCTTGAATCGCAAGTAATAAGAATTATAAGTGCAGCAGAAATATAGACTTGACTGGTTCGGCCTCAATGCCTACATCCAATGTCCTTCCACAACCAGGAAGCCAATGCACTATATTAGTCAAAGTTTTTACAACAAGATTTCTATAGAGACCTCCACATCAAAAGTATAGACAATCTCTTTAACCCTCTAACTAAAAGTATAGGCACTCAGCACAAAGATCTGCAGCAAGATATCCCCTCATCTGCAATCTTCACCCACTTTGAACAATCCTCAAAGTGTCTAGAACTCCAACAGGTCAGCAACAATCTTTCCAAAGATTGATAGAAACATTGATCAAATGAAGAACACCAATTGTGCAGATTTTGATCAACCAGAATGCGCAAGTCACTTCCTCCTTAAGAAACTCTTCCAAGAAAGATATGCTCCGTCTTCTTGATAAGTTCTTAGAGCTTTTTAACACAGAGATCACAAGCTGAAATATCAAATGAAAGTGTTAGAATATCAAAGTCCAAAGTTCTCTGTGATCAACAGAATCACGTCTATTTATAGTTTTCCATAAATCAGATACTCCTGTAGTCGACTATGCCACTAATGAAGTTGACTGTCATCAGACAATTATAACAGTTAAGTCAAATAGCAGCACTCATAACAACCAAATTGATTTCACATTTAATACAGTTGACTTTCATTTAATGCTTTAACAGACAATTGAAATATAGGCGTTGTAAATCAAAAGCATTAACAGAATTTCAAAACAAATAACTAACTAAGTCGAATTCACTGCGCGTGCGGTCAACTTCGACACTTCAACTTAGTTTTGAAATAATTTTCAATGCAAAATAACTAATAGCACTACTTTTGAAGATCTATGCAAAGTCACGAGTTTAAATCGACTTACTTCATAGTGAAGTTGACTTAAAACTTGCAGATTTGCCATACAATATAAGTTGAACAAAGTGCATGTGGTTATCTTTTCTTAAGCATATGTAATGCAATCACAAAAGATGTATCAAGTATAAAATCAGTGAATACGCATACATATATGAGAATCAAGACAGACATGTTCTATAAGATATCATTCATAATAAAGAATTGAACATGTAACACATAACAATACATGTGTTATTAATAATGTGTTGTCATCATAAAAAACCAGAGCACTGTGAGATTAAAAGGTTTAGCTAAACCAGTGCTTCCCTTATCAACAATCTCAACACATTCAATAGACTACATCCATCTCAAGTATACTAGTGCACAAAACTAAATTTCTTTGACTAAATGAACAATCAAATGTATAGTGATATCAAAAAGTGATTGAGGGAAAAAAATATCCATCTAACATAAGATGATAAAAATCCCACCTTGAAGTTCATCTAACTTTATAAGATCAATGAATTTGTTACAAATTGAATCAGCTAGATAATGAAGCAGTCTGTCACTTATTCTCTCATCTACATGTCATCTAAGGTTTTTAGCATATTTCGGATTCGCAAACTACTTTCAAAGTGGAACCATCCTTTTTTATTTGATCATTATCTTCACTGTTATTTTTTTAGCTTGTATCGTGATAACCCACATTCTAAACTTGTTTCCAAACCTTCAAACTCTTTCTTGTATAATATGCAATCATTCAAATATGCATGTATCTTTTTATATTCCATACCCATCGGATAAAAATGTTATTCACATTGTAATTACGAGTGGGTAGTGTTATTCACATCTAGAAGCATTTCATTCAACAATGACAATAATTATGTGAAACTCTTATCAGTCCATCCATTTATCGTCTTCAAATTCATGAGCTTTAACACTACTAACAACCGTGAGAACTTAGTTGAACTGACATACAAAGGAGTATCTACATTAATAGACATTGTCTCTTACACATGGATTTGGGAAAACGCTTCTACACCAGCATTGTGAATCATGTCCTCTATATTGTATTCTTCTAGTCGATCTTCCATCGTGGAATTGAATACATGATCAGTGTGGGAGAGAGTTGGAAAATCTTTTAATTCGTCGTGCCATGTCCATATTGTATAACTTTGGAGGAAACTATCACAAATAAGATATTCCCTAATTTTGGTTTCATTCAACTTTCTCACATTCAAACAGTTGACACAAGGACATCTAAACTTCACTTCATCATCACTTATACCCTTATTACATTGCACAAATTGTATTAATTCTTCTACTATTCTCTCATATTCAACACTGATGCGTGGTGAATTAATGTAATCTCGATTCATACGTATATATTGAAATTGTTCACACAATTTCAATAATCTTGAATGATCACTTCGATCGCTTTTGTATTCAAGGTTTTACCTTATCCCATTCAAGAAGATTCATTTTCTTTATTTTATTGTACATATATAAATTTTAAACAACATATTTTAGTTTAATGTGCTCTTTCCAAACCTTGTACCTAATCTCTAAGTTCTTCCTACCACATACTTAACATGGATCTCTAGGACTTTGTGGGCTTGTAACATGGTTGGGCTGCAAAAGAATTCTTCGTTTTACAAGTTAAATAAAACTCATTGAAAAAGATGAGAAATCAGTGTATATAATGAGTTCATTCATTTTCCTTTTCAGTTATCCTTATGGCTTAACAGATGATTCATTAAATTCTTAGGCACATTGTTTTTCATTTTTCATGCAATTTCTTTTGATCTTTCATAAATTTTTCTTGGTGCTTTATCCATACCCCTTTTTCTTTTTTCATTTTCTGATTTCTAGGCCTTCTTTTTGTATTTTTCAACATATACACTTTGCTCAACCTCTTCTCCATGCATTATGAACCAAACATAATTGAATTCCTCATATTTTTCCAGTACAAGAGGTGGGTAAGATCTGTTTTGGGGTATAGGTAAGTGTAAAGGCTTTAGTGCTAAAAACATATATCCAGATGATACCATAAATGAAACAGACACGTCATCTTAGGATGAAATATCTATACATTTGGTATCTTCAAATTGAAAGAGTTTAGTTGCAAAATGCTACCTAACGGTAAGAAATCAAAAAACATTTTGTTGTTCTGAACAAACATTAAATGACATTAAATGCCAACGTTCGAAAATAACAAAAGTGATAAGAAAAGTCATTTCTACTACATGCACAGTTTACTCTAATTTTGCAGATAAACAATTTTACAAGAATCCATAGTGCTACAAATAAAAAATCAAATGTAGACGTTAAAGACAAAAGAGATAATTATGGAATATTCCTCTCTTGAAGCAAAATCTAAAAACGATATTTTATTTCTAAAGGTTGTTTCTTACAAGTATTGCAATAAAAATTATCTTATATTTGCAAAGCTTATATTTTAAGTCGAGCGTCTAAGCCTTTAAAATAATATCTCACTCGCTTGACAATTACGCCTATGATCTCATCATAGTTTAGTAGTATTAAATTGATCTTATCAACGACAGTGTTATCAAACATCAATTAGGCCTATGATATTAGAGTGTGAGAATTTTTTACTAAATAAGAGAATTATTTACAACAATGCTACTAATCATATTTAACTTTGACTTTTTTCAATACTAACATTAAACGATAGACGTGGAAGTCTTATTTAACACTAGTGAATATTTCAACAAAATTAGGAAAGAAAATACTTTCCATTTCAAAAGAAATATTATGAGAAACTACTGAAATGTGAACCTAGAGGCCTAGCACCATGAAATAGATATGAATTAGTGAGATGAGATATTCTTAATATAGAATCACAAAGAAATAGAACAAACAATGATTAAAGTAAACAAGAATTTATTGTGTTAAAAAATATCATAAGAAAGAAATGTTTTGTTTCGGTATAATGAGGACCGAGAACACGCTACTCCGCTCCTTCTTTCTTTGCTCTGAACGTGCTGCTCTTTTCCTGGTGCTGATCGGGGTTGACCTGCATAAAACACTGACGCTTAAGTCAGAATTACTCTAGCATGTTTCTGTAGTTATTGGTTCTGATGTCTAACCTGGTCATGGTCATTAATCTTGTATTTATAGGCTTTGTAAAATGGCCAGCCCATTAACCATCCATTAATGTTGTACATCATTGTGCCTTATAATCTCATATGGACCCACTGTTGACAAGCAAACATCACTTTTTGACTAACTGCTCGATCGGACCAGAAAGTTCAGTAATGCTCCCGTCTTCCTCACCGATCGGCTACTGAGGAGGTAGTACATGTTTCTTAGTTTCTCAACTTCTTTGATATGTGAACAAGTTCTAAAAGGGATGAAATATGAATAGAAAAATTATATAGAAAGAAGAGAAAAAATTTATGAATGAAAAAGGTTAGAAAGAAATGCAAAGAGACTGGATGAAGAAAAATGAGAAGATCACGATTTCCGCATGAGGTCAGCATTTTGTAGGTTTATATCATCTTATGTTGTGCCACCAAGTGGGGGCACAATCATAAAATATCTTCCAATCTTCAATTTCCCATCATAATTTTTCCTCTAATAATTTGTATTAAACGTTTCACATAATTTATATGGTTTACATGGCCAATGCAGAACATTATCCATCTTAGAACATTTGAATTTATGAGAATTAAATATGGAAAAGGAAAAGACATTGAAGACTAACCAATAAAAGAGTGAAACGACAGCAACTCCAATGAAAAGTCAGAACTTTTGGATGCACACATGTGTTGGTAGTTCTACCAACAGACCCAATGCACTTTGTGTAGTTTGAAATGAGAGGTGTAGGATAAACAAATCCATAAAATTATTTTAGCTTTATTACTCTATTGTTTTTTTATTAATCTAATATCTATTATAAATCTAAATAATTTATATTAGAACTAAATTCATGTGTATGTATATTCTATTTAAAAGAATATCAGTTTAACTTTTTATGAATCAAAATTCAAATAATTGAAATGAAATTCAAATTCACATATTCTAAAAAAAAGACATTTTAAATATTTATAAATATATTTGGTATTGATTTTATAACCGTATGTTTTAAAAAAGTAAATGTTAGCTCAAAATAATTTAAAATTATAGACAATAAATATGCTTAACAAACATCATACTCTATTTAATGTGACATTAGATAAAATGATATAATGAAATAAAAAAGTGATGATACTTTATAAGAATCCAATAAATTGTTTAAGAGTTTAAGAGTGTAAGTGGTATAATTGAAATAAAATATTAATATTTTATTATTTAAGTATAAAATTTATAAATTAAAAAAATCACTATTCAAACTTTAAGACAAATCATCATCTTTAAAAACACTATTTTTACTCTTTTTATCTTATGTTTCGATCTATGAAAAATTTACTTATTCTTTTGTAGATCAAAGTCCACATTAGAAATTATAGTGGAGAATAGAGTAAGCATACTCAATCAAACTTTCTTTTTGTCCCATTCTCTTAAGTTGGTGTAGAGGGATTAGATATTTTTCATGTGTATCTTAGGATAAAGATAAATATTTGTTAATCTAAGATCATAAGAGTGTGTTTAGATAATTAATTAGAGTATTGTGTACATGTTTATTTTATTGTGAAAGCAATGAAATTAGGAGTTTCAAGTTTTAATAGGTAAGATAAGATAATCACTACAAAAGTTATAGGTATTACTAATAATTGTAACATGTCAAATAACATAAATATTTTTTGACGAAATTTCGAGGAACAAAAATTCGTCACTAATAATGCAATCGATAATATTGATAGAATGTGAATTCATAATTTATTACAAACACATATATTTGTTAATATATTCACAAATAATTACCGATATATATATATATATATATATATATATATATATATATATATATATTTATATATATTTGTCGTTAAATATGATGCATGTTTATAGGATAATGAGTTATGTTTTTCTACACTCAAATAATAGACATAACAATATTTATCACAAACTAACATGCCAATATCTAATAAATTTGATGTTACTTTAGGATATATGATCTAGATGTGAAGGTGCATAATATTTGATTTTATAGGAATTATGTGTTGTTTAAATATAAATGTTGTGTTCCATATTGAAATCGTTAAACTTATAATTTTGGCAGATGAAAAGATATAAATGTTGATAGCTTACACCTTAATTATGATTTTGATATTTAAAAAGTCATGAGAAGTATTGAGTTTTGTTGTAAATTGTTTCAGGTTTAAATATTTATGAAAGTGGTTCATCAAAATTGGTTGTTTGACTTTGATCTTGATTAGATTTAAGTTTTAAAAGGTTTAGAGATATATTTTTGATTTATGAGTTAAATAAGAGTACAAGTTATATCTAAGCAAATTAAAATCATGTTCATATTTTAAGTTATATAAAAAGTACAAATTATTATATTGATTTTTTTGTAAAGGTTTGAAAATAATTTGATCATGTTAACTGGTTCTCTAGTATTTTTGCTTAAGCAACAAATTTTCACTTCAGAAAAAAAAAATAATAGTTAATCTCAACTCTATTTTGCTTAGGTGAAAATGAAGTAGGAAATTTTTCTATCTATCAGTCTTATTTTTATTCAAGTGAAGAATTTTTTACTTAAAAGAAAATAGTATTACAACTTTTTGAGACTAGACAAACCCTTTTAGATTAAAGTGCTTTGATGATAACAACTATTATTGCAATTGAAGTAGGTAGACGTCATAACTATTTGATCATTATTATGTTTAGTCTAATTGATTTATACAAGTTAAAACATATTGAAACTCATTAGATGAAGGGAAAATGAATAGACCAGACAACATAGTACTGGAAGATATCATTTAACTGATAAGAAGAGTATATATTCATTAGACACTAGATTCATCAAACGCGTTGTCTTGATCATATTATGGATAAGTTGTTTTTATCTTATTATTGCTCTTTTAACATTAACTTAGTTTTAATATTATTTGAAAGCAATATTAAATTGTTTGAAATGGTTAAACTAATTGTTGATGTCAAAATATTTTTATCGAGTCACATTACTTAAGATTTACTTTTGATAAATATATTCTGAAGAAAAAAATACTTTTAAATTAAATAAAAAATTTATATTTTGTGAATAACAATTAAATTGATCTTAACTAATAATATAAATTATTATAAGATTAATGAGTTTTTTCTAAATATGTTGCTCAAGTTTTTTTTTGTAGAAAATTTGAATGTTGGAGAGAAGAGCAAAACTAAAGAATTCTAAATCAAGCCTTTTCTGATTCAAGAAAAGAAAGAAAAGAATTGGAAGTCTCAGCAAAAAAATCAATTCACAAATTTGTAGAATCAAAGAAAGAATCTATCAAGTCATTCCTTATACAAAACAATCATGAAGATGCTAGTCAAGCAAATTCAAAGTCCTTAATGAGTATCATTTCTAACAACTATAAAAAGGATGACAAGCTAATTGTGAAAAGAAAAAGATGTGCTACAATATGCACTCATGTGATAAAGAGTTATCAAGATCAAGTTTGAAGTAATACTAAGCTTTTAGAGTAAAAAATTAGAGAAAAGAAATCTTGTGTGAAATACAAGTGGGTTGTGTGCTTAAACATTGTAATATTCTTTACTAAGTGAAGTGGTACCCTATGTGCTAAACTTGTATTCTCTTTCTTTGAGAGTATTTTTCTTATCTTATGTAAGACTTTTTAATCTTAGGAGAAGATTAAGGTTATACCTGGAGAGGTTGATTGTGATACTAAAAAATATTAATACTTGTTATACATGGAGAGGTTGATACTTGTGATACTTAGAGATGTTAGAACTTATATTGTTTGGATAGACTACACTCATTGTAAACAAAAGTTAGGGGTGAACAAGTATAAAAGGTCATTTTATGCTTGATTTATTTAGTTTTATTTCAAATTGAACAATATGCAAAAAGAGTTTAGGCTATACTCAAACCTCCCACTCTCCTTTTTATCTGCACTAACACAATTAAACCCTGTATTTACCAAATTTTCACTTAAATAAAAGATTTTTCCCTCAAGCAAAACAATTTTCACTCGAGCAAAACTACTTTCACTCAAGCAAAAATATTTTCACTCAAGCGAAAATATTTTCATTCAAGTTAAAGAAAGTATAAAAATAATTTCATTTTCTTTTCTTCTTCTCCATTGTTTGTTTTGTTCCTTTAATTAATTTAAATGTGAATGTTCATTATATATATGTAATATAATATTGGTTATATGTATTTATGTGATGAGTTTTATATGATGAATAGTAAATATAGCTTTTTCAAGGGAGGAAATATTGTATATTGAAATGTTTACGGAATACTGTATTTTGACTCTACTAATATTAAAATTGCACAAAGAAAAATGTCAAATGGTGAGAGTCGATCGGGTTTCTATAACCTATAACCTAATTTTCAATGTGAAAAAGAACTATTTTTTGCATATAATAGGGATTTACCTTGTCACATGAATGAAAAAATGTTTCCATCGTGTAGCTTTATTAAGGTGACAACTTAGTGAAAATGTTGTGACATGTGAATATATATTAATCTAATTCAATGTACATGTCTATTACAAGTAGAGTTAAGTGTCTTTGATGATTATCATCAATAGTATGATATGATTTTCTATGAAAAGAGAAAATTATTTTTAAAAGTTTTAAACAGTAATTTAAATATTTATTTATTTTATCTTGGTTAGTAGCACTTCATAATTAGTATAATGTTATTACATATTTTGTTGAGAGAGTTGATAAGGGAAGCATTGATTTAGCTAAACCTTAATCTCACAGTGTTCTGGTTTTTGATGATGACAACACAATATTAATAACACATGCATTGATATGTGTTACATGTTCAAATCTTTATTGTGTATGTAATCTTGAAGAATTGTGTTGATTTTCGTATATGTATGCATATTCACTTGTTTTCTACTTTTAACATCATTTGTGATTGCATAACATATGTTTCAGAAAAGAAAACCACATGCACTTTGTTGAACTTATATTGTGTGGCAAAACTGCAAGTTTTAAGTCGACTTCATTATGAGTAAGTCGATTAAAACTCCTGACTTTGCACAGATTTTCTAAAACAGTACTGTCAGTAATTCTGCAATGAAAAGATTTTCAAAACTGAATAGAAGTGTTATAGTCGACTGCATGCGTAGGGAATTTGACTTAATTAGTTATGTTTTGAAATTTTGTTAATGCTTATGAACTATAACGGCTATATTTTGATTATGTGTTCAAGCATTAATTGCAAGTCAATTATATTTAATGAGTAATCAATATGGTTGGTTTGACTGCTGCTAATTGTTTTAATTGTTATAACTGTTATAATTGTCTGCTGACAGTCGACTATATTAGTGGCAAAGTCGACTACATGAGCGTCTGTTTTATAGAAAACTATAAATAGACGTGATTCTGTAATTCACAAAAGACTTTGGTTATTCTAACAATTTCATTTTGTTGTTTTAGATTTTGATATCTGTGAAAACGCTCCAAGAACTCATCAAGAAGACCATGGGGATCTTTCTTGGATAGTTGCTTGAAAACAAGGTTGTGCTGAAAGAAAAGTTTGATCAGACTGCACATTTGAGGTGTACTGGAAATTGATCATCTACTTCTCTCAATCTTTGGAAGATTGTTGTTGCCCTGTTGTAACTACAGGAAGAGGACGTGTTGCGTTCTGCGATAACTTTGAGGATTTTTCAAAGTTGACAAAGACTGTAGGAGATGGGATATCTTGTTGCTTTCTTTGGGTGTTGTTTTCCTATATTTTGGTTAGAGGGTTAGAGAGATGTTTTATATTTTGACGTGGTGGTCTCTATAAAAACCTTGTTGTAAAAACCTTGACCATTATAGTGCATTTGCTTCCGGGTACAGGAAGGACACTATATGTAGGCAGTTTGGCCAAACCAGTATAAAAACTGTGTTTGATTTTCTCTATCCCTGAACTCTTTACTTTAAGTTGACTTTACTATCTGCATAGTCAACTTTATTTTTCCACTGCACTGATTTATCTTTTTCCTTGAGATTCAAGAAACTTTTGAAAGGTTTATACTTTGCGAAAAAGATTTGAAAAATACTCTGATTTTATAACCTCACCAATTCACCCTTCTCTTGGTGTTGAAACTAAGCCATTCTTTTTCCAACATATTTAATATGAATTGTCTTTGTATGAAGCTCACATATGCACATAAACAACAAACCTTTATATAAATAAATATTAATTAAAAATAAAAAATTATCATTTCATAGAAGATTTCATTAAAATGTATAAAAACTGCAATGTATCTACTCGGCCTAAGAAATACGTTAAAGAACCTGATCGAACAAATATATGATCAAATATTGGTAGTTTGATTACTTAGTATATTGATATAATAATATCCCCTTATACCATATATCAATAGAATATATGCTTAATCTAGTTAAATAATATATTACTATTATTTTCATGTTAATTTATCATATATCAGGAAAGTGTTTTTTATCTTTTATTTTATAAAAGATTTCATAGAGTCCAAAAATCTTATAAATACATATGGTATTTTTCTACGGAGTACAATCCACATTCTCATACTCACTCATATAGTCATTTATATCCTAAAGCTCTCTTAGTGACCTGAGTGTTAAGACAATATCGTCTATAAGACTAGATTGTCTAAACGTCCTCAAATGTTTTGAAGTTTAACAAAAATAAATAAATGAAATGAGCATATGATAAAGTGTTATCTTTGGAAAAACAATGTAGCTAAAAGATGAGTGGTTTATGAAAAAGCTTTGTGAAATCTAAATACCTTAAGAAAAGCTTTAGTAAACACACAAATACATGAACAAATGCACTACTAAACAGATCCCCTCTTAAATGCGTCAATGAGAGTCTTATTGAAAGCACCAGTGTTATACATTGCTAAGCAATGCTGAAACAAGCCCTCAGTATGTCTTGTTAGATAAAATGTCAAAAGATGTTTTTGGAAGGTACGCTAAAAGTCTTAAACAATGATCCAAAAAACTTGTGTTGAAAGACACCTTGCTAGACGCACTTTTGAACATAACAGAGATAAATTAAAGAAGCATTTTTAGTGAAACCCTTCATAGGCTAGACGATACCCTGTTCCAAACGATTTCTTTCATCCAACGATGAACGGTAAAAAACGTGAAAAACATTTTGTTATTCTGAACACGCATTAAATATCATTAAATGCACAATGTTTAAAAAACAACAAAAGTGATAAGAAAAAAGACATATATGTTTGCATGCATATCTACTCTACTTTGTGCAGATTTCCTATATTACCTGCTCCAACATATACAAATTAGAAGGGGACATTAAAGACAAAGAAGACATTCACGAAATGTTCTCTCTATCAAAATTTGTGCCTGAAAGTTTGTGCAACCTACTTTTGATGAAGAACTAAAAAGTCATGTCTGCTCTAACAAGTTGACTTTAACCATTGGCTGCTACATGCGACAAGGCTAAGAAGATCTGAATATTAAAGCAAAGTACAATCTAACGAACATTTTCTTGAAGCTTATATATTGAAGAATGTCATAGAAAAGAGCAAGAGAATAAGCACACGAACACAAAAGAAAATATCTATGAAGAAAAGAAAAACTCAAGTCCTTAGGTAAGTCCTACGACAACTTCGATCACATCGATAAAATCCTGCGTAGTCTTCCTAGACAATGGAGACCACAAGTTACTACTCTCAAAACATCGAAAAATCTCGATCGCATGAGCTTAGAAGAATTGGTAGAAATTCTAAAGGTGCATGAGCTTAAACTTCAACAGGACGACTCAATCAACAAAGAGAAAAGTATCACTCTTAAAGCCAAAAAAAGACACCTACAAAAGCTCTAAAAACAAACGAATCCTCGAAAGAGTCTAATGATGAACAAGACTTTATGGATGAAAATGAGGAAGAGGAACTCTCATTCATCTTGATGGAGATTGCTTTAAGGATGCTCCTTCAACATAAGATGATCTTCCAAATGAGTTGATGAAGCTTCTTTAAAGGATGAACTCCATATGACCAATGATAGTAGTGCAAGAAAATAAAGAATGAAAAGAATGAAAATGTTGATGTTGAATGGTCTTCGTAGATATCCTTCTAGGAGGTGAAGCCAACCATGAAGGAGAAGGTATGAAGAAGTCTAGAAGAAGACATTTCATAAAGGTGAGAACTAAGGAACAGTAGTCTAGAAATTTTAGCAAAGTAACTTTACATTAAACTAAGTTCTAACAATTACATGAGGGGTGTCTCTCATTTTCAAGGTGAAGGAGAGAGCTAAGGTACAAAAGAGGGGCCTAAGGCATTTAATGGAGGAGCCTAAACATTAATGAGGAGGAGCCTTTAACTAAATATCCTAACATAGTGCAAGAGGCTTCTTGTAACTAACTCCTTCCAAAACGCATTTTAACCCATTTCTAACCCATTTAGGCACCACTTCTTTTCTAAGGACCTATTAGTGCATTCTCCTCTACTTTAAAGGTATCAATCCCTATAAACAAGATTAAACAAAGTTATATGGCCAAATACAAGGCCATATAAACCTATTCATCAAACAACATTACTCTCACATTCAATCAACACCAACAACAATGAAAAACCAAGTCTATTCTATACTACAATGCAATGCTAAATTTATAAGGTAAACTAAACTAAGCAGAATCAACTCATCATAAACAACAATTGAAATTAAGAAATAGATTAAGCTACTTGCAATCAATCAAAAGAACCTAATTAAAAGCTACCTAAACATATTTGAAACTAAATGAATTCATAAAATATACCTAAAATTAGGTAAAATGATAACGGTCTAAAAACCGTTATTTTTATACTTAAATTTGATATCAAAACACACCCTTTATGGCTTAGAATGAGCTTAGAATCAAGTAAAACACTTAGTTGAGTCACATGAGAGTCAAAAGTTGTTTTTAGAGATATTATGTTTGTTTTGCATTGTTTTGCAGGGTTTTGATGAGAATTGAAGACGGAAGTGAAGAAGGGAAGACTTAGACTCAAGAAAGAAGGAGAAAAAGGAAGAAAAGAAGAGTCAAAGTCACCGCTCAACCCTATTTTCCAGCGCTGAGCGCCAAACTCGAGGGAGCAGCCACTACCTCTCACTCAAGCGGTGCCACTGAGCGTTCAGGCGATTTCGAGGCAAACCGCTGAGTGGCCAAATTAGGCGCTGAGCGATGGAATGTTGGGCTTGGACTTAAATTCTGTTACTTTTATGCGTTATAAATAGCCCTAGTGCGACCTTCAAAGTAATCTTTTAGCAGGCAGAGACGTTTAGAGGACTTCTACACTCCTTGGAGACGGTTTCTTGGATGCTTAGGCTCCAATTTATCAAATCTAGGGTTTACTCTTCCATTCTTTCATTTAATTCCATCTAGTTTCACCATGTCTATGGTGAACTAAACCCTTTGTTGTTGGGGAACAATGTAACTTTTGAAACTCTCTTATATTGAAATTCTTATTTTATTCATATGCTTATATTCTCAATTGTTGGGTTTCTTATCTATGCTCAATGCTTTTATCGTTTAACTCATTCTGTAAGAAGATATTTACCTTCGTCGATACGAAGACGTACGGGGAAGTCATGAACTGATAGGAAATTCCTTGATTAAGCAATACTACCTAGAGATAAAGGTAGGATGATCAATTGTATTTTGCTTCTGTGATATATGCATTTCTAATTACTTAGGGAGACTAGAGATAGTAAACTAGTAGTTAGTGATAGGCTCTTTTCGCCGAGAGATCGGGTTTAGGGTAGGCAAAGAAAGTTTGCATGACAATTAGATAGTAAAGCAAATTAAATAAGAAAAATAGATATAAGAGGGCGGATAAGATGAAATTGTAAACCCCAACAACTCCATTCATTCATATCTTTTCTTTGGCAATTGATTCACTTGCATTTGCATATTTATTTTCGTTCTTTGCATTAAAAACTTAAAATTATTTCTTTCTCAAGTCTTATGCAATCAATCTACATGAAAGATAAGGCCTAAGAGTCCTTTGGGAGAATGATACTCGGTCTTACCGATTATATTACTTGATAACAATCTGGTACACTTGCCAGGGGCTTAACAAGTTTTTGGCGCCGTTGCCGGAGACTCATGGTTTAACTTTTCTAGTAGTGTGAATTTGATTAAATTTCACTTGATTTTATCTTTATTTTATTTTTGTTCTAATAAATGTTTTCTAGGGTTTTGTGCCTAATGTTTGCAGGATGTAGTATGGACAAGAATTTGATTATATGGGAACTTAATTCTACCAAAATAATTTCAACCACTAGTGGGAACCTCACTCATACATGGATCAAAGCCAATTTGGGCAAGCTGCCGAGCAACAAATTACTCCACTCAAGGAGAACATAAATTCTGACGACGAATTTCTTCAGCGGATCACGGGTATGAATATATCATTCATCAGAAGTATTGAGGAGATGCGACAACGTGAGGAGTTACGAGAACGTCAAAGACAATAATATTGTCCTTCACTTGAAGAAGTAGAACGTCAAAGGCGGCAATATTCTCCTACACTTGAAGAAAGATAGAAGGAAGCTGAACAACGTCTTTGGCAGAAACAATCCTTTATGACAAGAGAAACATTGGGGGAAGCTGAACAACGTTGGCTGAAGGAATTAAACAACATTGGCAGCAACCATCTCCATCAGAAAGTCGTGAAGAGACATTCCAACAAGTAATGCAAAATACTATCTCCTTTTCAGAATGTGATGACACAAGATGTAAAAGGAAGGAGATAGAATTGGGTTGTGTGACTGCATCTCTGAATGATTCTAGGGTTAGTACTGAAGTTAACCCTAGGGAGGAATGCCAAGCCACTATCTCTGAAAGTGATAAGGTTGTTGATAAGAAGAAAATAAAGATAGAGAGAGATGGAGAGGAAGAAGAAACAGAAAAGTTGAGTGAGGGGGATAAAGATGATGATAAGGAAAAAGCAGCGGTTGAGAGAAAAGAAAAAAAAGAGAAAAATTGTGAAAATAAAGAAAGAAAGAAAAAAGAAAAAGAGAAAGGTGAGGAGGAGAAAAATGAGAAAAAGAGGAAGAGAGGAAAGAAGAAAAGATCATATGAAAAACCCCTTCCTTATTCAAAAAAATATCATAGGAAGGAAAAGAAAGTCAAGTGCTTTATGGAGAACTTCAAGAAATTGGAGATTAAAGTTCCTATGATTGAAACATGGAAACATGTGCTTGGTGTTCTCAACTTTATGAAGAAATTCAACAGGAAGAAGAAAAAGAAAAGAATATCAAGCAAGGGGAGTATCAACACCTACTGATGGGTGTTTGAACTCTACCAGGTCAAGCTAGTGACATAAAAAGAGCGCTTACTGGGAGGCACCCTAGTGATCCAAGAACAATATTTTTGTAATTTAATTTTTAAATCTTGGTGATGTAATTATGAACAATTTTTAAATTTTTGTGTATTGGGTAGCTTCTAATGAGGGAAGCTAAATATTTTAGGTACTCACTGACGGGTACATAAAGGTACACCTACAGATGAGTGTTGGTTACTGATGGGTGCTAGAAAGGTTTGGGTTAGGCTCGTGACGTTAAATAAGCGCTACTTGGGAGGCAACCCAGTTGATTAATTTATTATTGTTGCATGTTTTAATACTGTTCTAGTTGCATTTAGGGCTTAATTGTTGCATAAGTGAGTAAAGTGAGTGGGAATTGTATTTAGGGTTTAATTGTTGCATTTTAGAAAATCCATTCTCTATCACTTTTGCATCATTCATAATCCAAGTTTGGGGTTTTTGAGAGAGCACTGCATTTTGGTTTCATCCATCATCAGTTATAATAATTTTGCATGCATTCAAGGTCTTTCCACCCCAAGGACAGGTTGTTATTGCCGAGATGATCATAGGCATGTACGACACACCTCTTGCTCATAGGTGGACGATGGATGAGTTCAACAACAGAATGGCTTGGCCTCAGGAGCAGGCATAGGGGAGTGGAGCTGGAGCAGCTGAAGTTCCAAGCGTAGATGAGAATGATGAGGAGGATGACTTCGAGGATGCTGAGGATGGAGATCAGGAGGACTCAGATGATGATATGAGTTGGGAGGGCATCTACTGATGGATGTCCATGCTTAGAATAGGGATTTTATCTTTCACTTTTGTACTTTAAATTTATAGAATAGGTTGAATTTTGTTGAGTAGTGTAGGTGTCTATGCTTGGCTTGAACACCTTTTCTGACTATGGTTTGATTTAATTGTTATTGCATGATGAGTTTTCTCAATGATGATTGGATGTAGATGACAATTGAGTTTGTGTTGCATGCTGATATACAGGTGAATGGTTCACTAGCTATGTGAACAAATGTGTGATGATTTATGATTACGATGCTAAGCAGGGTGTATGATGATGTTTGAGAAAAGCACAACTGTGTGAGGTATTGAACTCCAGAGTGTTTATTGATATATGTGTTATTCATATGGAAACATGAATGATATTGCCTGAATCTTTATGATTGATTGAATTGCATGTTTATGTCATATGATCAAGGCCATATTTGGAAGCCATTCTTAGCCAAATATTAACCTAAAGAAAAGAGAACCATGTGTTCTATCCTTTTTGAACCCTAGCCTTGAAACAGGATGAAAACCCTTGCTTTGAAAATTTTTACCTTGAGTTGGGTTGAGAATAATTGTATGATATTGCCAAGGTTCAAGTTTAGGGTTGTTGGGGAAATTGAAAGGCAAAAAAGGCATTGAGCTCAAGTGTTGAATGAAAGAAAAGCATGAGAAAAGAAAAAAGAAAAGAAAAAGCATGAAAGATGAGCTCAATGTAGAAATAAAGAGAAAAAGGAAAGAAGTTGGGAATGAGTGAGATTGGTTAAAAAGAGAGTTTGTGCTTGAACTTTGAATGTTAAAATAACTCTCTTAACTCAAGGATTTTGTGTTCCAGAAAAACCAATTTTTCTTGTTAACCCAACCTCATTATAAGCCTTGGAAAAGTCCTTGTGATGACATTTGTATGTGAGAATGTTGATTTTAGTAGATGAAGGGTAATTTTGTTTCATGTGATATGTGAATAGTAGAGAGATGGAGAGACCTCTTAAACACTTGAGTGATTGAGTGAAACACTTGCTTGGAGAGGATTAATAAATTGTATGGTTACATCTTGCTTAGTGGATTGATCATTCATAAGTAGAGCATCTGTGGAAAAGTATGTGATTATGTGAACTGAATTGAATAAAAACATGTATGCATCTTGATAAGATTCCACTGAAAATCTGAATTGAATAATTCTTGTTGTGAGAAAAATGAATTTTGAAAATGTTGAACTATTTTGATGAAAAAATGGAAAGTCAAGTTTTGTCTTGTTTGCTTGAGGACAAGCAAAGTTCTAAGTTTGAAGTTGTGATAACGGTCTAAAAACCGTTATTTTTATACCTAAATTTGATATCAAAACACATCCTTTATGACTTAGAAAGAGCTTAGAATCAAGTAATACACTTAGTTGAGTCACATGAGAGTCAAAAGTTGTTTTTAGAGATATTATGCTTATTTTGCACTTTTTGCAGGGTTTTGATGAGAATTGAAGATGGAAGTGAAGAAGGGAGGACTTAGACTCAAGAAAGAAGGAGAAAAAGGAAGAAAAGAAGAGTCAAAGTCACTGCTCAACCCTATTTTCTAGCGCTGAGCGCCAGACTCGAGGGAGCAGCCACTACTTCTCGCTCAAGCGATGCCGCTGAGCGTCCAGGCGATTTCGAGGAAAACCGCTGAGCGGCCAAATTAGGCGTTCAGCGATGGAATGCTGGGCTTGGGCTTAAATTTTGTTACTTTTAAGCGTTATAAATAGCCCAGTGCGACCTTCAGAGTAATCTTTTAGCTGGCAGAGACGTCCAGAGCACTTCTACACTCCTTGGAGACGATTTCTTGGATGCTTAGGCTCCAATTTATCAAATTTAGGGTTTACTCTTCCATTCTTTCATTTAATTCCATCTAGTTTCACCATGTCTATGGTGAACTAAACCCTTTGTTGTTGGAGAACAATGTAATCTTTTGAAACTCTCTTTTATTGAAATTCTTATTTTATTCATATGCTTATATTATCAATTGTTGAGTTTCTTATCTATGCTCAATGCTTTTATTGTTTAACTCATTCGGTAAGAAGATAGTTGCCTTTGTTGATACGGAGACGTACGGGGAAGTCATGAACTGATAGGGAATTCCTTGATTAAGCAATATTGCCTAGAGATAGGGGTAGGACGATCAATTGTATTTTGCTTCTGTGATATATGTATTGCTAATTACTTAGGGAGACTAGAGATAGTAAACTACTAGTTAGTGATAGGCTCTTTTCGCCGAGAGATCGGGTTTATGGTAGGCAAAGAAAGTTTGCATGACAATTAGATAGTAAAACAAATTAAATAAGAAAAATAGATATAAGAGGGCGGATAAGATGAAATTGTAAACCCCAACAACTCCATTCATTCATATCTTTTCTTTGCCAATTGATTCACTTGCATTTGCATGTTTATTTTCTTTCTTTGCATTAAAAACTTAAAATTATTTCTTTCTCAAGTCTTATGCAATCAATCTACATGAAAGATAAGGTCTAAGAGTCCATTAGGAGAACGATATTCGGCCTTACCGATTATATTACTTGATAACGATCTGGTGCACTTGTCGGGAGCTTAACATAAAACTAAATGTTGAAATATAAAAGCAACACATGCATGAAAAATAGAATGAACAATTTGAATCTAAATAATGAAACATAACAGTATCAAACCAGAAACTATAAAATGCATCAAAATTTAAAGTAAAGACAAAATTGCAATGTAATCTGAATTTAGAGGAAAACATAGAAATTACAAGAATGTAACTGTAAAGCATAACCAAGATGCTCATGGGTTGTTACCATAGTGAGTCTCGATCAACAGTCCAAGAACATCAAAAACCTACTCTACGAAAAGCGCATAAACTGTAAACTATGATATCTCGCACAAACTCTCTCGTGGAGTCTGTCACCCTCCACGTTACATTATCTAACCCTATCTACTATAGATAATCCCCTTTTATAGGGTGAAAAATAGAGGGAAAGGGGAAAAGGGAGAAGCTTAACCCTTTGATGCTTCCTTTCTCTATCCAATGACCCCTTCTTCACTTTGCTCACTAGCCCTCCTCTGATGGTATCATCTCTTTGTTGATTTGGGCTCCTCCACACATGCAGCCTCCGGTCAGGGTTACGCTCCTCTCTCCATCTCTCTCGTTTTTTTCTCGCAAACCCTAGCACAAGAGGGTTGAGCTTTTTCTATTGAATGAAGCATGTATTACTGATCCCCTTGCAAAGGCAGCAACGCCTCTCCAAACGACATCGTTCCACTTAAATGCAGGCCCAAATAGCATAGCAGCCCAATTATAGTGGCCCAGTTCGTGCATCTCTTGAGGCATCAACTGCCAAGCAAGAAAGGACAATGTCTCATTATTCCTTGGCTCAATCTAGCGGCCCAATTCAACATAATGCAGTAAATCAGGTGCAGCCCAATTGATCAAGGTCAAAATCTGCACAAAAAAAAAAAACTAATCAATAAATAAAAGTAAGGTATTTAAGCAATTACAGAAATAAAAAATCTATTTAAGCAAAAGAAGAAATTTTTATTAAAATATTTTCTAAAAATACTAATTTCGTATTTATTAAAAAACACTAAAAAAATACTCCTAAAAACTCCATTTTAAATACAATTTTATAAAACTAAGGAATTAAAGGAAAAACCTAAAATTGTCCTAATTCTACACAATTAAATAAAAGATGAACTAAAAATTATTTCTAAACACAAATAAAAATGCAAAATTAGAGAGTTATCAATCCTATAACCTACGAGACCCATCTAAGGACAAAAAGCCAAAACCAAACTCCATTCCTATGGCTAGACATAAAAGCAAGACCCATTTTTTCTTTCCCCCACCCGTACAAACAAACATGTTACCACTGCAGTCAAGAAGGAAAACGAGAGTTAAATCTCCTTTACTAGTGTTAGATCACGAGGCCACGAGAAACAACCAAGAGTAAGCCTTCTCGGCCAACCAACTCACGACACACAGCACACGAGCCCCCTCTCTTCTGACAATGTGACTAGCGTAGGTCTTACTCCTAAAAATGAGAAAAATGAAGGTAAAAAAGAGATAAGGATCGGAAAAGGAGAGTTAAATCTCCTTTATTAGTGTTAGATCACGAGGCCACGAAAAACAACTAACAGTAAGCCTTCTCGGCCAACCAACTCATGACATGCAGCACACAAGCTCCCTCTATCCTAACAACATGACTAACGTAGGTCCTACTACTAACAAATGAGAAAAATGAAGGTAAAAAGGAGATAAGGATAGGAAAATGAGAGTTAAATCTCCTCTACTAGTGTTAGATCACGAGGCCACGGGAAACAACCAAGAGTAAGCCTTCTCGACCACCAACTCACGACACACAACACACAAGGCCCCTCTCTCTTGACAACGTGACTAGCGTAGGTCCCACTTCTAACAAATGAGAAAAATGAAGACAAAAAGAAAATAAAGATCCTTTTCGTAAGCAGCACGATTCAAACCCAAGCACTCCTCCCTTACAAAAGCACGTACAACCATTAGGCCAAGGACTCATCCATAGAAATTATATTACAAACAATAATATTTAAACCTTACTCTATACATTTTCAAAAATTAATAATATAAAACAATTATTAATTAATTTTTATTCATCTTCTTAACACTTTTTATCATCCAATAATATATTATAAATAAATATCAATTAAATAGTAACAAGTAATACATCTTTTATTTTGTCAATGTACAACAAATATTAAATAGCACTTTCTGGATAGCTAATGAACGTTGGAGTATTATATTTATCAAATCTACTTTTATCTAATAGATTAAAGGTAATTGATTGATGTGTCTTTTATTCATATGATTGTTTTGTAATTGACACTTGATTTAAAAAAAATCATTTAAAATGTATAGAAACTAACATATACATATATAACTATAACTTGTGAAAACACGTTTATTATTATTATTATTATTATTATTATTATTATTATTTTTATTATTATTATTATTATTATTATTATTATTATTATTATTGGACAAATTAAAAAAACTACACACAGAAAGGAATAATGAGAGGACACTTCAACATGGATTATGCCAAAAAGAGAATAATGAATTTACAAAAAATTTCTATAAAAGACACTTGTCACAATAAGAACATAAGTGTTGAAGAAAAGCAAAGACGAAAAATGATTAAAATATATACTAATAAAGAGTACAAGTGTTACCATAAGAGGAACGAGCGTCTTAAAAATTTTCTCAGTACATTATTTTCCTCTATGTATAATAGATTGGGCAAATTACAAAAAAGATATGAGAAGCCACTTATGCATAAAGATAATACTAGATTTTAAAAAAAATCATAATGTCGAATGTTGAAGGAAAATGAAACCAAAAATGACCAAAATACAAATAAAAAGTATTGGTCTCACCATAAGAAAACAAGTAAAGCTCCTCCAAGCTTCTCCTATGAGAGATACGCATCGAAAATGAGAAGAACACTCTAGATCGAAAGAGAAATCGGAGAAGATAGGTTGAAAACCCTAATCGGACACAGAGGAACCCTAGAAATGGTGAGAGACTCAAAACAAACCGATTAAATAGTGAGAATCGAAGTTTAATCGGTGGAAATGGACTAGATCGGAGCAAAGAAGGATTTAACCGGTGAAAATGGAAGGAAATTGCAAAAGAGGGAAGAAACCCTAGGTTATGGAGGTTTTCGGTGTAGGAGCTTAAGAGGAATGGCGAGATACGAATGTTAAAGGAAAACCTGTGGAGAAAAATAGTGGGTCTGTGAAGATCAAATGGATTGAAGGTGTTTAATCGGTGAAATTTAAAGGAAAATGGAAAAGGATGAAGGAAACCCTAGCGGAAGCCATAGATCGAAGAACTATTCGGTGGAGATGAGATTCTAGGGCTGAAAAGGCTGAAGCAAGGAAGGAAACGAAGTAGAATGTGTAGATCTGGGAGGAAGATAACCTGATTTACAGTGACGAAGGACTCTCGAGGACGACGAACTCTCCCGCAGACGTCGAAGCCGAGAAGAGAATATGGTTGTGCGAGAGTGAAATGGCGTTCTGAAAATGTGTTTGGAGAGCTGAGAGAATGCGCGACTGGAAAATGAGTGAAGTGATGCGCTGACGAAGCCAAGGTGCTGACGCGTGGCTGAGGTGAGAGTGACACCACTCGTCTGAGACAGACTGGAGCAATGGTGATGGAGTGTGATGAGAGAGAAAGCACAATGAATAATTGGAAAATGAAAATGGAGGAAAATGCGTTGAAAGGTGGCTAGAGGGAGTCTTTGGACACTCTAGTCTATGATTTTCAAGAGAATGATTTTTGTTTCAGAAATCTCAATTCTCATTAATCTCAAAAGTGAAAATATAAGAGAGGAGTTTGCAAGTTAAACTACGGATACAATGAAAAAAATACAATAAAAGAGGACTATGTCAGGAAGGATTCCATGTGATTTAAGAATTTTCTTAGTATATATATATATATATATATATATATATATATATTATAGATGGAAGTTTATTTTTCATATAATTTTACCCTCTAATAACTACTTTTCTAAATTTAAATAATTATTCAAAAAAAATATTTTTCTATTTTACCTGTTTAGTAATTACTATTTTAAATTCAAATAATTATTCATTATAAAAAAACTATATACAAAATAAAAAAATATAAAATTATTTATTTTAGTTTTATTTACAAAAAATATTTTATAGTTTATTTATATTTTTTATTTGAATTATTATAAATATTTTATAATTTAATAAACTTTTGTTAGAAAAGAAATAGGGAGGAAGAAAAGAAAATAGCCTTATTTTCTTAATAAATTACCCAGAGTAATCGTAGTTCTTTTAGGTCTTTTGCGACCCAAAGCCCATTTAAAGAAATCCGTTAACCCCATCAGAAAATTCAAATTCAAACTCAAGTCTCTCCCTCGCTCTTTCCATTCCACTCCAGTCCATCACCTCCACACCACCGTCACTGTCTCCGCTATGTCGTCCTTCACCGTCGCCGATTCTGACACTCCCCCCTCACTCACCTCGACACCATCGAAGACCCCGTCGTCGAAGGCGAGGAGCCGGCGGAGCCAGGCGGAGTCGAAGTCTCGGTTCGAGGCGTACAACCGGCTACAGGCCGCGGCTGTGGCATTCAGCGAGACGATGCCGATCCCGGAGATCGTGGCGGTCGGAGGCCAGTCAGACGGGAAGAGCTCGCTCTTGGAGGCGCTCCTCGGGTTCCGATTCAACGTGCGCGAGGTCGAGATGGGCACTCGCAGACCCCTCATACTCCAGATGGTTCACGACGCCTCCGCCCTCGAACCCCGATGCCGCTTCCAGGTTTTCAATTTATGAATGATATAATACATTCCATGAATGATAAAATACATTCCATTTTATTCTTTCTCATTCTATCAATCCAAGCATAATCTAAGGTATCCTATTTGATTTCTAACTTCAACAATTATCTGTCAATTTAGTCAATAAAACTAAAAAAAACATTGCAGTATGTTGCATTTCAAAATATATGTCTGTTAAACACTCACAAAGGTAGGTTTTGGTGGACAAAAGAGAATGAAATATATCACGAGTTTTGTATAATGTGTAATGTACTTCAAAATAAAATCAGATCACGAGATTAAAAAGTGATACGATTTTACTTTCATTAAAAGTGCAAAACTAAGAAGAAAAAGTTGAATGGGGTTCTTCTATTTTGTATTGTTTATATGCCGCCAAGATAGGTTCGGGTTGATTGGTTCTAATCTTTGACACTTTGAAAAGGCATAACATAGATTGGTTGAGATTAAATTAAAATTGGTTAGGTGTTTGATTCATAGTTTGATCATTTTGGAATTATTGGTTTTGAATTTACATTTTTTGTTTGTTTTGCCAATATGTTTTATTCTCGATTATTGGAAAAACAGGAGGAGGATTCAGAAGAGTATGGAAGTCCCTTAGTTTTGGCATCCGCGATTGCTGACGTTATAAAGTCCAGAACTGACGCACTTTTGAAGAAAACCAAGGCTGCAGTTTCTTCTAAGCCAATTGTAATGAGAGCCGAGTATGCACATTGTCCTAACCTTACTATTATTGACACACCTGGGTTTGTTCTTAAGGTGAGTTCTTGGAATTCTTGACCTGTGAGAAGTGAAGGTTTGACATCTATGCTCTCTGGATTGTATTTATGGGAACTCATCTGACACTGCAGGCAAAGAAGGGTGAACCAGAGAACACACCCGATGAAATCCTTTCCATGGTGAAGTCCTTGGCTAGTCCTCCTCATCGCATTCTCTTGTTCCTTCAGCAAAGTAGCGTTGAGTGGTGCTCCTCATTGTGGTTGGATGCCATTCGCGAAATTGACCCAACATATAGACGGACAGTGATTGTTGTCTCCAAATTTGATAACCGTCTAAAGGTATGGACAAAACCTTTTTATTGCAACAGTATAAGTTTGACAAATCTATTTGACTGGTTGGTTGGCAAAAATTGTTAGAAGAGAGATTTTATGTTGAATGATATTCCTGAGAATTTAGTATTTATTTTAATGTGATCCATGTAGTCGATTTCACGTAATGGGACAAGACTTTTGTGGTTGTATTTCTTTGTTTCGGGACTTAATGAATCACACTACTCATCAAGTTATGTCAGGAAAGGAAAATAAACTGTTAGTATGTAATCAACAATCGTTGTATATCTTGAGGTTCATGATATTGCCATTAGGCTGCATAAGCATGGATTTAAATTGTGATTGCAGTTGTGGGAATGCAGTCACTGATGTGGTTGTAGTAGTGGCAGCCACTGAGATGTTTCATCCTTCATCACACCATAGTTTGATGTATATAATGGTTACATAGTACGCTGTACTTTTAGAGACTGGTTTTAATGATCAGCTTAACAATGCTTGCAGGAATTTAGTGACCGGTGGGAAGTGGATCGCTATTTGAGTGCGAGTGGTTACCTTGGAGATAGCACTCACCCCTTTTTTGTGGCACTTCCAAAGGATAGGGGTAGTGTTTCAAATGATGAGTTTCGGAGGCAGATTTCTCAGGTGGACTCAGAGGTTGTTCGTCATCTGCGTGAGGGTGTAAAGGGAGGTTTCGATGAAGAAAAATTTAAATCCTATATTGGCTTTGGCCGTTTGAGAGATTATTTGGAGTCGGAGCTTCAGAAGAAATACAAAGAAGCCGCCCCAGCAACGCTTGCTTTGCTAGAACAACGCTGCAGTGAAGTGACTTCTGAACTTGCTAGAATGGATTCGAAAATACAGGCCACCTCAGATGTTTCCCATCTCAGGAAATTTGCAATGATGCATGTGGCTTCTATCAGCAACCATGTGGTGGGTAATCATTATGTCTAATAGTTTAGCTAGGCATGAACTTATGTTGATGAACTAAATTGACAATTAGTATTGAACCTTTTCTTTTTTTGTGATAGCACTTATCTATTTGAAACTTTTCTTCATTGATGGCGTAACAAGTTTCTTCGCGTTTCCATTTGTTTTCTTCTGATGGAACGTATGAATAATGGTTTATATTGCATTACTACCTTTAGCTTTGGACACTGGTTTAAAGTAAACTATAGGCATGTAGCTTCTTTGCACACAAATGACCTGCAATATTAAGCATCCTGAGAAAATGGTTTCAAGGATTACGGACGTTTATTTGAAGTTAATAACCATTTCTTTTGCACTAGTCCAGGGTGCATTGATCGATGGTGCTGCAGATCCTTCCCCTGAGCAGTGGGGGAAAACAACAGTAGAAGAGAGGTCACAAAGTGGTATTGGGGTTTGGCCTGGTGTCATTGCCTCTGTAAATCCTCCCAATGCTACTCTTCGTCTTTATGGAGGAGCTGCATTTGAGAGGGTGATGCATGAATTTCGCTGTGCAGCTTATTCCATAGAATGCCCCTCAGTGTCGAGGGAGAAGGTGATTTACTTTTCATAAACGTGTGAGGAATATCTGGCTTTATCATTCAATTTTCAACTTCGAATTCTTAGGTAACTTTTATAACAGGTTGCAAATATATTACTCGCCCATGCTGGTCGAGGTGGGGGAAGAGCAAGAACAGAGGCTGCCGCAGAGATTGCTCGAGCGGCTGCTAAATCATGGCTTGCTCCTCTTCTTGACACTGCTTGTGACCGACTTGCTTTTGTCTTGGGAAGTTTATTTGATTTGGCTTTAGAAAGAAACCGTATTCAAGATTTAGAATGTAAGTGAAGAGCCTTAGTTATTAGGTTCTGTCTTCATTACTTAAATGTTACAACTTTCTTCGATAGCTGTTCCTTTTCCTGTTCTGCATCATGTCATTCTTCGATAGTTAGCTATTTTAGTCTAAGAAATGCAACGGGTTATTTAATGGGACTGCAATTCATTAGGTCCAATTGAAGGTGGGTTTGTGTTGGTAGACCAGCTGTATATAAATAAAGAAGGGATGTCACCTTGTCAACTGTGAAGAGAACATAGGCCTCTGGTTGGGAGGGCCTTGAAGTTCTGCAGGTTAGACAGTGTATTTAGGGAGAAATCCTATATTCTTTCTTGTTGCAACGGGTTATTTAATGGGACTGCAATTCATTAGGTCCAATTGAAGGTGGGTTTGTGTTGGTCGACCAGCTGTATATAAATAAAGAAGGGATGTCATCTTGTCAACTGTGAGAGAACATAGGCCTCTGGTTAGGGGGAGGGCCTTGAAGTTCTGTAGGTTAGACAGTGTATTAAGGGAGAAATCCTATATTCTTTCTTGTTGGAAGTCCCATATCCTGTAGAAATAAGTTCAAATTATAATGTATAAGTGCATTCCAATTCTTTCTTTACAAGCAAGTTTTGTGAGATTGCTTAGGCATAAACTCATTAAGATTTGTAGTAAGATATCGGTTTCTATCACGTTCCCCTGAGAGGGTATGATTTCTTCAGCTAATGATTCTTACAAAATGCCATTGGGAGGAATTGAAACGCTAATTTAATCTGTTTAGGTAGTTGAATATTTCTTGTCCTTCGAGAACTGAAATGATACAACAATTAAAGAGTGTTATGCTATCTTCTTTTTCACTATGTTCCTATGTTTAATAATTCATTTTCATGTTATGTCAATTTCATCGAATTAGCAGTTGAAAATTTTCTTGTCCTCCGAGAACTGAAATGATACAACAATTAAAAAGTATTATGCTATCTTCTTTCACTATGTTCCTATGGTAATAATTCATTTTCATTTTATGACAATTTCATGGAATTATTTTTATTATCTCTTGTCTATTCTGAGAATGATCTTGTTCGGTTTTATCTTCTAGATTTTGTGTTTATGCTTCCCTGTAACTCATTAGAAAATCTGACTTTGACTGGTTCTTATGTTCCGTGAAGGTGAGATTAAAGGGGGAAACATGGATGGCTATGTAGGTTTCCACGCTGCTTTAAGATGTGCTTACAATCGCTTCATAGGGAATCTTGCCAAGCATTGCAAGCAGCTTGTAAGGCACCACCTTGATTCAGCTACTAGTCCATACTCACAGGTCTGCTACTTCAATGACTATGCACCCTCTTATAACAAATTCAGCCAGGCTTCAGCCTCTTCGTTTTTCCTTGAGCTAAGTGATACTGGTTCAGCTTCTCACGATACAAGGAGGGATCAGGAAAATATACCTCCAGAAAACAATGCACAAGAAACCACACCAGGTAAATCAGCAGAAACTAGAGATGCGTTCAGAGAAAGTCACATAACTATTCCTGAGACCCCATCTCCTGATCAACCAGGTGATGCAGCATGTGGGGTGGTTAAAAAGGAGCTTGGAATTTGCAATGACGTGGGACCAAGAAAGAGAGCGTCCAGAATGGGAGGGAATTACAAAAATTCTGACTATGTTGCGCTGCAAAATGGTGGCGTTTTATTTGGAAATGGAGAGAGATCAAGTTCAGCTTACTCGGATATCTGTATATCAGCTGCTCAGCATTTTGCTCGTATTCGTGAAGTTCTTGTTGAGAGAGGCGTGACATCAACATTAAATTCTGGATTTCTAACCCCTTGGTAAGCTTCTGTCTTTTTTGAAATCATTTTATGATTATTACCCAAATACGGAACTTAAACTAGTTTTCTAGTGACGTAAACTGCTATAAAAAATTATGTAAGGACTAAAACTACAGAGTATAGTTTGAATCTTGAATTATTTTAAGTTCCCGTACACTTGTGCAATTACATGACATAATAAATCTGTCTAAAAATTTCACATGCCTTAGTACATTAAACTTTCATTTTCTATGCGACAATAATACCTTATTTGTTATGCTTACCTTGTGCAGCCGAGATCGGATATTCGTGGCTCTTGGGTTGGATTTATTTGCTGTAAACGATGAGAAATTCATGGACATGTTTGTAGCTCCTGGGGCCATAGATGTGCTACAAAGTGAACGAGAGTCTCTCATGAAGCGTCAGAAGATGCTCCAATCTTGCTTGAATGAATTTAAAAGTGTTGCTCAGGCACTATGATTAGAGTTAATAGCTTTCCAAGGAGCCAAGATTTTTTGGCTTGGTTATGCTTGTGAATTAGTGTGCCAGGAGTTCTTACTCAATTGGACAATAATGACAGTATGCCAATGTATGTAGTTTAGAGAAAGCTTCCCTCTACCTGTATTATATTGTACCCTACTTTGGTACAACGTTCATTTAATGAAAGCAACTTGGCAAAGCCTCGCTTTGGTAGCTTGCGGAAGCATTTGTGTAACTGCTTCAGAGTTTCACTTGAACACTGCATAAATTTCAGAGAGAAAACTAAAGTAAAATGAATTATTATATTCTTCAACTTTTGAAAAATTTTAATAACTTCTTCTATAGAGGTTAAAATGCATGCTTTATTCTTTAGATGTGATCATGCAGAATATGTAATTCACCTGTATTTAGGTCTTGTTCACTTGAGTGGATTTGGGGGAGAGTAATTGAGAGGATTTGAAGATAATTTTTGTTGTTGTTTATTTGAATAGATTTAGAGGTAAGTGACAGTGAATGTGGAAGTAAATTTTTTTAATCTGTTACATAAATTAAATCCTAAATTAATTCTGACAAACTTTAGTTTCAAATTCACTCTTATTTACCTCTAAATTCACTCAAATAAACAATAAAAAAATTACCTTCAAATCCTCTCAAATCTACTCAATTACTCTCCCTCAAATCCATTCAAGTGAACAAGGCTTTAGAGATTGACCTTGATTGGTAGGTAAGGTACAACTTCGTCCAGTGTAATGGATTAAACTCAAAATCACATAATCTAAACAATGTAATAGTAATATGAGAAATAGAACAATAGTTGCTCTAAAGTTTATTTAGCACACAACTAGAGTTATGTCCATTAAACAACTCAAAGCATAGGATAAGAAATACAAATAATGAAATATTCTACTAAACTAGAAGGGAACATGAGCTCATCAAGCATTTATTGCAATTGTTAAACAAGATATGATGAGGTAAAGAAAAGAGAGGTCAGGCAAGAAAACTCAATCTGAGATGAATAATGTTTCAGATAAAATCAAATAAAGGAAATTCCATACCACACAATGCTAATTTTCTATCACTTAGTCACGCACTCTCTTTCTTGGCACGAGTGCTCTTACGCGGTCTATTTTCATTTTTTTCTTTGCACACATGGCCACTACCTTTGAACTAACTCTCCTTCTATAATAGCACCAACCCTTTTGTTTGTTACATTATTCCCCTTTATGAGAGAAACCTTGTCCTCAAGGTTCAATTGTCGATAAACTCTTTTCATCTTTCCAATCTGCTTCCACGAATTATCAATTTCTAACAATGAATTTCCATGTATCAAGACTTCCGAAATTTCTTTACCATTTATGTTGGTGACCTGCATATTCTTAATTTTATATGGGCACATTACTGGACCAAATTCATTAGTTGTCAATGGTAGAAGGAAATATTGTTGAGTAGGATCACCCTTAAACTCCTTCAGCAGTAATAAACATTAGATGTATTTTTGCAATCTTTGGCAACAATAGTTTACATGCTACACTTCCAATCTTCTCGATGATCTCGAATAGGTCAAAATTATTGGAAATTCAAGTGTGAGTCTAGGTCCTACATTGGGTAGAAATGAGAAAGTAGAGCATCATATAAAGATGAAAACCCATTAACCCATTGCCTTAAGGTTTTGGATAGAGAGTTGATAAAACCTAACAAGTGATATCAAAGTCGATGGTTAGTCTTTAGTGATCGGCTCATTTGAGTACAATATGGTCCCTGTATTGAAAGTCTTCCTCGCAAGGGTTTCAGGTAAGCATATGTCGCTAAGGTGAACAGTGGTACGAAGGGGTACTCCTTATTAAAAAGCGTTGGCCCATGATAGGAACAGTAGAGGCCCAAAAGTCTTCAGCCCAAAAACGAGAAAGATAAGTTTCACCAGAAACTTCTTATCATCAGAACACTGATGAAGATTCGAGGCTGTGTGACACGCAATAGAGAAAGGGACACGTGTTCCTCCAAGGTGCTACTCTGGCGAGGCAGGTAACGGAACCGCTTGGTCAGAAATTAATAGAAGAGTCTAGGGAAAGAAGACACGGTCATACAAAGGTAAGAAAATACTTTTCTTCTTCTTATATAGGGTTTTTCGTATTACAGTAGTGTTTTTGTTTCGAAGTTTTCTTCTCTTCTTCTTACAAAAGGAAAATACTGGAACCCCCTTATATAGGGTTCCGGTGAGTACAATAAGGGCACCAGGATAATTACTTATCCCTAACAAAAAACCGAAAACTCCAAACAGAAAACTAATGGCCTTCCCTCAAGATGGATGATGGATATTCACTAATTCAAGCTTGGGAATGATAGATCTGAAACGAGTACGATGAGGGAACTTGGTGAAGACATCGTCAAGTTGTTCCTCTGAACAAATAGGTAGAAGACGCAGAAAGTTGGCTTGGATCTTCTTACGCACGACGTGACAATCCAGCTCAATGTGCTTGGTCTGCTCATGAAAACTTTGGTTATGAGAAATGTGCCTCGTGAAGTTTTGTCACAATAGAGAACAACGATAGTACTAGGTTGAACTTGAAAGTCTTGAAGAAGGTAATACAACCATTGCATCTCACAAACGGTGGCAGCAAGGGCACGATACTCTGCTTCAGTAGAGGATCTCGAGACAGTGCTTTGTTTCTTTGACCTCCAAGAAACAAGGGAGGACCCTAGGAAAACACAGTAACCAGTGGTAGATCTCCTGGTGTTAGGGCATGTGGCCCAATCCGAGTCACTAAACCCTTTAATTTGTATTTCTGAATCAGCATCAAAGAAGAGCCCTTATGAAGGGCTAGATTTAACATATTAGGATATGTTGTAGTGCCTGATAATGATAATCAGTAGGTTCCTGCATGAATTGGCTCAACAGATTAACAGTAAAACATAAGTCAGGTCTAGTATTAGTGAGGTAGAAAAGCTTCCCTATCAATCTGCGATAGATACTAGGATTATCCATATAATTCTCCGTCTTATACAAAAGGTTAGTGTTGCTCAAAAAGGGGGTAGAGCAAGACTTGCTTCCCAGCATTCCTGTTTCTTTCAGGATGTCTAGAGCGTACTTTCTTTGACAAAGGTGTATTCCCTTCTTGGACCTAGCAACCTTAAATCCCAAGAAATACTTGAGTTCTCCCAGATCCTTTATTTGGAATTGATGATGCAAAAGAGTCTTCATGTGGTTGATCTCAGTCATGGAGTTTCCTATTAAAACAACATCTACATATACAAGTAAAGCCGTAAAATCTGTAGGGCTTTTCTTGATAAAAAGAGAATGATCAGACTTGGATTGAACATAGTTATCAGAAATAAGAAAATTGGATAGTTTCTCAAACCATTGTCTGCTGGCCTGTTTTAAGCCATACAGAGATTTAGTTAGCTTGCAGACTTGTCCCTTTGTGTTAATGTTTAAACCAGGGGAAGGATCCATGTAAACTTCCTCATCTAGGTCTCCATGCAAAAAGGCATTGTCCACATCAAGTTGATGTAAAAACCAACCTTTTGAGGCAGCAAGAGCAAGTAAAAGTCTAATAGAAGTGAGTTTAGCAACAGGAGAAAAAGTATCAAGAAAAAGTATTCCCTCTTGTTGGGTGTAGCCTTTAGCAACCAAACGTGATTTATACCTTTCCATAGTACCATCAACTTTGTGTTTTACCTTCTAAACCTATCTACATCCAATGAGTTTCTTTCCAGGGGGAAGTTGAGTTAAATACCAAGTACCATTATCTTGTAGGGCTTTGATTTCCTTCTTCATAGCTTCAGTCCATTCAGGACTGTTTTTAGTCTTATCATAGGAGTTGGGTTCGTTTCTAGAAGTTATGGCAAGGTGTATCTTAAATGTTTATCTGACAAAAAATCATAGGATAAAGTATTAGTGATAGGGTAAGGAGTTTTCAAACCATTTTTAATACATAAAGAGGCAGATGAGGACTGATTAGTCTGATGTATGTAGTCCTTTAAGTACTCAGGAGTTCTCTTTATTCTGCTAGACCTTCTCTGATTATTTCCTTGTTCTTATTCAACAAGATTAGTGCTTTTGGCACTGATATCAGTGCTCTCAGTAAGGTTTTGGTCATTCCTTCCATTCTTAGCAAAGTCCTCCTCATGGCTGCTAGACAAATTATCAACAAAGAATATATTGTCTTCGTTGTTATTGTAGTTATCTTCATTACCCGACTTATTCTTATAGGGAAAAATGTCTTCATAAAAGATGACATTTCCAATAATGAAAATTTCCCTAGTATTGATGTCAAGAACAATATATCCCTTCACTCCATTTTTGTACCCTAGAAATATTCCCTTTCTAGCTTTAGAATCTAGCTTGTTTTTGTTACTTTCCAAAGTTGAAGCAAAACATAAACAACCAAAAACTTTTAGATCAAGATAAGTTGGAGGATTATTATGCAGTACATCATAAGGGGTTTTACCTTTAATAACAGTAGAGGGAAGTCTATTTATCAGATATATGGCATGAGACAAGGCATAAGACTAATAAGCATAGGGAATGCTAGACTGAAAAATCAAACTGCGGGTAACATTTAGTGTGTGTTGGTGTTTATGCTCCACAACAGAATTTTGTTGTGGAGTTTCAACACAGCTTCTCTGATGCTCAATGCCATAAGAATCATATATGTTGGAACAATTAAACTCTGGACCATTGTCAGTCCTAATGATTTTAACAGTTTTATCAAACTGAGTTTTAATTTTTATGATAAAAGCTTGCAAAAGCTCTCTAGTATGGCTTTTATTATGCATAAGAAAAGCCCAAGTGTGTCTACTGTAGTCATCAACAATAGTGAGAAAGTATTTATGTCCATGAACAGAAGCAATGGAAATGGGACCCCATATATCACAATGTATGATATCAAAACAATTAGCAGACAAAGTATTATTATCAGGAAATGGCAATTTGTGTTGCTTAGCATAATGGAAAATATCACAAGTATCACTAGAAACAATTTGAACATAAGGAAAAGTCTTCCATATTTTTTCAATAGTTTTGTACCCAGGATGGCCTAGCCTATAATGCCATAGATTCACATTTGTATGCTCATAGGAGAAAACAAAACTAGGTGACAGATTCCTTCCAAAATATTGCAGGTAGTAAAGCCCTCTGTACACATTAGCACATCCAATCATCCTTAATGTACAGCTGTCCTAGATTTGACACATCTTAGAGGAAAAAGTTAGTGTGCAGTTTATATCTCTAGTTAGGCTTTGGACAGATATAAGATTAAAATAAAAATCAGGTATGTATAGAACATTAAAAATTATGAGATCCTTAGAAAATTGTATAGTTCCTGCATAGTGGGCTGTTACAGTTGAATTATTTGGCAGTTTAACTGATATAGGTTTGATTTTACTGAATGTCATGAATTGATTCTTGTCATGGGTCACATGATCTGTGACCCTTGTGTCTATAATCCAAGATAATATACCTTTTCTGTCTTTTGTAGTATCTTTGTGCATTTGGCTGATGACATGAGAAGAGTTGCCAGCCTTTTCAAGCATCTGCATAATTTTTTGCATCAGTTCTTGAGTGAAAGAGCCTTGAACAGAATTAACATTGTTCTGTTGATCGGTCTGTGTCATAGTGGTGGTAGAACAAGCATTTGCAAAACCCCATTCATTTTGTCCCACATCATTTTGAGTATTATTATCGTTCTTCTTGTACCATGGTGGATATCCATGCTTAGAATAACATTCATCAACAATGTGATTCATCTTGTGGCAGTAAGAACATTGCTTCCTATAGTTGGGATTTCTTCCTCTTCCTCTTCCCTGATTTCGAGGGGTAGATCCATGTCCATGGGTCTTTCAATTCTGGTTATTCCTCCATTGACCCTGTTTTTCACTAGTGTTGACAAGAACTTTGATGTCATTTTGATTGGTGAGACTAAAGTCATGTTTCTCCTGTCTTTCTTGCTGAATAATGCTAGAAAACACACATTTAATGCTAGGTAGAGGTTCCATTAGTAATATTTGTGTTCTCACAATATTATAGGATTCATTTAAACCCTTTAAGAAGCAGATAACATGTTCCATTTCCCTGTATTTGTGTGAGACCTTGGACAAATCACAATTGCAAGGGATCTTGCAGGTACAACACAGGATGGGTCTAAGGAATTCCAATTCCTCCCACAAAATTTTCAGATCAGTAAAATATTGGCTCCCACTCCTTTCACCCTGCTTAATGGATTGAATTTCTTGAAGCAAGTCAGAAAATTTAAAGTAGTCTCCCTTGGAAAACTTTTCTCCCAATTCTTCCCATAATTCTTGGGCATCTTCAACGTATATGACACTTTCAGCTATCTGAGATGAAAGAGTTTTTATGATCCAAGACAACACCATCATATTGCTCCTCTCCCAATAATCAAAAAGGGGATCATCTCTTTGAGGTTTCTTGATCCCTCCTTCTATAAACTTCAACTTGTTTTTGGAAAGAAGAGCCCTTATCATATTTCTGCTCCAAGAAGTGTAATTGGACTCATTAAGAACCTGAGAAATGAGGGAGATGCCTGGGTTTTCTCCTGGGTGAAGATAAAAGGGGTTGGAAGGATTGTTGAGGTGATCCATATTTTCCATAATGACAAGAAAATCTAAAAGAAAATATTAGCACCAAGAAAGCAAGAAAAATAAGTGCAGCGGAAGCAGAGGCAGAACAGGTACAGGACCTGCTCTGGTACCATATTAAAAAGCATTGGCCCATGATAGGAACAATAGAGGCCTAAAAGCCTTCAGCCCAAAATCGAGAAAGATAAGTTTCACCATAAACTTCTTCTCATCAGAACACTGATGAAGCTTCGAGGTTGTGTGACACGCGACAAAGAAAGGGATGCGTGTTCCTCTAAGGTGCTACTCCGGCGAGGCAGGTAGCAGCACCGCTTGGTCATAAATGAATAACAGAGTCTAGGGAAAGAAGACATGGTGATAAAAAGGTAAGAAAAACTTCATATTACAGTAGCGTTTTTGTTTCGAAGCTTTCTTCTCTTCTTCTTACAAATGGAAAATATTGGAACCCCCTTATATAGGGTTCCAGTGAGTACAATAAAAGCACCGGAATAATTAATTATCCCTAACAAAAAATCAAAAATACCAAATAAAAAATTAATATGGTTGGAAATGTTTTCACTAGAGGGAGAATATACCAATGTGGAAGGGGCTCACCCTTAAAGGAGAGATTGTTGAGAATCCAAGTGTGAGTCTAAGTCCCACATTAGGTAGAAAGTGGAATACTATACAAAGGTGAAACCCATTAAAACATTGCTTTAAGGTTTTGATTAGAAAGTTGATAAAACTTAAGAAGTCATGTTAAAGACTATGGGTGACCAGCTGAGATTTATTGAAGGTCTTTCTCACAAAAGTTTCAGGTAATAATAATAATTTGATCTTGTTTCAAACTTCAATCCTCCTCCAAGTTTCAATTGCTCGTTTAAGTAAACAAATTCTTTACTTTAACGACAACTTTTTATTTTAATCTTGACTTTGTGTCTTATTTTACTCAAATAATCTAGCTTGAACAATCTTCTTCTTGAAAAAAAAATAATAACTTGAAATTGTAATAAAAGTAAAAAAAAAAAATACATTCGAAAAAAACCTGTTAAAAAGATATCATAAAATGGTGATAACTATAAGTCATAAAAACTAAACCATCAATTTTATTATTTAAAGATAACCCATTGTATAATATAATGGGGTCTAGTCAAACCTCATATTTTTTATTTTATTACACTATGTTTCCCATTTAAGGTACACATTCATCATGCTTTAAATTATTAAATTTAGGGAACAGATTTGAGATGACCAATTCACATTAGACAGAAAATACATGCACATTTGAAATTTGTGAAAATGTACACATGACATTTCCAAGATAAATAATACTTCAATGTTTGACAAATTTATAACATCATGAAATATTTTATTTTGTTTATGTTTACAATGTTATGAAATATACAGAAATCTATGCAATGATTGTTTGTCTACAATTTTAGAACATCATCGTCAACTCAGAATCTTGATTATTGTTTTCCCCGTCACGTTAAAAAAAAATTACCAAAAAAAAGATTTCTTATAAATAAAGAAAATACATAATTGGTCCTCGTGTGAAGTAACGTTATTTCAGATCTCATGAATATTTTTCAAAAACTTCATTTTAGAAAACAAGAAAATAAAAATAAAATAAATATATAATTGATATATATATATATATATATAATAATAATTATAATAATAATAATTTGTATAAGTTTACATATATTAACACTTTTAAAAATTTATCTTTTCTTTATCTATAAGTTTAATTTCACTTTTTTCTATTTTTCACGTCATAAAAGTGTTTACAGAAATAAATTTATCGAAACTGATTACTCTGAAATTAATATTTGAAAATTTAATTTATAATTTATTTTAGTCTAAAATTGAGAAGTTTATGCGATTTAAGTGACAATATTGATAAAATGTTAAGAAATGAAGAAAAAAAAATACTAAAAATGAAATATTAAAATAATAATAAAAAAATTTATTATTATTATTATTATTATAAATAATTAAATTTGAGAATTATGACAGCATATAAATTATTTTTGAATACTAATTTAACAAATCTTTACAATGATCTATTTAACCAATAAAAGAATTTGGACTATTATCATATCACAAGTTGTTTCGCACATACAGATTAGTTATTCTAATGATAAGGACGAATAAGAAGTATTGTATTAACCATATTGTTCCATATTTAAATATATAAAATATATTGATTCTTTGAATTCGTACGTACAACTAAAATTCTACGTGAGTTCCCTAAGTTTAATTATTTAATGTAAAATTGTCTTTTTCTTTGATTAAATTGAAAAAATTGATTAATAAGCTGTGTGGTCAAGGTCACTTCAACATCACTTAATCACAACACTAAATCAAAAGTTACATATTAAATTATAACGTTAATAAGAAGGAATTTAGGAAATCGACTAAATTATTAGAAGCAGGATTACATGCGGAAGGTTTTTGATTGGAGAAACATTAAGAGCATTTAGTATATAAATAAATAGTATTATTACATATTTTTACGTGACACAAGAGTAAAATAGTTATAAAAATGTAAAAGTTTATATTTTTTCAATGAAAAAAAAAAAAATAAAAATAATGTTAAATTAATGTAAAAAATATAAATATGTGAAAAGATATTTTTTTAGTATATATTTACCCTTTTGCAAACTCTTTCTTTTTTTTGACAGAAGGAAACTTGAATTCGACTTTATGCATATAAGAATATTGATTTTGTGTTAATTTTTTGGTTTACTAGTATTTTTTAGTTGTATTATAGTTACAATTTTTTTTTAATTTAATATGACTTTTGCATTTTCTTTTAAAATTTAATATGATTTTTTTAGATTAATATTAACGTCATTTTATTTATTTAATTTTTAGATTTGAACAATAGACTTCTACAACAGAATATTAACAAAAGCTAATTCATCGACTTAAGCTGATCTAATAAAACTAGCCACATTAAATCTTTTTAAAAACATTTAATATGAGTTTTTCTTGTTGAATTAACATTAATACTATTTCTTCCATTCTATTTTCAGGATATATGATAAATGAATATTAACAGAAGTTAATTCATTGACGTTAACACTGGTCTAACCAAACCAACTATATCGAATATTTTTAAAAATTATAAAAACCATATTTTTAAAAATTAAAAGAAAAACATATTAAGTGAAAATAGATTAAAAATATTAAATTATTGTTAAAAAATTTAACGACAAAAAAAGTTCTATTAAACCTTTGTGATTTTAGAGAAATGAAACAAAAATCAACCATTAACCACCAACTTTATCTGTCAGCAAGAACAAGAGGCAAAGAACAAAGAGAAAAGAAAAGAAATTGTCACTTTCAGAACGTAGATTAAGAGTTGACTTAATTTTAGAATGGCTTTTGTTGTTCGAGATATGTGATTATAGCCCTTTTCCAATGCTTACTCATTTCGCACTTGAAGGTGGGCATGGTATCTCTCACTTTTTTCTTTTTGTCTTTCAAATATAGCTTCCATGACCAAATTAAATTATCTCACTATTTTCTTTTTCTTTTCAGAATTTGCCATGTGATTTCTCACAATGATAACATCTTTATTTAGACTTTATTTTTGTATTAGAAGAGAAAATAGATAATGCAATTAATCGTTATTAAAACAACAACATCGATTGCATGATTTACTTAACTAAATAATGATGGATAATTGTTTAATAAAAAGTATTGTCACTCTCATTTGGGGTTTTTAGATGGCTAAAAGATGAAACTGCCTTCCATATGGGCTTCCCCTAAATTTGACCAAAAATAGGCCTAAAAATTAAAATTACAAATGAAATTAAAAAAAATTGTTGACGTGGTCACACTATTGTTGTCCCAAAATATGTTTTCAAAATTGTCCTGCAAATAATAATTGGAATAATTAGGTTCAAGTAATTCAAATTAATGAAAATAAGAATTAATAGTCCAATTAAGCCAAAACAGTGAAAATAAGACAATAATGGAGAATTAAACACATTCACTAATACAATTCGGTGTGGAAAACTAAATGAATAGTACAAAATAGTGATTCATCAAAATAAACCACA
This sequence comes from Vigna reflexopilosa, assembly GCA_027742785.1. NCBI lineage: Eukaryota > Viridiplantae > Streptophyta > Magnoliopsida > Fabales > Fabaceae > Vigna > Vigna reflexopilosa. The sequence goes on along the minus strand of CM050925.1, from coordinate 29,644,182 downwards.
CTTAGTCTTTTGCACTCTTGGACAAAATCAAGATGCAGAACAAGGAAAGATTCAAAATACATCAAGAGAGTGACACAACATCCGCACACCGAAACAAAAAGACATACAAGACCCCAAACAGATTTACACAATTCTCCATTGAAACCTAGAAAGAGGAAAAGAGTAGACAACATCCATCACACAGATAATCAGAGAAAGCAGATACTCATGGAAATCATCCAAGCAATTCAAAACATCACAAAAATAATCAATCAGCTCAAGAGGAGAATCAAAAGAAATAGAACCTCACAGATGCACTATCATTATTTCTCTCAAGTGTTTAGGGTAAACAATGTCAACTCAATGCACTCAAGAAAACAAGCAACAAACAAAATTGACAAGCCTCTAATATCAACACTCAAAACATATGCATGTTTAAATCAAAAGGTCTTTTATGGCTGTAATGGGGCCAAGGACAAAGGAGGATAACATATGGATAAGAAGCTACAAACCAAAAAGAAATAGAGGAGCAATAAGGAACAAGTGAAAACACAATCAAATTACACTCAAAACCTCTAATTCAATCCTCTTCTTGACTTCATTATTCACAAAATTTTTTATTTTTCTTATTTTTTTCTATTTTTGTGATTTTTTTTCTATTTTTTCTTGTCTTGTCTCTTTTCTTTTCTCTATTTTCTTTAGAACACAATTGTAAGAGAAAAAATACACAACATATTTACAAAAGCAAAATAAGAAGAGGAATCAACTAGCCAATTCATCAAAATCCCCAGGAAGACCACACTTATTCCCAAAACAATTCCAAAGCTCCAAAATTCCCTAAGGTTAAGGTAATCATGGTTTTTCACTTAAGGATAATGTATGAGCTTCAAAACAAAGAAAAGGGAAAGCATAGGCTCAAAGGATTAAAACAGGGTGGACTTATTTGGCCAAAGAGGCTCAAGAACAAAACTACCTTTATCACTTTCAAACATGCATATCAATCAAGAATCATCCAAAAAAGTTAAGCCAAGGCATATGTGCAAGCAATCAAGATATATATCACACACAAGAAAGAACATAAAGAGGCTCCAATTCTCACACAAGCTATTTCTGTCACAATCAAATCAACCTCTCAAACATCATAATCATCTTTCCAATAAGAGAAAAGCAAGGATTTCAAATCAATCAAAGTATCAATGAAGTGAATGACACATCTACAACCTAAACAAAGTCTAGAAATCAAGAGAGACATGCAAAACTGTACGCAAGACACAAGCTTAAAACAAGACAAAAAGAACAAAAACAACCTAGAACTAGAAAAATCTAAGCAAAGAAAACACAAACTAACAAAGAAAAATCAAAATCTCCCTTAATAGACCACCCTTAAACTACACAATGTCCTCAGTGTGTCATAAACAATAAGATCAGAGCAATCAGTATAATCAAAAGATGAAGGACAAGTGCAATAGAGGTGAGGAAAGGAGAAGGGAAAAGAAAACTCCCCTGAGTCATGGTGGAAGTTGCCAAATTTGAACTAGCAGAGAAATGTTTTCCACCACTGGATCTAGGAAGGAACTACTTCTGAAGAATTGCTTCATCCACCAAATTTGATCAAGAAGAGAAATGTCTTCCATAACTAGATCAAGGAAGGCCAGATTATTGATGAAAGGGCTCAATTGGTGCCTATTGATCTTTAAGCTTTTGGTTATGTAAGCACCTTTGTTTGCAACTGTGGGTGTTTGTTGGTCAAATTCATGTGTACCTCCTACAATAAGGTTAGTGCATGGTGATTCCAAAGAATCTATATGCAGAGGTACAACACCCAATCCCCATGTATTAGACTGAACATGAAATATACTCTCAAAACATGAATCAAGTTTAGATTTTGAATGCATATCAACAGTAGACTCAGATTCATATTCAGTGCATGGATAAAAAGTATTTAGCTACGATGGAAAAAATTGTTTCTTATCATGCAAAGAGTGGGGATTAAAAACATACTCATCAACAACATAATTATCAACAACATACCCATGAACAACATCATCAATCTAAGGTATGTTCACCTCCACTTCACTGAAGGTTGTCAGAGTCTCCTTATCTGGTTTTTCCATCCTCTTGTTTTGAAGAGGAGACTGCAATCAGTCAAAAGTAGTGGTGGAATATGAAAAGGGTCTACCTGGCTCAAAATTCTTACTTATATCTGCCTGGTCCTCAAAATCTTTATCAGCATCATCCTCCTCAGGTGCAAGAGTAGGGACATATGAAGGTGGGAAAGTAGTAGGCACAGTGAGCACATGACTCTGCTTCCCATCTCCTATGTTGATGGCATTGAAATCTTCCGGAATCTAAACAGTTTGAGATGGTAACTCTGAATCTTGAGTTTGTTCCTGATGAAGCTGAGTAGCCATCTGCCCCATTTGATTGGGCAAGCTTTGAATTAACGCTCTAGTCTCTTGCTGGAACTGAATGTTCTACATGGTCATCTGCCTCAATAACTCCTCCAATGTAGGCTTAGAAGTAGAAGGTTGAGGAGTTATTTGGGATAAAGCATCATGTTGTTGACTCTAGTATTATTGGTGGACTGGTGGAGGCGTACAAGCATGCTTAAATGGTGGTTCTTGATGATATTGATGTTGCGGCTATGGAGTACTATACCATCCCAAGTTAGGATCATTCCATCCAGAATTGTTGATGTAACCATACTGATGAAAATGATGCTGAGCAGGGAAGAATTTGTTGAGATTGTTGATAAGGGGAGCACTGGTTTAACTAAACCTTACAATCTCACTATGCTTCTGGCTTTTGATGATGACAACACATTATTAATAACACATTTACTGATATGTGTTACATGTTCATTACTTTCATGTGTATGAATTCTTGAAGAACATATTTGTGTTAATTTTGTCTATGTGTGCAATTTACTACTTTCTACATGAGATATCATCTGTGATTTCATAACATATGTTTTGGAAAAGAAAACCACATGTACTTTGGTTGAACTTATATTGTGTGGCAAAAATGCAAGTTTTAAGTCGACTTCATTATGAAGCAGGTTGATTAAAACTCGTGACTGTGAACATATTTTCAAAAATAGTGATGTGAGTATTTTTGCAAAGAAAGATTTTCAAAACTGCATTGAAGTGACAAAGTCAACTGTATGCGCAGGCTACTTGACTTAGTTAGTTATGTTTTGAATTTCTGTTAATGCTTGTGAACTATAACGACTATATTTTGTTTCTTTGACCAAGCATTAATTGTTAGTCAACTGAATTAAATGTGCAATCAATTTAGTTGGTCTGATTGCTACTAATTGTTTTAACTGTTATAATTGTCTGACTATAGTTGACTGTATTAGTAGCACAGTCAACTTTGGGAGCGTCTGTTTAATAGAAAACTATATATAGACGTGATTCTGTATTCTACAGAGACTTTTGGTAATTCTAACATTTTCATTGAATTGTTTCAGATCTTGATCTCTGCTATAAAGTTAGAAGCTCCTACAACTCATTAAGAAGACCGTGGTGATCAGTCCTTGAAGAGCAGCTTGACGAGCAAGTGTTGGTGTGTGCATAAGACTGCTTGATCATTCTGCACTGAAGGTGTTCATACGTGATCAGGTACTTCTCTCAATCTTGTGAAGATTGTGGCTGCCCTGTTGTGATTACAGGAAGAGGACGTGTTGTGTTCTGGGAACTTTGAGGATTGTTCAAAGTTGATAAAGATTGCAGAAGAGGGGATATCTTGCTGCTGTTCTTTGTGTGTTGTATGCCTATATTTTGGTTAGAGGGTTAGAGAGGTGTTTTATATTTTGACATGGAGGTCTCTATAGAAACCTTGTTGTAAAAACCTTGACCATTATAGTGCATTTGCTTCCGGGTACAAGAAGGACACTGTATGTAGGCAGTTTGGCCGAACCAGTATAAAAACCGCATTTGAATCTTCTATCCCTGAACTCTGTAAATTTCAAGTCGACTTTATATTCTGCACAGTCAACTATTTTTCGTTGCACTTGATTTATCTTTTTCCTTGAGATTCGAGAAACTTTTGAAAGTTTTATACTTTGAAAAAAATATTTTAAAAAGAATCTGATTTTTGGATTTCACCAATTCACCCCCCTCTTGGTGTTGAAACTAAGCCATTCTATTTCCAACAATTGGCACCATAGCTGGTTTTCATAAGATATTTGAAAAACTAGTCGACTGCATTTTTCTTTGAATCGACTATATTCTTGGAAATGGTTTCTAGTTTTCAAACTTTTGGTGAAGGTGCATCTACAAACAGACCACCATTGTTTGCCGGTGAAAACTATCCTTTTTGGAAAATTCGAATGCAAATTTTTCTTGAATCTGTGGATAGAGGTATCTGGGATGCAACAGTAAATGGTCCCTTTGAGCCAACTCATGTTATCAATGGAAAAACTGTTTTGAAAAATCGTAGAGCACAATATAAGGTTAAAGTAGGAAATATTATTGCCTCTGCAGTAAGAGTTGATGAATTTTTCAGGATATCTCAATGCAAAACTGCTAAAGAAATGTGGGATGTCTTGGAAGTCACACATGAAGGCACAGATGAGGTCAAGAGAGCCAAAAAGAATTCTTTAATACAAGAGTATGAACTCTTCAGAATGAGGACTGGTGAAACCATATATGAAGTTCAGAAAAGGTTCACTCACATTGTCAATCATCTAATGGCTCTTGTTAATGTTTTTGATAAAGAGGAGATTAACATCAAGATTCTCAAAAGCCTGAACAGAAGTTGGCAACGAAAAGTCACTGCAATCTTTGAATCCAAGGATCTTACTAGCATGAACATGGCTACCTTGTCCGGGAAGTTAAGAGAACATGAACTTGAACTTGAAAGATTGAAAGAAGAGGAAGAGATTGAAGAAAAGAAGTCCATAGCGCTAAAAGCTACCAACAAGAAAGCCTTAAAGATTGTTTTATCTGAGGATGAATCTAAAGCAGAATTGGATAACAATGAACTGATGTCTATGGTGGTAAGAAAATTTAATCGGTTTATGAAAAATACTAGTCAACTTACTGACCATGCATGAAATGGCAAAGGAAAAAGAGCTACCAGATCTAATGCAATTCAATGTTATGAATGTGGCAAAGAAGGACACATCAAGCCTAATTTTCCAGATCTAAAGTTGAAGCAGAAAGCATACAGGAAGTTCCCCAAGGACAAAATCAGAAAGCAGAAGAGTGCTTATATTGCTTGGGAGAACAATGATTCAAAATCCTCAAGTGATGAAGATCTTGATTGTGAGGAGGAATCAAATATATGCTTCATGGCTGGAACATCACTGATAGATTATGAGAGTGATACAGAGTTTGAGAAAGAACTTATTGAAGTGAAGTACGACCTGTAGCTGGATGCATTTCAAGAGATACACGCTGAGGCCATGCGAGTGCAATATAAGGTTAATCGACTTAACTCTCAAAGAAAGGATTATGAATATAGAATAAATAATTTGGTCAATGATAAGGAGAAATTGCAAAATGAGTTAGATGTTGCTTTATTATCTTCTAAAACTGTAATAACTAAGACTGTAACAATTGAAAAAATTTGTGAAAAATGTCCTACTTATGTTGAACAAATAGATTACTTGACTAGCACGCTAGCAAAGTTCACTTAGGGTATAGATAATTTAGATGTTTCTTTAAAGTCTTTAGGTAGAGCTATATATAGGCAAGACATTGGATATAAAGCTCAATCAAATAAGACCAATACAAAGAAGTTTGCAGATTTGAGTAAACCTAACATGCTTGCTTTTACTGCAATAACATTGGTCATACTGTTAGAAATTGTTTTTACAAAAAGTTGGTGTTCCCAAAGGCTTATACATATGGATTCCTAAGGAACATCTAGCTGCAACTAACAATCAAGGACCCAAACTCAAATGGGTACCTGCATCAAAAAATTTGAATTATTTTGCAGGACAACAACAAATGCCGTGACATGATGAGAGAACTCAAGGATGTACTAACATGGTTATATCAAACTTCTTGAGGATCTACAACTGGTAACAAATATCGTCATACTGAATCATGCATAAAAATTGTTTGATATGTATGATTGTTTGATTGCTTGTATGATTGCATGAATGTTTATGTTGGCTGTGAAAATCGTTTTACGACTTTCAGTCGACTAGATTATGTGTACAATCGATCGCATGTTGTTGTATGTATAATTCTATTTTTGAAAAATCTCTATCATACAGTAGTCAACTTTGGATTTAATAAAATTGACTTTGTGTCTCTATTTTGGGCTTTCCATTTTGAAAATTTAAAATGGGCCTAGTTTTGGTGAAACTTAGTTCGCGCCATTTATATTGTGTCCTACGTCTTGAACTGATATAGAAATTAGCCTGTGTGTTGGTAAAATTCTTGAAACCCTAGTCTGAGTAAGAAGATTTCCAAGAACCGCATACTATGGCATCATCAAGTCGTGTTGTTGAAGAAATCAAGTGAAAGGAAATCCCTATGACAAGAAGTTCTGATCCTATTGGTTGGATCAACGATGAAGAAACAAGGGAAAGATTTCAAAGTGCTACTATCAAGGTTATTGCTACTCCTAAGAATCTGAATCTGAAGGATTCATGTTTCTTGAGTGGTTCGAAAGACAAGGATTATCCATTTTTGTACAAATGAGCAAAAGTGCTTCTGGGACTCTTCAAATATATTTGACCAAGATTCTGTTATGTCTCTTGGGTTAGTGAAGACTATAAATGGTTGGCGCTTCATAGGTGAGGATAATTCTGTGTATAGCACTAGGAGCACTCCAACTGCGATTGAAGATCGTACCAACTTTTTCCCAGAAACGAATTTTGAAAGATACACTGCTGAACAAATCAAAATTCTGCATTACAAATTTGCCAACTTTGATAGAAGATATGGTACTACTCAACAACAAGTGGAAGAGAGCTCATATGATGAGGATACAATGGAATCTTCTGACTCAACATAGGGCCTTTACGAAATCTTGCTTCTTGTCTTAGTTTCTCTGTGTTCTGGTCTAGTTAAACTTTGTTTGATGTCTCTTTGTGTTTCTATATTCTTTTGAAAATGGATTAACTTGCCATTTTGTTTGTCTAGTGGTCTGATCCTATTGTAATATTTTTTGGAAACATTAATGAAATCAGTTGTTTCAGTTTCAATTTTATCAATTTTGATTTTATGTTTGAATATGTTTATATTTGATTAAAGTCGACTCTATATTGAATGAAGTTGATTATGCATGTGTTTACTGTTAGATTAATTCTTCTGCATATTCAATTCATATCTGTATTATTTCTTGCATTACTGTGATTCTAAAATGCTTAATCTTCAAAAGATCCTGAAAGGTTTTGTAGGGACATTGCTTCTGGATAAACTATTGGAGTTACTACACAATGGAGCAATGAAATCGTTTGTCAATGAAAAACAATGGACTACTGGTTTAACTGGGTTATAAATTCCAATTTACTGGAATTTGGTTATTGGATTTACTGATCTCATATTATATATTATTTCTTTCAATATATCTCTGCTTTATGATTGATTGATATATTTGTGAGATTATATTGTGAGATTGTTGATTGATTGTATCTGTACTTAATTGATTTGTTTGCAAACTATTTGATACAATTCTGTCACATGCTTTTATATGCTAAAAAAAATTGTGATAAATGCATTGTGCACTTAGGTTTTGATTATAAAACATGCATAATGGCAGGAGAAGCATTGCATGATAGTCTAGATATTTCACATGCCTACATTTAAGGGGGAGATTACTTTTTTATCATGTGATTATCTATGACAAGGGGAGCATCATTGATTGATTAATATGTTTACACTGATGCATCTTTGACAAATCATTTATCAGCATATTATTATCATAAACCATACCTTTTTTCCTAATGCACAAAGGGGGAGGAAGTTTGACTGTTTTGATTGCTTATTGCTTGATATTGATTGCTTGATACTGGTTGATACAGAGTATAATTGTTGTCTTTGTGACTCTGATATATTCTTTTTGAATCTGAGAAAGACTTCAGTTGTTTGCTCTAATATATTGTAAAATCATTTGCTCTGATATAGTTTGATTATGTGAATGATTTTATGAGTTGTTGTGTACAAACATGGTTGTTTATTAATCAAGGTTGTGCATCATCAAAAAAAGGGGGAGATTGTTGATATTGTTGATAAGGGGAGCACTGGTTTAGCTAAACCATACAATCTTATTGTGCTTCTAGTTTTTGATGATGACAACACATTATTAATAACACATGTATTGATATGTGTTACATGTTCATTACTTTCATGTTTATGAATTCTTGAAGAACATGTTTGTGTTAATTCTGTCTATGTGTGCAATTTACTGCTTTCTACGTGAGATATCATCTGTAATTGCATAACATATGTTTTGGAAAAGAAAACCACATGCACTTTGGTTGAACTTATATTGTGTGGAAAAACTGCAAGTTTTAAGTCGACTTCATTATGAAGCAAGTCGATTAAAACTCGTAACTTTGCACAAATTTTCAAAAACAGTGCTGTGAGTATTTTTACAAACAAAGATTTTCAAAACTGCATTGAAGTGACAAAGTTGACTGTATGTGGAGGGTACTCGACTTAGTTAGTTATGTTTTGAATTTTTGTTGATGGTTGTGAGCTATAACGGCTATATTTTGTTTCTTTGACCAAGCATTAATTGTTAATCAACTGAATTAATTGTGCAATCAATTTAGTTGGTCTGATTGCTACTAATTGTTTTAACTGTTATAACTGTCTGAATACAGTCGACTATATTATTAGCGTAGTCAACTTTGGGAGCGTCTGTTTAACAGAAAACTATATATAGACATGATTTTGTATTCTATAGAGACTTTATGTAATTCTAACATTTTCATTGAATTGTTTCAGATCTTGATCTCTGCTAGAAAGTGAGAATCTCCTAGAACTCATCAAGAAGACTGTGGTGATCATTCCTTGAAGAGTTGCTTGACGAGCAAGTGTTGGTGTGCGCATAAGACTGCTTGATCATTCTGCACTGAAGGTGTTCATACATGATCAGATACTTCAATCTTGTGAAGATTGTGGCTGCCCTGTTGTGATTACAGGAAGAGGACGTGCTGCGTTCTGGGAACTTTGAGGATTGTTCAAAGTTGATAAAGATTGCAAAAGAAGGGATATCTTGTTGTTGTTCTTTGTGTGTTGCTTGTCTATATTTTGGTTAGAGGGTTAGAGAGGTGTTTTATATTTTGACATGGAGGTCTCTATAGAAACCTTGTTGTAAAAACCTTGACCATTATAGTGCATTTGCTTCTGGGTACAAGAAGGACACTAAATGTAGGCAGTTTAGCCAAACCAGTATAAAAATTGCGTTTGAATCTTCTATCCTCGAAACTCTTTAAATTTCAAGTCGACTTTATATTCTGCACAGTCAACTATTTTCCGCTAGACTTGATTTATCTTTTTCCTTGAAATTCAAGAAACTTTTGATAGTTTTATACTTTGTGAAAAAGATTTTAAAAAGACTTTGATTTTTTGATTTCACCAATTCACCCCCCTCTTGGTGTTGAAACTAAGTCATTCTATTTCCAACAGAATTCATCCAAGGATAGTCAATTAAGATCTTCCCAAGCAGTGATGGATCCTAGAGGAAGACAATAAAGCCAGTCCTTTGCTACACCTTGTAATGAGTGTGGAAATGCCCTTAAGAACATATGATCATCCTGGACATATGGAGGGTTCATTATAGAACAAATGATATGGAACTCCTCCGAATGTTTGTGTGGGTATTCACCTGCAAAATCATGAAACTTAGGCAACAAATGTATCAGTCCAGTGGTGAGAATGCATGGAACATCCTCATCATGTGCAAACAACTCACAAAGAGAACTCTCATGAGTTGGAGGAGGAGCCATACTGTTCTCAACATACAAATCAACAGAATATGCATGAGAATTGTAATCAAAGTTAGATGCAAAAGGAGGATCATAATCAGAGGCATTGGCAAAATAAGCACCATGCACATAACCAAAATAGGTCAACATAGAGAAGGAGAATGTTAATGATTATGCAACTAATGAACTAATGCAAACTACATGTGAAAACTATCAAGTCCTAGAAAGCCTAACTAATATATCAAAAGTCCTATTAGTTTCAGGATCAAATGGTGGTAATTTCCATTGCCCCTAGTCATACACTAAGTCAATTCTATCAGCAAAAGTCAACATAAACAGCAATATATGCAAACCAACTTAGAATCAGCTGAAAATTTGTGACAAGCCACCAAAAATCATGAAAAGATAGCACACAAAAATTTCAAAGCAAAATTCAAAGTGCAAGTATGTTAACCAACACAGGAAAGTGTGAAAAACGGCAAAAATATAACTTCAAAAATAAAAAGGAAATAGAAAACGGCCTTTTTTTAGATTTGGAGGCTAGATATTGGGGTGAAGTTATGACAATAGCATTACTTGTGATTTTCTACCCAAAAAGCACATATGATTTGTCCAATTCCGACTCCGTGAGCAAAAGTTATCATTCTTGGAAGTTTGAGCTCACCCGTTTTTCACAAGAGTGAATCTGGACAACCAATAGTGCTTCTAGGATTTTTCTATGAAAATATGGCGCAAAAGAAGTGGCCACACCAAATTTTAACAAAAAATAAGGCATCTAGCTATCAAAACGAAAAATGACAATTATTGAGGAAAAATTGAGCACTATTCACGCACTATTCACTGTGTGCAACTCTTCCATTGCATTATGTGCCTCACAAGCCAAATATCATCCAATTTCACCCAATTGTGACTCAAACAAACAAAACACAACACAAATAAACACACAACAAGCACACACAGACCATAACAGCACACACAAAATGCACACACTAACACAACTAAGAACCTAAGACCGAACCGTTGGTCCCCGACAACAACGCCAAAATTTGATCGAGACTGTACCAGAATCAAATTTAATGTTTAATTAAATGCAGTATAACTAGGAGAATGACCCCTAAGTCGTCTCTCAAGGACCAAACTGTGGTTCAAGCAATTGGTTGAACACTTGGTGGGGAGGGGGGAGGGGGAGGGGGGTTTGTGGACAGTTTTGTGTAGTCGAAATGAACAGCTAAAACACGAATTGAACTACTAATTGAAAACTATTGGTCAATACCTCAATTACAATGCTTCCAATCACAGATTAACAACAATTACACTACTCTAACTCCTAATCCAACACAAGCTAACCAACTAAGAGAAGATTAACCACGTTTTCATAATTAGGAACTAAGCGAACGCAAAACACCTATTCCATCCATTCTGTTCCATACATATTGATCAACTAATCGAAGATTCAATCACCAATGGGGAAACTAAGCGTATACCCATTGCAAGAACACATTCAAATTTAATAGAATGTCAAGTTAGAGTAGCAAAAACACACTTCCAACTCAGAAATCTCATGGAAACAATGCAAAATCACTAATTACTAACCAAGAACATTTAGCCTATCATTAAAAACATAATTATAAGCAGCAAAACGAATTGGATACATTGAAGGAAATGCATAATTAAATTCTAAACGAAAAAGCAAGCATAAAACGAAACTTAAATTGAAACGCAGTGGAGAATCAAAACGCAAAACCAGAGACGAAATCAAATTGCTAATGGGAAATTGAAAAGGGGAATAAAAAATTGATATTGCAGCAATGCATAGAACAACAAACAAAAACAAAATTACCAATAGCCATCAAATTATAAAACGATTCAATACATAAAAGAGAAAGAAAACGAAAATCAAACCTAAACTCCTAAAGAGGGGAGTGGAAGAAAACGTCAATGCTCCAAAACCCTAGAGAGAAAAACGAAAATGAAGGAGATGGATGGATTCCAAATCTGATTCGGGGTCTTTAAAAGGAAAAAAGACAAAACTGCCCTCCATATGGGCTTCTCCTAAAGTTGACTAAAAATAGGCCCAAAAGTTAAATCTGGTCCAAAACTAAAGTAATTAAAATTACAAAAGAAATTAAAAACAATTGTTGACATGGCCACACTCTTGTTGTCCCAAAATATGTTTCCAAAATTGTCCTGCAAATAATAATTGGAATAATTAGGTCCAAATAGTTCAATTAAGCCCAAATAGTGAAAATAAGACAGTAATGGAGAATTAAACACAATTCACTAATACAATTCGGTGCAGAAAAATAAGTGAATAGTACAAAATAGTGATTAATCACTAGTGAAGAAATGAAAGGAAAAGAAAGGTAAGGAAGATGCTTACGGTGGTGGAAGCACATGAAGATCAGAGAAGACGAGATGAGGATGATGTTGGATTCATGTGACGTGATTCAGTGTTGATGTGAGGAGGGAATGAGAATGCTCAAGAAGAAGATGAGGTTCGGTGATGTAAGGCAACAAAAAGGTAGAGGAAAAATTGGGGAATTTGGTTTCGGTGCAGGTGAGAGAAACTGAATAAAGGAAAATAAAAGATTGCAAGTGTGCGTGGAAGGAGGCTAGAGATGGATCCGTAGGATTCTCTAGCCTTGACTTTCAAGGTGGAATTGATTCTGGATTTAAAAACTCAATTCACATTTATCTCAAAAGTCCAATTACAATGGTGAAGTTGGGTATTTATTGTTAAGACAAAATCGTCTGTGCCTAAACGCTCTCATGTTTGCAAGTTTAACCAAATACCATTAAATGGAATAATAATACGAAAAAAACATAGGATGAAAACACAAAGACTTAGAACCAAAATCCCCAACATAGAAAACCTTAAGAAAACAAATAGGATTTTAGGAAACAGAAAAATAGCTAAGTCAAACACCCAGACACAATAATAAAAGAAGTCAAAAGCGTCTAAGAGAGTTGAAGCTAAAAGTGTAAAGGTTATCACACCTAAAGGGTATTCAGATTAGCTCTCGAGAAAACTAAACAATGTCAAAGACAATTTTATTGACAAAACACACTAAAAGACTAAAATTTAAAACACAAACAAAACTAAACAATAATTGTCTGTAAAGGCAAAATAACAAAAGCGTTTACTTTGCTTAAACGATACCATATGCTAAAACGTCACTTCGTCAAACGATGAAGTCCTTAATCAATGTTTGGTATCCTTGGAAGAAAAGCTTAATTGTCAAACGCTACTTCAATGATAGGAAATCAAAAAGAACTTTGTTGTTCTAAGCAAGCATTAATGAGATTAAATTCTCAATGTTCGAAAATAACAAAAGTGATAAGAAAAGACATATATGTTGCATGCACAATCTACTTTATTCTTTGTAGATGAGCTATTTTACACGCATCCACAAAGCTTCAAATCAAAATATCAGAAGTGGGTGTTAAATGCAAAAGAGATATTTACAAAATGTTCTTCACTTGAAGTCATGCCTAAAAGAACGTACAACCTACTTCAAGCAAAGGACTGAAAAAGCATGCCCGCTTTAACAAATTGACTTTATCCAACGACTGTTGTGCATGAAGAAAGAGAAAGCACAAGAATCAAGGCCAAAATCTTAGTATAACAGACATTTATCCAAAAGCCTATAAATATAAGACCTTTCAAATGAAGAATAAAAAGGATATTAAGAGAAAATAATACAACAAATATTTATCTTGAGAAGCGTATTAAAAGAAAAAAAAGAGCTTAGGAAAAAGAATACATCTGAGTAGAAAAAGAGAAGAAGAGAAAAGAGAAGAAAAGAAATACTCTTGAGCTTCATTGTCATACTCCTTACTATTTGTAAGAAAGATAGAAACAGAAAAGAGAGAAACACATGCGAGTGTTTAGACTGTATTGTATTGTACTTACATCCTCTCTACGAGAGTAATAGTCTGAATGACCTGTAACAGGAGAATTAAAACACTTGTTGGACTCAATTGAATTAAAGGAAATCTAGGCAAGGTTGCTTACTATCAGGAATGATGCGAATACTCCTTCAAGTCTAGGGTAACAGGTAGTTCTTCGTTGACTATGAAGACTAAGAGTGGTGAGAATACTCATCCAAGTCTAGGTAACAGGTGGTTACAAGCTGACTATGGAAACCAAGAGTGGTGCGACTACTAAGTGTAATCTTATGGAGATTATAGTGGAACCCTCTACGGAGGAGACTAGACATAGCTTAGTTCGAGTGAATCAGTATAAAATATATGTGTAATTACTTCCTCTCTTGTGTAAAAACTTCTCTTACAAAACCTGCGGTTTAGTTTTTATTTCTAAATGCAAAAACTTTCCAAGCTAAATGATTACTATTAAACAAAGGAAGTTCTTATAACTCTGTAGTGTACATTCTGAATAGCATGAAAAAAACATGTCTTGAAAAAAATCTTTTATTAGGTAGAGCATGTAAGAATTTAAAATAAAATCATAAAGTTATACAACATACTATATCAGAGGGTTGCGAAAAAATATTTCCATTAACATTATTCAATCCCTTCCCCTTCTAGTGTTTTTCAGGTACTTGATTTATACTAACCTAAGCTTCATGCAAGCTAAACAAATTCACATAATGAAAAAAAAAATACAACTAGAGGACACTAGAGAAGGCTTGTTGGGCAGTATGTCATCACAAGGTTACAATAATAGGGGTTACTGGGTTCACAACGTCTATATTATCACCAACTCTCAAGAACAATCATCGTCTACCAACTATATTATCAAAGGTGTATAAATAGAATAAAAAAAAGGAGAACAAACAAGAGAGAATCAAAGGAAGAAGAAGATTCAAAGGAAAAAAGAAGGAAAACAAGGAATCTTCGCCAAATTATCGTTGTTATGTTTGCATTGAAAAATGACACATGAAGGCCGATTGTCTAAAACCAAAGAAGGGTGAAGAAAGAGGCCAAAAGAAGTTCTTCAAGAAGAAGAAGGCATATATTTCTTAGGAGGAAGATAATGAATCTACAACAAGCTCAAGCGACTCTGATGAGCAAGCCAACATATGTCTAATGGCTGATGATGACATCTCTGAAAATCAAATAAGTTCTAAATCCAGGAAGTCCATGTGGTACCTTGATAGCGGTTGCTCAAGGCACATGACAGGTGATATTAAGATATTTACAAACTTCCAGAAGAAAGAACAAGGCTATGTCACATATGGTGACAATAATAAATGAAAGATCCTTGGAGTAGGAGACATAAGAAGTGCAAATACCTTGATGATCAAAGATGTAGTGTTTGTAGAAGGTTTTAAGCATAATCTTCTCAGTATTAGTTAATAATGTGACAAAGGTTTCAAGGTAACATTCAAACCTAATTAATTTCACTATCCATGAAAAAGATTATTCTAAAATTGCTTTGAAAGGTATTAGGCATGCAAATATTTATTTAATTGATTTGGAAAATGTTTCAAATAAAAATATTTCATGTTTAGTAGTAAAAGAAGAAAATCCATGGTTGTGGCATAAGAGAGCTGCTCATATTCATATGCAACAATTGAATAGACTCATATCTGAAGACTTAGTAATTGGTCTACCAAAACTTAAGTTTATAAAAGACAAACTATGTGTTGCATGTCAAAAGGGTAAAGAAATTAAATCATCTTTTAATTCGAAAAATATTATTTCAGGTGAAAACCCCTTAGAACTCTTGCACATGGATTTATTTAGTCCTTCAAGGATAAAAAGTTTTGGGGGAAATTATGATGCTTTACTTATTGTTGATGACAATTCAAGATATACATGGATGTTCTTTATTGTTGGAAAATAGGTAGGCTTCTTTTTACACCAAGATGGGGGGTGAATTGGTGGGTTTTCAAAATCAGAATCTTTTCGCAATCTTTAAATCAAAGTATAAAACTTTACAAACTTTCTTGAATTGCAAGTAATGAAAATTTGTGTGCAGCGGAAAAACGTAGTTGACTGCATAGATAATAAAGTCGATTGCATCACAGATAAGATATCAATCAATTCTATCATGTGATGATACAATTTTCAACAATCTCATAATGTTATCTCAATCAAGATATCCATAATCAATTTAGAATAGAGATAAATTGCAGATAATCAGGATAAGATAGTCAATCAACAAAAATAACCAAATTCCAGAAATGGAATTTATAACCCTGTTACAATTCAGTCGATTGAATTAATTCCTCAGTTGAATACATTGGTTGCCAATGATGTTGCATTCCACATGCAGTTTCCAAAGCAATGTTTTTCTTGCAAAAACCTTCAAAGATCTTCTGCAGATCAAGCATTTTAGTTATGCAAGAAATATAATCAATAAGAAGTCAATATGCAAAGATGTGTAACAGTTTAAAACCAAGCATAATCGACTTCAATCAATACACAATCGAATCAATCATTCAGCACAATAGATTTCAATCAAACAGATTAATGCAGTTGTAATTGATTCAAACATTGATTTCATTTCCTTGATTAAAAAGATATTACAATGGTAGGAACAAAACAAGGTGAAGAACTCTTTTGAATCAGAATAAGGGTTTTGTTGCACGCAATATAGAGTATAGGAGTCTAACACAAACATATATAGAGAGACGCGCCAAAGATTTAACATGAAAACCCCAGATTCAAAAAATCAAATCCTAACGTTCCAAAAACAGAGATTCTAGTCGAATACATTAAACACACAGTTGACTAATGTATGTCATGAGAAATTCTAAAACAGATTTTAACACATACAGAGAATGTAGTCGAATGAATTAATAATACAGTCAACTAAGAATCGTGAAAACATTTTTTCAAGCATGTTCAATCCATCAAGCATATAAACATTCACTCATACAATCAAACATCAACAACCAATCAGCTCAAGCATAATGCAGCAGAATGATACAATGTACCCATTGTAGATACTCAAGATTTTGATTTTTCAAAGTGATTCATCCTTGAGTTCAAACTGCATCTGCTATATATCCTGCAAAACAGTTTAAGCTTTGGTTGCAGGTACCCATTTTACTTTGGGTCCTTGACTGTCAGTTCTTGTCAGTTGTTCCTTTTGTTTCCACACATATAGACCTTTTGGAACAAAAACATTTCTATAATAACAGTTTCTAACATTATGACCAACACAATTGCAATAGAAACAAGCATGTTTAACAGGTTTACTCAATTCAATAAATCTCTTTGCATTGGTTTTGTTAGATTGAGCTCTATAGCCTATTCCTTGTCTATATATAGCTCTGCCAGAAGATATTAGTATAGCATTTAGATTGTCTCTACCTTGAGTGAATTTTGCTAGTGTGCTAGTCAAGTAATCTATTTTCTCAATGTGTGTAGGACATTTTTCACAAGGTTTTTCTACTGTAACAGTGTCAATCTTAACTTCCTTAGCAGATAACAATGCATCATTCAATTCTTTTTCTAATTTCTAATTTTCAGAAACAAGGTTATTAATTCTATACTCATAGTCTCTCCTTTCAGAGTTCAGTCGATTAACCTTGTACTGTAGTCGCATTGCTTCAACATGCAGTTCTTGAAAGGCATCTTGCAGCAGATCATACTTGATTTCCACTGGTTCATTTGAGATGTCATCATCACTATCATAGTCATCCCATGTTACTCCAGTCATGTAGCAAATGTTGGATTCTTCCTCATGATCAGCATCTTCATCACTTGAGCTTTCAGAATCTGTATTCTCCCAAGCAATGTATGCTCCCTTTTGCTTCATACTTCTATCTTGAGGGAATATTTTCTTTCCTTTCTGCTTAGGCTTTAATTCTGGACATTCAGGTTTGATATGTCCTTCCTTTCGACATTTGTAACATTGGACAACATTTGTTCTGAAGCTTCTCTTTTTGCTGTGACCTGCATGCTTAGTAAGTTGACTATCATTTTGCATAAGTCGACTAAACTTTCTTACCATCAAGGTCATCAGTTCCTTTTCATCCATCTCTGCATCTGAGTTCTCAGTTTTTGAGTTAATCTTGCTTGCAGCCTTCAGAGCAATGGATTTCTTTTCTTCAATATCTTCCTCATCCTTTAATCTACCAAGTTTTAATTCATGTTCACGTAGCTTGCCAAACAAGGTAGCCATGTTCATACTTGTAAGGTCTTTGGATTCTAAGATTGCAGTGACTTTTGGTTGCCAATTTCTGTTCAGACTTTTCAAGATCTTGATATTGATCTCTTCTTTATCAAACACCTTCCCGAGAGCCATAAGATGATGTACAATGTGTGTGAATCTTTTCTGGACATCATAGATAGTCTCGCAACCCTTCATCCTGAAAATTTCATACTCTTGTATAAAAGAATTCTTTCTTGCTCTCTTTACTTAATCCGTGCCTTCATGTGTCACCTCTAAGACATCCCACATTTCCTTTGCAGATTTGCATTGAGATATCCTGAAAAATTCATCAACTGTTAGTGTAGAGGAAATAATATGTATAGCCTTAATATCATATTGAGCTTTTCTATTTTGATCAGCAGACCATTCAGTAAAAGGTTTTATAACAATTTTCTCATTAACAGTTTTAGTAGGCACAAAAGGACAATTCAAGGTTGCATCCCAAATTCCTTTATCCACAGATTCAAGAAAGATTTGCATTCTGATTTTCCGAAAAGGATAATTTTCACCAACAAACAGAGGTGGTCTGTTTGTTGAAGCACCTTCACCAAAAGTTTGAAAACAGGAAGTCATCCCCATGTTTATAGTCGAATCAATGAAAAACAAAGTCGATTAGTTTTTCAAATATCTTATGAAAACCAGCTCTAGTGCCAATTGTTGGAAAACAAGTGGGCTTCTTTTTACACCAAGAGGGGGGGTGAATTGGTGGGTTTTCAAAATCAGAGTCTTTTCGCAATCTTTAAATCAAAGTATAAAACTTTACAAACTTTCTTGAATTGCAAGTAATGAAAATTCGTGTGCAGCGGAAAAACGTAGTTTACTGCGCAGATAATAAATTCGACTATAATTAAAAGAGTAGGGATAGAGAAAATCAAACACTGATTTTTATACTGGTTCGTCCACAATGCCTACATCCAGTGTCCTTCCTGTACCCGGCAGCAAATGCACTATACGGGTCAAGATTTTTACAACACGACTTTTATAGAAGACCTCCATGTCAAAAATATAAAACACCTCTCTAACCCTCTAACCAAAATATAGGCAAACACACACAACAAGACTTGCAACAAGATGTCTCCTCTCCTGCAATTTGCCAACCACTTTGAACAATCCTCAAAGTGAACCAAACTCCACGAGTCTATCACCTGTAATCACAACAGGTCACAACAGCAATCACCAATGGATGCTAACAAGAATCTTGACCAACAAGAAAACACCTCAATGTGCAGATATGTGATCAAGCAATGAGTGCGCAGTCAGTCTCCCTTTGAACCTCCTTCAAGAAAGATCATCACCGTCTTCTTGGAGAATTCTTGGAGCTCTATAATCTCTGAGTAACAATCTGAAACAGAATCTGAAAATGTTAGATCAACAAATGTCCAGAAGTCTCTGAATAACTTCAAATAACATCTATTTATAGATTTCTGTTAATCAGACACTCTCTTAATCGAATATGCTACTAATTCAGTCGACTAGGTTATTACAGTTATAACAGATTAGTCAAACCAGTGGCATACAGTAAAAAAAAACTCCCATTCAATACAGTTGACTTATATTCAATGTTCAACTAACTTTTAAAAATAAACCGTTACTGTTCATGAGCATAACAAAATTTCAAAGCAAACAACTAATACAGTCGAATGCGTGGCGCACACAGTCGACTTCGACATGTCAGAGCATTTTCAAATTCTTTCCTTCACAAAATCTCACATAGCACTGTTTCTGAAAATCTGTACAAAGACTTTAGTATAGTCGAATCAATTAGTACTGTAGTCGACTTTACTACAGCTTTGTCATACAACTTTTAAGTTCACAAGAGTGCATGTGCTTTTCTTCCTTTAAAACATGTGTAATGCAACCAGATATGATGTAAAAAGTACAAGCTCAATAAGTATGCATTCACATAGCAGTAAAACACATAAACATGTTCAACAATATATCAAACAATAAGCATACGAACATGTAACACAACAACAACATATGTGTGTTATTAAAAATGTGTTGTCATCATTAAAAACCAGAGTGATATATTTATTGTGTTGTCAACAATCTCAACATTTATTACTCTAAAAAGTGAAACTTTCAAAGTTTTCAAAAAAGTTTGCGAAACAGGTTCAAAATGAAAAAAGGTTTGAAAATTAAATCTAGAAATAGGGATCATGGAGGGGAATTTCAAAACGAATTATTTGAAAATTTTCGTGAAGAACTTGGAATTTCTCATAATTTTTCTACACCTAGAACTCCATAACAAAATGGGGTTGTACAAAGAAAGAATAGATCTTTGGAAGAACTTTCAAGAACTTTATTGAATGAATTGAAAATTCCAAAACATTTTTAGGCTAACGTTGTGAGTACTGCATGTTATATTTTAAATAGAATGTTTATTCGTCCTATCTCAAAATGTAGTGCTTATGAATTATTTAAAGGAAGAAATCCAAATGTTTGTCACTTAAGAATTTTTGGATGCAAATGTTTCGTTTTAAACAATGGAAAAGAAATTGGGAAAATTTGATTTAAAATCTGATGAAGCTATTTTTCTTGGTTATTCTCTAACGAGTAAAGCTTATAGAGTTTTTAATCGGAGAACATTTGAAATTGAAGAATCTATACATGTTGTCTTTGATGAAATTCTGGACCTTGAGGAGAAACCTCTTGAGTCAGATGAATCAGATGCAGGTGAAGAAGAAGACTTGTAGGAGACAACAATTGATGAGACAGATCATCCTCAACCTGAAGATTTAGCTAAGACATCATTTCCCTAACAACAATGGAGGTTTAGTTCACCATGAAAATGGTGAAACTAGATGAAAACAATGAAAAGAATGAAAGATAAAACCCTATAATTTGTAGATTGGAGCTTCCGCATCCAAAATCTGCCTCTGAGGGGTGAAGATAGTGTTTCTACGCCTCTTGCTGTCAAAAGATACCCTCTCTGGGTCATGCAAATCAATATATAGTTCATAAAAATCAGTAGAAACTGGCCCAAGCCCAAGAGACTGGCGCTCAGTGCTGGGTTACCGCTCAGCGGTAGGTGCGGCACTTCAAGAATAACGCTCATCGTTCACACCCAAGCGTTAGGTAGAGAACTCCACAACAAAGTTAGTGCTCAGTGGTAGAGTTGCGTTGAGCGATGGCTGCGGCTCTTAACTTTTCCCCTCAGTGTTGGCGCTTAAGCGTTGGCTAGAGAACTCCTCCAAGAGGCTTGCGCTCAGCGGTGGATTTGCGCTCAGCGGTGCCTGCGATTCTTCTTTTAAGCACTTTTCCTTCTTCTCTTGAGTCCAACTCCTTCCTATTTCAGCTTCCTTCATTCAATTCATGTTCATTCCTGCCAAAACAAGGAAATCCAAGAATAAAACCAAGAAAACCACCTTTGACTCTCTTATTCTCTAACTTTAGCAAAATGCACGATTTCAAGCTAGTTTCTAAGTCATAAAGGGTGTGTTTAGTGTCAAATTAAGTATAAAAATAACGGTTTTTGAACCATTATCATAAGATAGATAGATTAGCACTAGTAGTACCTATCACCTCTTGGGTAGTTCCTTAGTTTCTTGGCATTCTAAGAAACAAGCTTGTGTAGCCTTATCCACAACAGAAGCCGAGAATATTGTTGCAGGTAACTGTTGTGCCCAAATACTATGGATGAAACAACAATTAAAGGATTTTGATATTTATCTTGATCATATACCTCTTAAGTGTGATACCACCAGTGCCATCAATCTTAGTAAGAATCCCATTATGAACTCTAGAACAAAACATAAAGATTAGGCACCACTTTCTTAAAGACCATATCCAAAAGGGAGACTGTGAGATAGAGTATGTTGATACCAAGCATCAATTAGTAGACATTTTCACCAAAGCATTGCCCAAGGATAGATTTCATGAGCTTAGAAGGGATTTAGGGATCTTAGAATTTGTCTAAGGGTATTGTGTGTTGCATCTTTCATATTTCCGAAAATTCTAGTGCTATAATCGATTATCCCCTGATGATAATCAATTATCTTTTCCCTTAGAGTTGTCGCAGGTTGCAATAATCGATTACTCTGAAGCCATAATCGATTATCACTTTTCTGGGCTTGTCTTTTCGAAACAATAATTGATTATTTCGAGTAATAATCGATTATTAGGCACATATTATTGTTGGAACTCGTTTTCTAACCGTTGTAACGACTATAAACGATTATTTTTTCGATCCCTTGTTGCCTTCCTTGATCTTTTGCTATATATAGGGGTTCACAATCGATTGTTTTCACATCATTTGAGTATTGTGTGCATTTTTGAAACATTTAGTGCAATCTTGATCTTTTCTTGTGCATTTTTGTTCCAACCCTCTAGATCTTTGATCGAGGTCATACCCGAATCAAATTTAATGCTCAAATACGTGTAGTATAATACTAGGAAGTGACTCCTAGGTCGTTTCTCAAGGACCAAATGTGGTTCAGTCAATAGGTCAAACACTTTGTGGGGGAGGTTGGTGAAGAGTTTTGTGATAAGAAATGAACTAAATTAAAACTAAAATTCAACACAAATTTAAAATTGTTGGTCACTAGCTCAATTACATGTATCCAATCACAGATTAACAACAATTACACATTACTTTAATCCAAATCCAACACAAATTACCCAAATAAGCAAAGGTTAATCTAGTCTTCAAAATTGCAAACTAAGCGAATGTAATGCACAAATCCAATCAATTATGCACCATACAGCCTAGTCAACTAAGCGAAGATTAAACACCAATTAGGCAGTTAAGCGTATACCCAATCGCAAGCACAAAATAGATTGAACATTGAGCCAAATCAGAGCAGCAGAATGACAATTAAAGTGCAGAAATCTCATGAATAAACTACTCTAACCTATAATCCAACATGAATTAATCAACTAAGTGAAGATTAACCATGCTATCATAATTGTGAACTAAGCGAACGCAACACACATATTCCATCCATTATGTTCCATACTGATTTATCAACTAAGCGAAGATTCAATAACCAATTGTGCAACTAAGCGTATACCTATTGCAAGAACACAATCAGATTTAATAGAATGCCAAATTAGAGAAGCAAATTACACACTTCCAGCTTAGAAATCTCAAGGAAACAATGCAATTTCGTTAATGACCAACCAAGCATATTTAAGCTAACATTAAAACGAAATTAACACAACCAATTAGAATTGAAAACATAGAAGTAAATATGGAAAATAAAATGGTAGTATGAGCGAGGCCAAACGGTACTAACAATGAGGTCGAACGGTACTAACAGTTAGAGACCGAACGGTTTGAAAACAAGCACGCGAATGGAAACAAGAATAGAAAACTACTAAAGTCGAATAGAAGGGTACAAGTAAGTACAGCCGAAAGGTAATAACAATGAAGCGTGTTAAAAACCGAACTGTATGAAGCCAATGTGAGAAAAGGAGAAAGGTAGGAAGATTTAAATGCTGAATGATATAAATAAGTAAAGTCGAACGGTACAAGTAAAGCCAAACAAAATTACACATCAAAAGAACGAACAAGGACAAGTCAAAAGGTCTCTAACAGTGAAGCATGTTAGAGATTGAATGGTATTATTAGAAAAATCGAACGGTATTACAATAAATGCATAAACTCAGAAAACGAAAGTGAATGTAGAAACGAAATGCACACCAGAAAACACAAATCAAAACACAAACAGAAATGCAAGTGAAAACGCAAAGACAATTTTGAAACATAAATGGCAAACTTTAAAACGAAACTAGAAATGAAATTGAAAGCTGGAACGAGCAAAACTAAATGGAATTTAAAGTGCAAAACAAAATGAGATTTAAAGTGCAGAAAAGAAATGGAATTGAAAGCACATAATGAAATTACAAATAAATTGGAAAAGATTCAATACATGAAGAGTAAAAGAAAGAAAAACCTAAAAACCCCTCAAAGGGGGGAGAAGAAGAAGAAGGCGTTCCAAGCTTAAAACCCTAAGGAGAAAAACATAAAATGAGGAGAAAGAGAGAGAGAGAGGAAAGTGAAATATGATTTTGGGGTATATAAACCCCAAATTACAATTCTTCCCTTCTAATGGGCTTCTACAAAAGATGCTCAAAAATGACCCAAAGATAACCTAAAAATGAAATTAAAAGGAAATGTTTAAATGCAAAACAATAAATGATGTAGCAGCTCTCTTTACATCCCAATAATAATTCCACAATTTTCCTGCTAAGAATAATTGGAATAATTAGGCACAAATAATTCAAATTAAATTAAAATAAGAATTATTAGTCAAATTAAGCCCAAATAGTGAAAATAAGACAACAATTGAGAATTAAACACAATTCACTAACACAATTCAGTGCAGAAAACTAAGTGAATAATATAAAATATTGATTCATCAAAATAGACCACACTTAGTCTTTTGCACTCTTGGGCAAAATCAAGACGTAGAACAAGGAACAATTCTAAAGACATCAAGAGAGTGACAACATTCGGACACCGAAAAAAAAAAGACACACAAGAAAACAAACAGGTTTACACAATCCTCAATGAATCCTGGAAAGAGAAAAGGGGTAGACAACATCCATCACAAAGATAATCAAAGAAAGCAGATACTCATGGAAATCATCCAAGCAATTCCAAACATGGCAAAATAATATATCATGCTCAAGAGGTGAATCAAAAGCAACAGAACCTCACAGATGCAATATCACTATATCTCTCAAGTGTCTAGGGTAAAGAATTTCAACTCAATGTACTCAAGAAAGCAAGAAACAAGCAGACTTGGCAAGCCTCTAATATCAACACTCAAAATTTATGCATGTTCAAATCAAAAGGTCTTTTTATGATTGAAATGGGTCAAGAACATGCGAGGATAACATATGGATAAGAAGCTGTAAACCAAAACAAATAGAGGAGCAATGGGGAACAAGTGAAAACACAATCAAATTACACCCAAAACCTCTAATTCAATCATCTTCTTGACTCTATTATTCAACAACTTTTTTTTATATTTCTGATTTTTTTTATATTTTTCTTTCTTTTCTTGTCTAGTCTCTTTTCTTTTCTCTCTCTTATTTTTAAAACACAATTGTAAGAGACAAGATACACAACATATTTACAAAAACAAAACAAGAAGAGAAACCAATTAGCCAATTCATCAGAATCCCCAGGAAGACCACACTTGTTCCCAAAACAATTTGAAAGCTCCAAAATTCCCTAAGGTTCATGAAAGCAATCTCCTAACAAACAAGTCTTCAACAAGCGTTATCATCCTTAAAGAACTACTTTCTGGCAAACTATTGGAAAATGAGTTTAAGTTGGTTCCATAAACGTATTCAAGAGAATAATGTTTACAAAAGAAGCACAACCAACTCACAGGTATAACTAATACCACAATCAGATTTATATCCGTGAAAAGAGTTAGAAAAACATTATTCAACCCTACTTCTAGCTACCGTTTAACTCTTCAAAGTTAAACGTAAAGTGTTTTGATTCTCTTCAGAAATTACAACCAAAAGATTTATCATGTGTGTGTTTTGGAACAAGTTTTGTTCTTTTGATGTGTTTGTGCTAGATTCATCATTTCATAGTGAGAGCTCGTCTAGCATGGTAAGGTTTTGTAGCTATTTCTAATCGACACATTTCGCATGATGTTTTCCATTTCATCATTTGAGAATTTCTAGTCATGCCTTCAACGTTTAGCACTTTTGTACTGCGAAAACATTATCGTTTAATCT
Organism: Vigna reflexopilosa; assembly: GCA_027742785.1. Classification (NCBI taxonomy): domain Eukaryota; kingdom Viridiplantae; phylum Streptophyta; class Magnoliopsida; order Fabales; family Fabaceae; genus Vigna; species Vigna reflexopilosa. The sequence continues at coordinate 29,618,476 of CM050925.1, read as the reverse complement.
TTTGTAAAAATCTTTCTTCAGCTAAAGCGTTTAGCAAGTTTTATCTTCTACATGATTTTGGAATGTTAGTTGAGACTTTAAAAGGGTTTAGTCAAAGACATTGTCTCAAAACCTTTTCACTTCTTGAGAGTTCAATTGATTACCATTGGATACAGTATAGCTTAAGCGTTTAGCATAACTGTCATAGACGCTTTGACTTAGGAGTCGTTTAGCTTTGCTTCTAGAAGCTTTAACTTAGTTGTTTTACGTTTCATATGTCCTAAGTATTTTCTTAAGGCTTTCCAATGTTGCTAGATGATTAGGGATTTTGAGCTCAATACTTATGTTTCTGTCTAACCTATTATTCTAGTTATAACATCTTCAAATCCTCATTTCCTTTAATGTTGGTCCTAAATTTTTTTCTATGAATTAGATTTTTAACTTTGAAAATCGTTTATAGACTCTTCTTATCGAACTTTTAATTCTGAGTAGTTTTCTCTCATCCTTGTTTATCTATTGTAATTCGTAGTGGCTTATTATTTATTAGTGAGTTAGATGTGTTAATCTTTTTTTTGGATACCTTTAATTTTACACTTACTTAGTGTTCCTATATATCATTTAGTGTTTTGATTCTTCTTCCCTCTACGACTTTGTTTAAGTTTGGGTTAAATATGTTTTTAGTCCCTATACTTTGGAGCGATTTTTGTTTTAGTCCCTCTTTCAAACTAAGGTACAATTTAGTCCTTCAACTTTAGAAAACTCTGATTTTAGTTCTTTTCACCAAATTTTTTTAACTTTATTTGTTGTTTCAAGCACGTTTCATTATAGCATTTGGATTGTTTACATTGTTTGACACATTTTTGCTTCAATATTAACTGAGAAACGCGTTTGAAACAGCAAATAAAGTTAAAAAAATTTGGTAAAAAGGACTAAAACCAAAGTTTTCTAAAGTTGAAGGACTAAATTGTACTTTAGTTTGAAAGAGAGACTAAAACCAAAATCGTTCCAAAGTATAGGGACTAAAAACATATTTAACCCGTTTAAGTTTATTTAAACTTCAAAACCAATTGTAAATTAGATCTAAACAAAATACATTAGACTATTACGTAATAAAAAACCTTATTGAAAATTTATTATACCTATTCCACATTTTAGAAACAATTCTTCTAATTAAAATTATACTTAATCTAAATATATTATTTTAAGGGCAAATTATTGGTAAAATTACACTGCTGTGTATATGTATTGTGAATAAACGTGTAGCTATCATTGTTTCCCAATCCCATCATCACCGATGCTACAATTGAGTCTCTGAAGTCAAACCCACTCTCATATTTAATTTAACTCCCATAGTATAATAATCATTCACCACTTTGCCAGTGGTGTCGCACTGATCGATTCTTGTGCCCAAAAAATCCTAATTTTCTACCGTCACAGATTCTTGTGTTGCATAAGCATGCATCACAGATGTAACATACAAACCAATCAACCATTCAGATCATGCTATTTCGCATACAAAATCGTGTTCAATAAGTATTTTATGCCAACAACATTATTTTCTTTTCTTATGTAGTTAGATGTTTGTCATGTTAAATTTGATACGATATAATGATATTTTCATAACATATTTTTTACAATATTTTAACATCATCTATATGTCATTTTGTGATTGATTCATATTGATGTTTATAATTATTATTGAAAAATATATATCTTTAACAACTTTTTTTGACAACTTTTTTACAACTGCTTATGTGCCAGTTTGTGATTGATCTGTTTCAAATATACAAACTAATAAAACAACAGTGACACATAATCTGTTGTCAAAAGGTTGTTAAAAAAAATTGTTAAAATATCATGGTCTATTATTATTATTATTATTGATTCTGAAATAATTTTGGATCAATTATAAAATGACAAGTAAATGATACTACAATGTCAAAAGATGTTCTCAAACTATTATTGGCTAATTTATTAATAGTTTGTAAGGTTCTTTCAGAATTACTTTTGATTTTAACTGTTATTGATTTTCTTTCAATATTTAATATTTTTATCTAAACAATTTATTTATAAATTAATTGAAAATATTTAATGGAAAAAAAACTAATAAATGCAACCAACGATTAGAAAATAATTTTCTTAAATGGGGTAATATGTACGAAATTTTTCTAAAAATTAAATACTTTTCTAAAAATAAGTTCAAAAAATAATTTAACACTTACACTACTCTTTTCGGCCTAACCCATAAATTTATGATTATATTTATTAGTGTAAACATATGTTTATAACATTTTATTGATAATATCTTGTTTACATAATTTACAATTTAATAATAATTTTTATTTTAATAATCAATTATTTTTGAAAAAAGAAATTCTTATTTATCTCGTTCAGCATTTATGGAGTGTGGGGATAATTGTCTTTTAACTAGTTTTTGGTTTGGTTAAAGAGTAAATTTTGTCATTTATTAAAATAAAAGTTAAACATACAGGAATTTTAAAAAGTGTACAGGTAAACAAGCAATATACTCTTTTCTGTAAAAGTAAAATAAATATGTCTGTAAAGACTACTTTTTTGAACTAAAAAGGGTACATCAATTTTTTAGCTAACAATAAAAAATAATTTAGTAAAACTGTTCTACTCGTCGAGTTATTTTATTATTTATTATCTTTATAAAAAAAATCAAAGATATATAGTATATTTTTAAAATGGTGGGAGAATAAAGTTATATAAAATTTAGTTTATTTAACCAAAATTCATAATTTGTATGGACCAGCTGTGAACAAGACTTTTTCATCTACCATTGCTCTTTTTCTGTCTTTATTTATTGATCCCAAAGCCATTCTCTTACTCTCTCTCTCTCTCTCTTTCTATTTCTTCAACCACACTTCCAAGCCCCACCAAAAGACCAGACTTATATTTACTTACAATTCTCTACAGACAAGGAATATCACATCAGCATAATAAGAAAATAAAAAAAAAAATTAAAAAATAGTATGAAGAAATAGGATAATGATATTTCACAACGTATTTTTTACAATATTTTAACATGAACTTATCATTTTCCGAAGAAATAAGAAAGTTTCAACTAAACAGAACAGGCAAATAAATCAAAGCCAAATACTCTCTTTCTTCCTTTCAACAAACCTTGTTTTTCACTCTTCCATATACCATCTCTCTTCAATTTTCATCCAAAGGCTTTTTCTCTCTTCCTTGGTTTTGGTGCACAGAACAAAACAAAGTAACCTTCATCAGTTCATCCTCCAATCAATGGAAATCAGCTTGAGGCTCGAAGACACAGAAACCCCACCTTCCATGAACTCATCACCAAGGAACAGCAATCTAAGCAACACCAACACCAACACCAACACCACACCAAAATGCTTCCCCAGATCTGACTGCACCCCTTACCCCACTACCTTTGTCCAAGCTGACACCTCCACCTTCAAACAGGTTGTTCAAATGCTCACTGGCTCATCAGACTCCACAAAGCCACAAGATCCAGCTCCACCACAACCATCCAAGAACTTCAACATCCCTCCCATGAAAACCACACCAAACAAGCAGCAAGGCTTCAAGCTCTATGAAAGGAGGAACAACAACCTTAAGAACAACCTCATGATCAACACCTTGGTCCCCAATTTTGCTCACATCTCAGGATTCTCCTCACCCCACAAACCAGAGATCCTCTCCCCTAGCTTGCTTAACTTCCCCTCCCTCACTCTCAGCCCTGTCACCCCATTGAATGATGATGACCCTTTTGACAAGTCCTCACCTTCACTGGATAGCTCTACCTCCTCAGAGGAAGACAAAGCCATAGCTGAAAAAGGGTTCTACTTGCATCCCTCTCCCATGTCAACTCCAAGAGAATTTGAGCCTCAACTCTTGCCATTGTTCCCTGTCTCTTCACCTACAGTTTCTGAGTTACCTTGAGAAAAAAAATCAAACCAGACTAAAAACAAGATTTCTATGTATCATCATCATCGTCTCCAAGCTATGATTTATCATTTGATTTTCATTTGAAAGGTACATAGCTTACTCAAATTGTACACTTAGATGATGATGCCCTCTTTGTCTTCCTTCCATGCTGCTATTGCTATCTCTTTCTCCTCTCAATTATAGGACTTTTTCTTTTCTTCTCCCTTTTTCTTTTGTAATTTTAAATTTCTATCCTCGTCTTCCAACTGTTTGTTACTAAACCCCATCTAAAGGAAATAACCATTACCTAGAGAGAGAGAATCTCAATTTATGATCATGTGTGTTGATTCAATTTCACACCAACCACTGAAGAGAAGTTATGAAGAGACTCAGGAAAAGGCAAAGAGAGGGTAAGGAAATGAGCATAATTTTTTGGGGAGATATTTTTGGTGCGCCACAGTGTCTGTACTAAGGAGTTAACTCTATCCTACTGCATCTCTCATCAAAGAAAAATGCACCCAAAAAGGAAGGTTGGTGGGTCAACTCAATGAAGGTTTAAAGGGTCCCTCTTGTTAGTGATTATGTAACATTTTAGTCTGAATTAATAGTTTTGGATTTGGTTTTCCTTGTCTCACTCTTATTTGATGGAAGATCATGTTAATGTGTAAGTTCTCAAAATCCCTTTCTGATGAAGTAGTAAAATGATGGATAGTGACAGTACCTTGTCTGCAATAATAATTGTTACATCTTAGTATGTGTGTTTGTACTGATCACTAAAACTTTCTTGTTTAATGGTTGTTATTGCTGATGAAACTATGCAGTAATCTAGTTGGTAAGAATAATGGGTGTTCTGGTTCTGCTTCTTGTTGTCTGATGACTAATACTAGGCACTAAACTAAGCATATAAATCAAGGAGGAATGACAAACTTACAATGAAAAGTCTAAAGATGGAGAAAGAGAAAGTGGGACTTTTGACACAATCATCATTCTTAGAGAAAGAAACTTGGGTAGTATACAATCCATACATAAATAACAAGATTAGAGAATATGTGATGACAACCTTATTTTTCTTTTCTTACACCTTTTAGACTTTGTTTTGTCATTTAGGTACATCTAGGTTGGACCCAACTGTGCCAGTACAATGAACAAAGAATGGACAAGAATAAGTTTTCTAAATTTTCTTTCTACCACTTTTTATTCTATTAGGGACATCTAGTTCCATGGTTTGTGATCACTTTTTTGACAAATATGGAAGCTAATTAGGTGGTCTAGAAAAGCACAAGCTAGTAAGACCATATCATAAAGCACAATGAAATTTTTAAGAGGGGTTTAAGGATTTTATTAAACTGTTTAAGAAAAGAAAAATTCCCATTATTTTATTGTTATACAACACATTTTTTGAGAGTTTTACACTGTAATGCTTCCAAAAATGGTTGGATTCTCCGTCCAAATGTTGCTAATGGTTTTTATGTTTCAATCCTTAACATGTCAGTTTATTGCACTTTAGTCCTCCATTGTTGTAAAGATCTGTAAACGTCTTCACAAATCTCCAAAACTAAGAAATGGGACCACATATTCTATCACTTTGCTTTTATATGTGAAGACTTTAATTTGATAATTATTAATGCAATTTTGTCCAAACTTTCATTTATGCAGTTTCATAAAATTTACCCTTGATATTTTAAGTAAAATACAAAATGTTAACTCTTGACATCATATTTAACTTACATATCATCATATTGCAAAAGTTTGATTGTGTTAAGATGAACATCCAATATATAATTATCATATTGTTAAGATTAACGGTTCTTATCAATAACCCGCAAATACCACTAACCATATTTTATTTTTTAAAAATTTGAATTTAAGGTCCATTAATTAAAATATGTACTATTACACGAAATCGATTTGTAAAATAATATTCTTGTCAAAAAATAATTTACATGATAATTTATTATGTGGGTGGTAATTCAGTTGACATAAGTGGCGTGATGATAATATTGTAAATATGAAAGTGGACACGATAACAAAATTGTAATAAAGGTAAAGATTTTCTATATCGATTGTACCTAAAATCGATATAGAAAGTGATCCTAGTGACAAATTAGTAATATTGTAAAACATTTTCTATGTGGTTGTACGTAGAACTATAGAGAAAATAGACGCATATATTATTTTAAATTTTAAAAAATATATATTATGTCAGTTCTTCGTTATAACTAACATAAAATTTTCACTTTTCTTTCTTTCCCTTCTCCCCATTACTGCACTTCATCATTCTACAACCTTGAAGGACCCTCTATGCACCATAAAGAGCACCTTTTATGCTCGCATCTCCTTGTCGCTCTACCCTTCACTGGTGGTTCTTGTTCTTGTCTCCTAGAGGTCTCGTTCTCCTCTACTTAAGCTCTTGCCTCGTTGTGATAATCATTATCACATTCGCTTTGGTGGCATTGTTGTTCTCACTCTCGTGGCCTCTCTCGCTATGGTTGTTCTCCCAAGTTTCTTGTTCTCGCATATGTTGTATTTAGGATTTTCCAGTACCTATATTCCGTTTCTCGTTCTTCATCCATTTAGGAATTTCATATCTCGGTGGGCACTCCAAATACTAGTCCATATCTTTTCTACGTAAGAGTGGTGCAGCGGAATGGATAACATGAACAACAAACCAAAAGGGGTTTCTTATCACAAATTGTTCCTTTAATAATTTTCTCTTGTAATTTAATTTCCTTAACAATAAATTAAAACAATTATAAAGAGTGTAAGGAAGAGAGAAAATTATATTGAGAATTTTATACTGGTTCAGATCACAAGGATCCTACATCTAGTTGTTAATCCAAAAGAAGATTAACATTCCCCTATCACAAAACCAACAAACTGTTACAATCACAAAGAAAACAATAAGTATAAGGTTTAGAACACCTCTCTTATTACCATAAGAGATCAAACTCACTTCCCTTGAAAGCCACAAGGGATGAACATCTCCTCTGAATGCTTCACGAAGGAATACCACCTCCTTTGAATCTTGACAAAGGATGAACACCTCATCTGAATCTTCACAAAGGATGACAAGCTTCACTTTGCAACAGCAACAACACTCAATCTCAACCCTATTGAAAGTTCTCGCTCTATGTCAATACCATGTTCTCAAAGCCACAACACAAAGGTTACACAAACCCAAGAACACACTTATCACAACACAGAAGCAAATAGATAAAAATTTCGTATTTCTATATATTAGAACGAGAGTCTTAAATCAATATATAAAGATCTCACTCAAGGATACCTCCAAAATCTATTGTCAGCTATTTAACGCATGATAATCGATTATCCACTTATGGTAATCAATTATGCATTTAATGAATACACAACGGCTAAAAACATGCCTAAAAACTCCAACGGCTAGTTATGATAATCGATTATGGTAAGTCATAATCGATTATGAATAATTGATTATAATTAGTTGGTAATCAATTATTCTAGAGACCAAATGAGTTTTTAGCTACTTTCAAAAACTTTTTTATGATAATCGATTATGTCAGGAAACTAAGGAACTACCTAAGATGTGACATGTACCATTAGTGCTTTTTCTATCTATCTTACAACATGCATAATTTTCATCTGAAAACCCTACAAGACTAGGTTTATCCCCAGAAAGATACCAAAACCCAAAATACACAATTCCCTTAAGGCACTTAAGAATACGTTTAATTACGGTAAGGTGAGATTCTCTAGAACTAGCTCGGTACCTAGCACATACACAAACACTTTGCATTGTATTTGGCCTACTAGCATTAAGATATAATGAAGATCCTATCATGCCTTTATACAGAGTTTGGTTTACGAGCGTACTTGATTCATCCTTATCAAGATAACATGAAGTTGTCATAGGAGTGGATGCCTCCTTAGCTTTATTGATAACTCTCAATATTTTCATATTTTTTATTGTTTAGAAGTACTTGTTAATGTATTTTAGTTTTTAATTGTTTAGAATTAGGATAGATTTATGTTTTTCTTTAAATTCTTCAGTTTTGTAAAATTGTATTTAAAATTAGGATTTTTAAAGGTATTTTTTTAGTATTTTTCATAAAAATGAAATTAGTATTTTTTTTAGAAATTCTTTCCTTTATTTTTGTTTAGATAGGCTTTTATTTCTAAATTATTTTTAATTGTTGATTAATTTTCTACAGATTGGGCCTTGGGCCTTGGTCGACTAGGCTGAATTTGGTCAACAAGAAATATGTTGGGCCGTTGCTGCCATACAATGAGAAGCTGCAGGGGCTGATTCTGACTCTAAGAGGAACGACGTCGTTTTGGGTTGTTGCTGCAATTGGGCTGCCAAAGCAATTAGACCGCTGCTGACGCTGGATTGGGCTCCCACTTTAATTGGAACGGTGCCGTTTTGGTGTGGTATAGCAGCAGATGCAGGGGGTCTTCGTGGTACACACTGCATTTGGTAGAATGAAAAAAACTCTCTAGCGTTTCATTTAGAGAAAGTTCCCTCAGAGCTAGGGCATGTGCGAGAGAGAAAGAACGCGAAAAGGGGAAAGCTCTCAATGCTCAAGCTACTTACCCAGGCGCGTCTTGCTGAAGAAGAAGCATGTGAACGAGGCTGAATCGGAAATGAAGTGGAGATAATCAGAGGGCTGGTGATCAACGTGGAAAAAAAGAGGACCGTCCGATGGGGAGAAGCGTCCAAGTGAAGCAAGGTTCCCTTCTTCCGTTTATTTTCTCTTTCTTGTTTTGACCCTATAAAAGGGCTTTTGTAAATAGACTTTACACACAAGACCTTCAGACACTTTTTACGCTACAGTTCTTCGTTCTCTAGTTTAGGGTTTTATTCGCTTTTCTTATAGTAGGGATTGTGTTCGTGATTCTGGATTTCGCTGATGAGATTCATGGAACCATGACAATCTGTGAGCTCCTCATTCGGTGATCTATGGTATCTTGTTTGTAATTTTCTCTTTTCATGTTAATAAAGTTTTGTTTTGTGTTCTTGTTCGTATTTTTGTTTTTTTGATTGTGTTCTTTTGTTTTTTTATTTCTGTACTGGTTATGTTTTGAGAAACGAATTGGACTCTAAGTCATTGCATTCTATGATTCCTTTTGGAATCAAATGACTTTGTATTGAGCATTTTTTATTGAGATGTCTTCTCGAGTCAGAGAAGAGTCCAATACATAAAGATTCATCATATTTATTTTTTTCTTTCTACTGTTTCCTAGTTGTCAATACCAAATTTCGTCCGGATCGCTTTTTAGCTATATCATATTTTTGTTGTCACTTTCTTTTTACTTCTTTTCGTTTTTTTTTATTTTTTTTATTTTTTATTTTTATTTTTATTACCTTTTTATGGCCTTTTTAATTATTTTATTTTATTTTATTTTTATCCTTTTTATAAATTTTATCCTACTTTTCTTCTTTTAATTTTATTTTTTTAATTTTCGTTTTTAATTTTAATTTTTTTTATTTTTTCGTTTTGTTGAATATATAATAAAAAAATTATTATTAGTTAAAAGGTTTTAAAATTAAATTAAAAAAAAAACTAAAAATGAAAAAGTGAGAGAAAAAGACAAATTGGTGAAAAAGGGGGACACAATAGAGACAGCAGATATGGTAGAGAAAAACGGTTTCTGCTGCCAAGAAACAATTTGGTTTTGTAGACGCAGACTGGAGTTTGGTAGAGGCGGAGGGATTGGCAATTGGCAAAAAGCAATTTGCAAAAGAAAAAACGTTAGAAACAAAAGGGGAGAAGGTTACAAGAATACTCTTGAGAAAAATCCTTCAAGGGAAGAGAGCAGGGGAATATCGAGACAGGTCGGAGGGTTGATTACAGAGAGAGTTTGACACCACGAGACTTCGACACCAAGAGACTTCAACATCAAGGTAAGTCTCCTATCTCAGTCGAATCAATGGCTTGTTACGATGATTGTGTGTTGATATCCATGTATTCAATATGTTCATATTATCGTTCTTTTGCCAAAAATTCTTGTTCATCTCTTCACTTATCACCTCCCATGTTGATGGCTCTCCATTCTCAATATCAGCCACTAGAAGTAGAATAGACTCCATATTCTGCATTTTAGCATTCTTAGGTTCGATAAAGGAGTTTACTATGCTTCCTGTTACTTTCACACTAGGATTCTCATTTCCCACCTGATTGAGTCTAAAACAAAACTCTGTAAACGAAGCTTCAGCATTGTCAAGGTTATTTTCTTCCTCATTCTTACGTTTCTTCTGCAACATCTTTCCAACCTTGGAAACGCTCTCATCAGGAGCAAGACCCTTGTTGTCCAAGACCTTATCGTTCCCTTTTACCTTTGATCGGCCTTATCCCCGTCCATCACCTTCCCTTCCCCTCCATTCAGTCCAACGCTTGAAGGAAACATAAAAAATCACTCACTCACTACCTCCGTCACCATCCCCCACTGTCCCATGCTCTGTTTCCTCACCTGTGTCCAATGGAGTCGACAACCAAGCAAAGAAAACTAACCCGACCTCCTTGAGTCATTCTCAACGCCACCACCATACCTTCACTGTCTTGCTCGACCTGCACTAAACAAATCCACAAAAATCAAGCCAATCACCAAGAACCAAAATCAATTTCCACCCCCCTTGTATCCTACCTACACTGAACCAAAAACGAAGATGCACCCCTGCACCATCTACCCTACCTTCAACTACTCAACACCAAGCTCCATTTTCATTCAATCCATAAAGAAACACAGAACCATTCTCGTTCATCATTGATCCACAAATTCATCTTCGTAAACCCCTGCATAGCAACCAGTGTATCCTCTTAAAGTTTCCCTAAATCACGTATCACACCATTATCCATTATCCAAACCTGCAAATCACCCAAGGTCATGAGAAGGCAAACAACGGCATTGATTGGTGGAGATGACGTGATTTGATAGTGGCAGTCTGGATGGTGTTTGCGATGACAATAGACAAGCTTGGGGGCGTTTCAGTGGCTATTGACAGCGGCGACACGCAGTGCTCGACGGTGTGCTTGAACGGGGAGCGTGCGGTGGCGGCGCTGCAATTGCTAGATCCCGATTTGGGTTTCGAACAGAGGAGAAGGGGGGGTGACGCCGACCCTGATTCTAGAGGCATCTCCCGTCGTCGACGGCGACGAGACTAGAGAAGGCGTGGGCAACGCGGTGGCTGTCAGATGGAGACGGTGGTGTACGAGTTCCAGCCCCACTGTGGTTCGAAGGGGGTGAGTGTCTAAGCTTTTAGAGTGCTTGAGTTGAGTGGGTGAGAAAATGAAGGAAGGAATTTCGACCCCCTTAGAGCTTCTAGGTCAGGAGAGTGTGGGCTTGGATGCTGGGCCCAGCCAAATAATAACAAAAAATATCTTACCTTTCCGCACCCCCATTTTCTCCTAAGCTACACCTTTCCAATTGGGTTAGGCCCAATCTACCATTAAAAATGAATTAGGTTTGTACACCCCTATTTTTCATTTTTATCACCCTTTTTCTATTTGGGCTTAGTTCCAAACTGTCATTAAAAATAAAAATAGTTCGGACATCTACTTTCTTATTTAAGAACCTTTGCAATTTCTTTCTTTACTTGTTGTTATTTATTTTTATTTTTATTTTTATTTTCTCTTTTTTATTTTAAATATTTATCTACTTTTTTAAATATATGAATCTAAAAAAACAACCAAAATATTTTTTTAAAAAAAAGGTTTAAGCACACGTGCGACCATTTCATCGGCCTTGTGCTGAAAACCTTTTTTTTCTTCTTTCAAAAATCAACAAAAATTTATTTTAAAAGGTTTAAGCACACGTGTGACCATTACGTTGGCCTTGTGTTGAAAACCTTTTTCTCCTTCTTTCAAAAATTAAAAAAAAAATATTTTAAAAGGTTTAAGCACACGTGCGACCATTCCGTCGGCCTTGTGTTGAAAACCTTTTTCTCCTTCTTTCAAAAATTAACAAAAATTTATTTTAAAAGGTTTAAGCACACGTGCGACCATTTCGTCGGCCTTGGGCTGAAAACCTTTTTCTTCTTCTTTCAAAAATCAACAAAAAATTATTTTAAAAGGTTTAAGCACACGTGCGACCATTCCGTCGGCCTTGTGCTGAAAACCTTTTTCTTCTTCTTTCAAAAATCAACAAAACTTTATTTCAAAAGGTTTAAGCACACGTGCGACCATTCCGTCGGCTTTGTGCTGAAAACCTTTTTCTTCTTCTTTCAAAAATTAACAAAAAATATTTTAAAAGGTATAAGCACACGTGCGACCGTTCGCGTAGGCCTTGTGCTAAAACCTTTCCTATTTTTACAAAGACATCAAAACACAAAACATCCTTTGCTAAACAACGAACAATCTGTCACCCAGAACTACGTAATCCTTGATTCTCCATCAAAAGTGTATATACGTAGGAGCAAGGCTAGTCCTTGTCAGGGTCACTTTCCAAAGAATAAAAACAAATTTCCAATCAACTTTTCAAAACAAATTCCTCAAACAAATTTTCCAAACAGTTTTCATAGAACTACGTAACCCTGATTTCTCAGTCTGACTGAGAATACGTAGGAGCAATGTTAATCCTTATCGGGCACAAAAAACACAAAAAATATTTTGTTTTCCTTAGATTTTTATTTTATTTTTCTTTGTAGGGGAAGTTAAACATTTTTGAAACCACATTTTATTCGCGTTTTTAATTAAAGGTACTGCCTTCGGGCAGGCGTGTAGGGTGCTAATACCTTCCCTACACGTAACCGACTCCCAAACCCAGAATCTGGTTTTCGTGGACCATGCTTTTCTTTATGGTTTTTCCGTAGTTTTCCATAATAAACTATGGTGGCGACTCCAAATCTCTTTTTCAAAATCGTTTTCTTTTTTGGATCGTCGTCCTGTCGTGATTCCGGTTGCGACACTAGTATGTGTGATTTTGTGATGTTATTGAACCGTGTTTGAGAATTGTGAAGGAAAACATCCACAATATTACATTTGTTTGGATTAGTAGGACCCTAGATTGGGCCTAGATTTTCAAGAGGTCTTCTTGAGAGATGTTAAGCTTCATAATTATCAAACTAAGTCCAATTTCAGTTTTGTATTTTTTGTTTCTTGTGAAACTGTGCATTGGTTGGACAAATTAGTGGAAAGAGTCAACTTACAGTTCTGAAATATGAACTAGAATACCCTAGATTGGAATTCACATTATTAGGATGTCTTCCTGAGAACTCTAAGCACTCTTTTATTCAATCCAATGTGCATTTGACCTATGAATTCAATTATGTTTAGAGTAGGATTTGATGATTCATTTTAGGTTTTATGTTTTACAATTTAATTCAGATTTGATGCTTAGTTTAGGAATATGTCTTGACTGTAAATGCATTCTTTTAGACTTAGGTTTCTCTTTTGTTTTACATTTCTGTTTCCAAGATTTTCTTTCCCTATTTTTAGCATTTGATTTCTGTGTAGATTGAATCATATATGTTCTATTTTAGTTGTAGGTAGTTATAGTAATTAGGTTTTATTTCTGTTTTGAGTAGTTTAGACTTTTATTTTTTTATTGCATTTCAATTTCTTTATTTTTTTTTAAAACAGATTTTAGTTAAACTAGTTTTAGTTCTTTAATTTTCTTTTAGTTTCATTCATTTCAATTGTCCCCACCCAGTTTAATAGTAAATAAGTAGTTAATAAGCACAAGACCTTAACCTTACACTTTAATCTTAATTAGCTGAGTCCTAGGATTGATATTCTGGTTGTCCTATGCTACATTAGTGGGGACCAGACTTTGTTCTGCCTTAGGTGACTACAAGGCAGTTTAATATTTATCCATTTTGAACTTCTTTAGAATTTCTTTACAATACTTAGTTTGGGAAAGAAACGTACCTTTTTTCGTTTACTTTATTTGTAAACCAAGAAAGAATGTCAACTTACCATCATTGACATCTCAAACTCACCTTACATAGTCTTAGCAAAATCCTCGCAAAGAGATTTGTCAGTTGATCTAAATATAATATCACCAACATATACCTGGGTAAGAAGAATATGTTTTCCTACTCTTTTTATAAATAAGGTGGAATCAACTTTAATTCAAAGTTTTTATTTGGATATTTCTGATCTTTAAAATTAGGTGGTTGTTCAACAAATACATCTTCATTAAGAAAACCATTTAGGAAAGCAAACAGGAGCATATGTTTCATCATAATCAATACTTTCTTCTTGACTATATCCTTGTGCAATAAGCGTAGCTTTGTTCTTGGTGATATTTCCATCTTCATCTAGTTTGTTTCGGAACACTCATTTAGTTCCTATTACTTGATAAGTGTTTTCTCTAGGGATTAATTCTCGCCCCGACAACTTATAGGGAATATTGACTGCCCCCACACATCAACACGAGGCTTTCCAATGTGTTTTATCCTTACTCACACACTTTCCGGGAAAACTTCCCAGAAGGTCACCCACATGCACAAAAGCATATGTGTATGACAAAATCGATTAGAATGTTGTGTAATCAATTAAGGTCATCATACAACTTATGTTTTGAACTGTGGCAAACAACTAGTTTAAATCGATTACAATAGTTGGTGAATTGATTAAAACTTGTGTATTTGCATATATCTTTTTCAAATGTGATGTGATGAGTTTTTGGAAAGGAAAGTTTTCAAAATTATTCTAAGTGTTAAAGCTTAATCAATTACATGTTTTATGTATTCAATTAAGTGTGTTATGTTTGAAAATTGGATGCTAGTCATAACTACTATAACAGTCATATTTTTAAATGTGTTTGACCAACATTTAATGAGAATCGATTACATTAATTGTATATTCAATTAAGTACTGTGTTTGTTGTAATTTTGTTACATTTGTTTAATGTAACCCATTACATAAGTTTGCTAATCGATTTCTTTGCGTCAAGACTAATATAAACTATATATTGATGCATTGATTGTATTCTGTAACAATAACAATGATTAATCATTTTCATATCTGATAGATTTTCTCTGAGAGTGTTTTTACAGATTACTCAAAAGCTCCAAGAATTAAGAAGGTGAGAGTTTGAAGGATCTTGAAGAATTCTTGTGAAGCAGTTTACTAGACTACATTGACTGGTCGCTTTAGCACATCTGAAGGTTGTTAAACCCCTGGCAAGTGTACCAGATCGTTATCAAGTAATATAAACGGTAAGATCGAGTATCGTTTTCCCAAAGGACTCAGTGGCCTAGACGTTCATGTGATTTGATCGCATAAGACTTGAAAGAAGAATAATTTGGTATTTTGATGCAAAGATAAAATTAAACATGCAAAATGCAAAACTTGAATCAATTGGCAAATGAAACTATGGATGAATGAAGTTGTTGGGGTTTACAAATTCATCCTAATCCACTCCCTTATATTTACTTTTCTTATTAAATTCGCTTTATTATCAATGTCATGCAACTTTCTAAATTACTCTAAACCCGATCACTCGGCGAAAAGAGCCTATTACCATAATTACTAGTTTACTATCGCTAGTCTTCCTAGTAATTACTAATGCATTAATCACATAAGCTTAAAAGTAATTGACCGTCCTACTCCTATCACTAGGTAGTATTGCATAATCAAGAGAATTCTTAACAGTTCTAGACTTCCCCGTACGTCGCCGTATCGACAAAATCAAAGATCATGACATCAAATGAGTTAAATGATACAAGCTCTATCCGCAGAAAAGAAAACTCAAACTGTTGATAATACAAGCATATGAATAAAATAAGAATTTCAATATAAGAGAGTTTCAAAAGGATTACATTGTTCCCCAACAACAATGGGTTTAGTTCACCATAGACATGATGAAACTAGATGGAATTAATGGAAAGAATGAAAGAATAAACCCTAGAATTGGTAATTTGGAGCTCCCGCATCTAAAATCCGCCTCTAAGGAGTGAAGAAGGTGCTCTGACGTCTCTGTTTGCCAAAAGATTACCCTAAGAGTCGCACTGGGTATATTCATAACGCTGAAAAATAACAGAAATTTGGCCCAAGGCCCATCATTTAGGCGCTCAGGGCTCACAACCGCCTAGCGGTGGTCACGCAGGACTCTCAACGGTCACTTGGCGCTCAGCGGTGTGTGAGTCCAACGCTCAGCGCTGAATTGACGTTGAGCGATGGACGTGAATTCTCTTTTCCACATTTTCTCGTCCTTTCTTGATTCTAAGTTTTTCCTTCTTCATGTCCATCATTCAATTCTCATCAAATCCTGTCAAAATAATGTAAAACAAGCATAATATCTTCTAAAACCACTTTTGTCTCTCTTGAACCCAAACTAAGGTATTTTGCATGATTCTAAGTTCATTCTAAGCCATAGAGGTTGTGTTTTGATATCAAATTAATGTATAAAAATAATGGTTTTCCAACCGTTATCAAAGGTGCATCTTGATTGATTAGGAGAGAAGACTTGCAATCTTTATCTTGTTGTTTCCCTGTACTTGAGCGTTAGGAAGAAGAGTGGTGTGCTCTTGACTTTGAGAGGGGATATCTCAAAGGGTTTGCTGCAACAGGGACGGATTGTTCTGTGTTAGCAGGTGTTGTTGTTTTATATTTGATTGAGAGTTTGTGAGATGTTTACATTTGAGAGTTGCTCTGTAAAGCCTTAGCTGTAATACTCTGATCATTATAGTGAATTACTCTCCAATCTAAGGTTGATTGGGAGGGTGACTGGATGTAGGCATTGAGGCTGAACCGGTATAAAAACTTTGTTTTATTCTGTCTCCTTTATCTCTTTACATTTTTCATTGTCATTGCATATACACGTACTATTTCATTGCACACATTTGATTGCTACACAAGAAATATTTCAAGAACACTATACTTTGCAAAAAATATTTAAAAAGTGCAGGTTTTTATAAAACACCAATTCACCAACTCTGATCATTTGAGAAACAAAGTCCATCAATTCTAACAGATTTTGTGTCTTTTAATATGTTTTGTCAGAGACATTGCCTTGACCCATTCTGTTTTCGAGAGCTACGTTGAATATCTTTTTCAGGTATTATGAGCATCAAATAGTTGGCTTCAACTCTCTTAGACGTTTTAGGCATAACAACGTATAACCATGCGTTTGGGTGTTTGACCTAGATGTTTTTCTATTTCCTAAGAACCTAAGTGTTTTCCTAAGTTTTTCTATGTTAAGGATTATTGTTCTAGGTTTTGTGTGTTTGGGATTTAGAAAATGATGAATGTCTCGCCTGTAGGGTTTCAGCTCATGTTGAGTTCAATGTCATGGTGGACATAGTGGAGCAGGGGAGATAGGTCTGAAGCTGCGGTGGAGGACCGCTCGAATTGTTCTATTTCGGTAAAATAGAATATTCATAGAAGTATAGAAGATGAAAAAAAAGTCATAAGAGGATTTTGGTATAGGCACGGGTTGTCTTTGCTTGACAAGCGAGGTAGAGTTAATGGGAATAGTACATATTCTGATTAAGGGAAGGGATTAGGGGTGTGATGATGGTTGTTGTGGTCTTATAGAGTATTGATAATTGTTGAATGTGATGGCATTGTTTGAAGACTTAACAATTGTGATATAAATCTTATATCAATTGATTTGATGGTTAATTTGTTAGCTCACCCTTGCATTTTTGTTGTTGTGTTTCCACCTGCGATGATCATATGATTCGAGTTGTTATATGGGAGCAAATGATGATACAAATAGTCAAGTGGATGTTTAAGACGGCGAGGATAATGAGAGACTTGGGGATTTTATTTCTTTAGGGAATTTTTGAATACAGACTACCTTTATAAAATTGTTGAACAGATTAATGTTTTAATTTGTTCTAATTATTTGTTTGAGTATTAGTTACGAATATTTGAAAGTTTTGAATTAATATTTACGAGTTGTTTTAATGTTCTATGATTAATTATATAGTGAAAATGTTTTACTCGAAACACCAAAAATGGGATGTTATATTTCTAAACACTAAATGACCCCTTAATTAGTTTCTACACCAATTAAATAAAGATAAAAAATCATTTTATCCCTAGACAAAAATATAAAATATAAAAATAACACAAAAATATAAAAATAACATAACAATGTTGTAAAAAAATTATAAAAAACACTAATTTCAAAAAAAAAACCTCAAAGTTTCAAACTAGTTTTAAAACCCTTATTTTCTCGTATCTACTAACTATTATTTGATTCTATCATCTTGCTTCTTTCTCTCTAAAAATTATAAAATTTTCTTCCATAAAAATTATAAAATTATGTTCAATGTAAAACAAATATTGTGATTAATATAAAATGATAAAGGATTTTTATTATTTTAATATTATTTTATATTAATCACAAATATTAAATATTTAATAAATAATTAATAAAAATTTAATTATAAATGTACAAATTTATAAATAACCGTAAACTTAATTAAACTTAAAATATCCTATCAAATTTGACTACATTCATAGAAAGTTGAACAGAGTAGTTCTAGAAAGAAGTGCGTCTTCCCAATCCAAATGCATTGATAACATACCTGTTCACGATGTGGCATTGTTAGTTGTTTCATTCCTAAATAATTTATTAACAGGAGTCCAATTTTAACCTCTTTTATTAAAGATAAAAATTAATTTATTTTGGACTTATTTAAGTTTTTAAATACAAAACTATTTAATATTTAATATTTATTATTTATCCTGAATCGCCGTCGTTTACCAAATCAAATTAAAATAACTTATTAAATAGTGAATTAAAATATTGTAATTATAAAGAGTTAAATTTACAAATATGAATTTTAAATTTATGTAGCCAAATAAGAAAATCAAGTTTCTTTCGACTCTTTAAAGCATTTCAAAAGCTGTAAATTTATTTTCTTTCCAAAATACATAAGAATAAATGAAAATTTAAAATTCACCAAAAACTATAAAAATTTCCATTTTATATTATTCCTTTTCTTTATTTATTTTGACTAAATAAAGTAATAAAAGCTTTGTAAAAAGTAAAACAATAAATAAAAGCATAAATTATTATTTTTTGTTTATTAATATAGGATAGAATTTTCATTTAAATATTATGAGTATGTATGTTCTCATTAATTTGGAAAATCATCAACAATATGGAAAATTTTAATTTGTGCATTGTGATGTTTTAAAACAGTCAATAAAATTAACTATTTATTAGTACTTTATTAAAGATAAAGGGTGTTTCCTTTCCTGAAAAACCATTAAAAATGTAATGCTTTTTAATTATCATAAGTGTGTTAATCTTTTTATCCGTTACCACGTAACCGAAATATTCAAAATATTAAAATCACAAAAATCATGGTAATAAATCAAACAAATTTCAACTAAATCCTCGTGTGATAACAAAAAAATAATAAAGTTATAGCTATAAAAATAAATATAAATATTTTTTACAATTTTATTATAAATAGGTTTTTTCTTATTTTATAGGTAATATTTTCTTATAAATAATTATTTTAATTTAAAATATTGATTAAATAAAACAAATTAAATTTAAAAATAAAAAGTTAAATTAAAAAAACGACCACTAAAAGTAAAATTTATAAACGGTATCTTATTAAAACTTAAAGTTGAAAAAAAAATTATACAAATCTTCTTTATATATAAATTATCCTAATAATTAATATGCCAATCAAATTAAAAGAAAAAACACCAAAATAACGACCACATGAGTCCTCTTAAAAACATTCTTAACACAACATGTCCCTACTAAAGTATGTTTAAATTCCAACCCAAAACGAACGTTCAATTCAATAACGCAACATAACACCACCAACGACAATTGTAACAAAATACACCAAAGCGTTTGAAGGAGCCTTAGCAAAACCACCATTCGTCGGTGGCAGCGCCGTTGAACTAGACGGCTGCGACTGCGGTGGAGAAGTTTGCCCCGCCGGCGACTTCGGTGGGGAAGTTGGCCCCGCGGATGACTGCGGTGGAGAAATTGGCCCCGCCGGATACGGCGGTGGAGTTCCCGTCTCCGGTGGCGGTGCCGGAGGAGAAGTCACCGGATACATGGTTTCAGGTGGCGGAGCTGTCGCTGGATACCAGTTTTCAGGTCCCGGAGCTGCCGCTGAAGGCCCGTTGGCCGGTGACGGAGGTTGAACCGCTGGGGACGGTGGAGAGGAAGGCGAAACGGTTGGTGAGGGTGAAGGCAAATATTTTGGTGGCAACAATGGTGATAATGAAGGTGATGGTGAAGGTGATGG